>CM032660.1:21439186-21518848 GCA_019095985.1 Streblospio benedicti | reverse complement strand
AAAGCTTCATTTCAAATGAACATTACCCCATGCTTAAACGGGAAAATACCCAACTACTGCTGCTCTGAAAATAGAATAGGCTTTCATGTCAGATCATTTGAAGGCCTTGTGATAGGCTAAGACTAGGGTATTGTGGGGAAAAAGGAAATGAGAATGTCCAAACGTTTCAGGTGAGTTTTCGCCAAAAAACTAGTACAAAGTATAGTTTAACACAAAAGTATAAACAATGCTCACTGTTTACCCATGTGGTATGCAATTCTTATAATTTTAAATGTGTGGTTGTAAACGGAACACAAGAGACTAAAATCAGTGATAAAGAAGAACAAAAATATGTTCTTACAGAATTGCGCCACACCCCTTGTATATAGAATATTCCCCTTGCAAGGTGTAAATGGAAACTACACTGATAGACTGGGCGTGATAAGAACTCTCCTTACTGGAAAGGGACTGTGGCTTGCACCATTCCTGAGTGAAATGCTTTACCCAAGTCCGTTGCCGTAGCTGACTCTATTACTGCCTCCAAGAGTCTGCAGGCGCCCTCTGCACCCTAGGCACCTCCCTGTATCCGCGTTTGCCCCATTAGGGGAGACTAGCACCTAGTCAGTTCCTAGTCCACTTGCGGAGTATTCGTCAAGATCAAGATCAAGGTTGGGAAATATTCAGAAATGCGGACAGGGAATGAATTTTTATACCACCTGTAAACATGAAATATTTCTTCAATTCACTGCCCAAATTGGGAGATATATGTTCCCTGAATTTGCATTGACAGTGAATTACGAGATATATCACTTCTAAACGTGGTATATTATAATCAGAAGACAGTATTAAGAGGTGCGTCACATTAGAGTGGTTTAACTTCTAATATACAATGGTTTTATATTGAACATTTAGTAAAAAAAATTATATATACAGTGAAATAAATTATTTACAACTGTTATTGTTTGCGCACTTGGCTGCATACTGTGATGTAGGAGTCAAAATTAATCAAATCGGTCCAATATTAATATTAACAGGGTTGTGTTGTTTCACCAACATTCTTCAAGATATATATATATACACGATTTAGTTACTGATATCAACAATCATGAAGCTGGAATTACCATTGACAACAGAAATATCTCAATGCTTATGTTCGCGGATGATATAGTACTCTTAGCCCCAACAGAAGATAAGTTACAGGAGATGTTAGACATTGTAAATAATTGGTGTAGTAAATGGAGATTAACACTGAATGGAACCAAAATTGAAATCATCCATTATCGTCACAAGTCAAAAGAAAGATCTTTTTCAATTTAAATGTGGAAAATTAAACCTACAGTACACCGAGAAATATAAGTATTTGGGAGTATGGTTTCATGAACACTTAGGACCTTTCAGTAACTGTTAAAGATCAAAAATCCAGCAACACGTGCTCTAGGGAAAGTAATATTCAATCTTTAAAAACACAGGCGGTTCTTCTCACAAAATATTTATCAAACTGTTCAATACTGCAATCTCCCTATAATAACTTATTCAGCAGGAATATGGAAACTGCATGAATTTAAAAAATTGAATACAATCCTCAATAAGGCAGGACGATTTCTACTAGGGCTTACACCAAAGACACCAAATATTGCTACCCAAGGAGAAATGGGCTGGAACAGCATAATATATCATACTAGAAAAGAAGTTATACGTTTATTCTGTCGACTACAAAATATGAGCGATAACCGTGTCACAAAAAAGGTCTATTCATGGTCAAAGTTACAAAGCGGTAAAAACTGGACTTACAATATCAAGAGATTCTTGTTAAAACATAACTTAAAGGAAATATATGAAAATATAATAGATAGCAGCTATGCCTTAGAGATTAGTGAACCCATATTATTAAACATTGAGAGTGCTAAATGGCAACTGGCTCTGTGGAATGACAGAGGACAAGCAAACTGGAACAAGCTTAGAACATACAGACGTTTCAAGACTAGCCTGCAGTCTGAAGCCTACCTTGACTACAACATACCACGTTATGAACGATCAGCTTTTATTAAATTGAGATGTGAGTACTTCCCCTTGAAATTGAGACTGGACGATACAATGGGTTGTTATATGAGAATAGAACTTGTAAATTGTGTACTTTAAATGTAGTAGAATCTGAATGCCATTTCCTTATAGACTGTCCTCTCTATGATGACATAAGAACTACAATTTTCAATAGTGCAGTAGACATAGATGCCAACTTTTTAGAAATTTATAAAATAAGTAAGATGTGTTTTATTTTAAGCAATACACAGATTGCACCACACGCTATCAGATGTCTACATAAAATGTTTAGCCGTAGGAAATTGTATATTACTAGATAAGTGACTTTTAGCTATGCAAAGCTTCATACCAGGAAGGACAAAGACTGTCACGAAATATGAACTGACATTTTAAAACCTAACATACTAGTCAATTTTTAGAACAATGTGTCAAAATAAGCCATTACATGGCTGGAAGATATTCTTTTAATTTGATCAATTGTACAATTATATACTATGTTTGAATATCTACGACACTTTAATAAACAAATAACTAACTAACTAACTAACTAACTAACTAACTAACTAACTAACTAACTAACTAACTAACTAACTAACTAACTAACTAACTAACTAACTAATATTGGATTATCAATATACATGTAAATAGGCTACACACATAATGTAAACTTACAGACTAAATGTGTTGTTCTGAGTGGTCATTGTGCACGCGCATTGTCAATATTGGTTATCAGAAATTCAATACTAGTTCATACTAATTGATAATACTATGCTGTATAGATGCAAATATGTGATAGAAAGATATTTAATGTTTATGGTTTCTATGTAGATTTATGATATTAGCTTAACAAGTTTGTGGATTAGATATGAATATTTAAACTATTGTGATGATTACTATACAGTGGAATGCATTCTTGTGTGACTGATGATTTGAAATAAACGAAGTCGTATTTGTCAGTGTGGAACATAATAAGAAGTAACATGTTAAATATTTATGAATGCACGTCAACAATTCGATATTGACAGTAACAGCACCCAGTAGAATATTATGTAGTGACTGGCTTGGATAGTGCTATTTGAAGATGACGCCCTAGATGTTATACAATCACACCAATTAAACATTTGTGAATAGAAAGTCACTCCAGCAACCATGGAAGTTTACAGTGCAACTGCACCGAACTGTACAACTGTCATTGGTGCAGACAGTGTGTATATGGCACACTGTAATGAAACTTATGTTTACCAGTTCACGCAGGATCTTCCGACCAGCATTCTCAGTATATCCATTCTGTTCTCAGCTCTGACTTCATTTCCATCGTTGTTTACTCACAATCCTCAGCTTAAAACACTAATCGTAACACAAAACAATATCAGGGATCTTGATACAACAGGACGTCGATATAGACAATTAGAAGTATTAGATTTAAGTCATAACAATATTAGCTACATTGAAGCAGGTTTTATTTCACAGTTCACAATGTTGCGTCATTTGAATCTGTCTCATAACAAACTTAAGTCCATTGATTCAGAATTCTACTATAAACTCCTTGAAATACGTTGGTATTATATGGAGCCAACAGTGCCATTGCAAGTACTAGACTTGTCTCATAATGAAATCGATAGAGGAACTAATCGAAAAGACTTGGAAGAATATTTTCCATTTCCAGATACAGTAAAGGAATACCATCAATGTCAAATTATTTTGAATAACAATCGGATTTCTCGCATTTCGGATCTCATCTTTGGTTGGAAGATACCAAGAAAAGACGCTGTAAAATTTTATTTCAGTCATGATAAGAAATACATAGATATGAGTTCTGTGCTGGAAGGGAATCCTCTGGAGCTCGATTGTTGGGATGCATTGTTTTATAGAGCCATGACCAAACAGCAGATAGACAATCTCAATACCTCACAAATATCAAGCAAATATGATAACTATTCCATAGATTTTGATGTTTCACTAAATAAATTTAAAGATATAGACTGTATGATCAATAGTCAGGGTTGTCCGAGAAAATGTGTGTGTCATCTCCGTGGTAGTTCATTAATATATGATTTGGAGTGTGTCGATATACAGACTTTGCCCTCACATTTGCCAATGACAAGAGCCTATGTAAATTACTATGTACGTGTGTATAACAGTTCTGATCTACAAGTGCACAACACAACATATTTATCGAAAACACAGGCGCCGGGCTTTTACAATTGCAGAATAAAATCTGTAGAGCCTGAAGCATTGGAAAGTATGGCAGTGAATGCCAAATATTTAGATCTGAGTAAGAATAATCTGACTACCCTGTCTGCGGTTTACGTGTGGCCAAATCTTTTACACAGACATTTGCTTCTCAGTGACAACCCATGGCATTGTGACTGTAACATACATTGGATGAAAAACTGGATAATAACATATGCGGATGAAGAAGAACAGAAAGAAATCATCTGTGCAAGTCCATGGTACAACGCAGGACATCAACTGGCCACTTTGCCTGACAGTCGATTTATCTGTACTAGCACAATTTTCATTACACTCTTATTTGGTGCAATTATTACAGCTATAATATTCTTTACTGTGTTGTATAGATGGCGTTTTTGGATGTATAAAAAATATGAGTTTCACCCATTTGAAAAAGATGAGTGTGAAGGTGAAGACAAGAAGTTTGACGTGTTTGTCTCCTATAGCAATGATGACTATGAATGGGCTCGGGAGCTGATGACTCAACTCCAGGAACATGACTTTCGAGTATGTTGTCATGAAGGGGACTTCCTTCCTGGAACAACCATCTCCGAGAACGTCGAACGAGCAGTGGATTATAGCAAGAGGACATTGTGTATTGTTTCTCAGGCATTTATGAACAGCAATGTCTGTATGCACGAGTTCAAAACAGCCAGGTCATTTGATTACTCGTACAATAAGAACCGTGTATTGGTGATTATGTGTGATGATATAGCAGAGGAAGATCTGCATGAAGATCTGAGGATATATGTGAAGAAGTTCACCTACTTGAAGAAAGACAGTATGTTCTTCATGCAGCAATTGCTCTATTGTTTGCCACAGAAGAAACTGGGTGGAGATTATAAAGACCATCCCACGCTCATTGACGATCACAAGAAATCAAATTAAATTTGTTTTAGAACTTATATCAACTTGTTTGCTCAGTAATTCTCCAATATATATTAAATGTCAACCAACAGACGAAAGTGAAGGTATATGTAAAAATGAGTTTTATGCGTGATTTTCGTAACGCTTTGACCAATAGAGGCTAAAATTAAAACAAAATGATTTCATCTTCAAATGTTACAATCTCAAATGTACACACACCAATAATAATACTTTATATTTTGGTGTGCATTTCTTACTAGCTTTAAAACATTTGTCACATACCAATCAATATCATAAAAAAGTTTTTTTTAACAAATTGAAAAATATGAAAGAAAATGAATTCATTTATTATTGAATTCTACTCTATCTGTAATATGTTGTTTAATCTGTAATTCTACTTTATTCTAGTATTGTTTTATGAGGTATGTGCCGGCAGTCATGTTATGTGTTTTAAGAACCTCAATGTAAATAAGCAATACTTTGTGTAAACTTTGTTGTGCTATCCAAGGGACATCATTTGGCAGTCGTGATCTGTGATTATATATTTTGACTGTACATGTTGTCTTGAATATATCTAATCTAATCTTATTATGAGTTATATGTCTTCACTATATCCAAATGTAGATTTATAGTTTATGAGGCACGCAAACTGGAAACTATGAGATTCAAGTCTCTTGCTGCCCAGCTATTTACCACATACCTGGTATAATATAATTGCCTATGATGTATACATATTTGTGCAAATCAAAACTAACAGTTTTATGTGTGTCTGCACGGTACTGAGCATATATATAGGAGAGAAAATGTGTGTTTTTCAAAATGCAACCATTACAAGGTATCTTTTGTTTGGTGTTTCAGTTTTCCTACCATAGTCTCAGCTGCACTCTATAATTAAATGCTGATTGATGTTCATTGCCAGCGCTTACTGTGTACCACAAGTCTTTACATTCCAAATGCACTCACGTGAGGACTATAACTGTTTGCTCATTAACGCCATGCATATCAGTGCTACGTGTAAAAAGGATCCATACAGTTCAATTATCAAAAATACTTTCTCCATGTGTAATGCTGGAATACAAACCTTGATGAACGATGGTTCTTTTTGCTATGAAAGCATGAACTTTTAAAGTTATCTGATGTTTGTTTTTGCATTTGCTCTTTCACGTACATGTATAAATTGGTCACTAGTTCTGCAGGGAGTTGAGAAAGGCACATTGTGGGCATTTATTGTAAATAAATAATAAATCATTAATAATAATAATAATTCCAATGTTGATAAATATGCTAGCAGTAGCGGATCTACGGCCGGGGGAGGGGGATACGGGTTTGTACCTCAGAGCACACAGACCACACAAGAACCCCCATTAAACATACGCAATTTGGCAAATGCGTAGACATAAATTTGGCCCTATGTACTGAAGTCATTAGAGCATTAAATAGCAGGGGGAATTATTCAAGCATACAAGGACATTAACATATGGGGGTGGCGTGTGCCGCCCGCCCCCCCTTCCCACCAAAATACTTCATTTTCGTAGGGTTTTTGATGAAATCCTTTCTCTCTCTACTCTCTCTACTCCGCCTTTTCTTAAGTGCGCCCCTCCCCCCTTTCAAAAAACCTGGATCTGCCTGTGTTAATTTGTACATTTTACAGTTAGATTTGCATACTTATATTACCTAGACTAGACAACCCATGCATGGAAATGAAATAACATCAATCAATCTTTATTGGTTTAGTATTTATTATGTTCATTACAAAGATACCATTGCTCAATTTTCTAAGCAATTGGCAATAGTGGATCATAAAAACGAGTAACATTACCAGCCAAAGTGTAACATAATACCAATATACAACAACGTAATTATTAATAAAAGACCAACGTATGTAATTCATACGATTGGTGTAGTATTTTACTGCAATGCTGCCTGATTTGGAAAATCCAGTTAAATCCAGTATTGTATCCAGGTTTTTTACAAACACATGAAGCACATGATAACTTATATAGTTCATACCACCAAGTAAAACACTCATATTTTGGGAAACAATCACTGCAGTTATGAATTTGCACAACCTTTCACTTGAAATATTTTGACTAATGAATACACAATAGTCCAGGACACTCAGGTCATAACGCACTATTATACATAATGCACCCTAACATGTGCGCCATCTTTATTACTGGTTTAACCAATTATTCTAAATACATAAACACACGTCTGTAGTCCTATATTAGTGGCTCTTTAAGACAAAACTATGTTTACATGTTTCTCACCATTGCTGTGACACAAGACATTCATAATTGCAAATGAAAAAGAAACGAAAAATCGCCGTCAACAGATACGATAACAACAAAATTGGACTGTGATCGCAGACACGAAGAAAATCACCACCGCACACATTGAAGGTGGTGATTTTGATCTGCAGGGCCCATGAAAAGCATTTGCAAACCTTTGAAGTGAGATTTTGCTTATATGTCCCACGTGCCTTTTTCTTCTTATGTGACAGAATTTGATTGTGTTATTGGAGTAGGCCTACCGTATAGTCTTCAAGATGCGTGATTCAGATTCCTGTATAGGTCAGTTATCACTACCACGATAATTATATAGTGTTTGCACCACTGAAAAATTTCTTTGAGTAAGCCGCACTACTTCATTGTTATACTATTTTACTGTTATTTTCTCAAAGTATGCTACGTTTGCGTTTCAATGAGTTGTCTAGCTTCAAACGACACCACCGGGCGCCGGTACTTATATTCATTGGGCGTAAATAATGGGTGCTTATAATGTCTATACACGGCCAGACTAGTCTTTATAACGGCCAGCAGCGAGACTAGAGTGAACAGGCTCATAGTGAAAATAGAGTTGGGTTTTTCAGGCACCCAATTGCGGCTGAGAATGCCAATAATGGAGACGATAATGACTATGTACGGCGTGAACACGTATCGCAGAAGTCTCTCGTACACGAAGTTATCGAAGATAAACCACGCCAGAATCTCCAGTGTAAATATGGCAAGAGACACGGTGCTTCCAACTTCAAGTTTGGCGCCAGTTCCGTAAGTCAGAACTACAGCAAAGTTAAACATGGCTGCCACACTGCCCCAGGCGGCAAACATGGCGAGGCCGTTGTGTACGAAAATGCGGATCAACCAGATGTCGCGGGTGAGGTTGAGACGAGCCATAACGTGGCCATATCTGAAATGACAACGCAATATTAAAAGCTGAAGTATGAGGGTGAGAGGCCATTAAGTTGTTGAGTAATCTAATTCTTGTATGAACCTGTCTAATAGTTCACAAGGTTAATGAATCTTCATGAGCATTTTTTTTCCCAATGCAAATCTACTATTGGGTGATGCAGAAACATATATGGGGTTTGTTCCAATGGCGTTCCGTATGGAGCATAATATTGCTGCTGACCATTCAGGTGATGTCCCCATCAGTGACACAGTTTTCCTACAATATATGACAAACAACATAATGAAAGGATGTCCCTAATTGTGAAATGGCTCTATTTGTAAAGTGTCCCCTTAATGAGGTTCTGCTGTATCCATAAACGAGTTTCCTGAAATCATAACAAAGCAGCGATAATGTGAGAAGTACAAGCAAGTGCACTGACACAGAAAGATAAAAGGAAAGGCACAGCTTGTAGGAGGTTCTCATCCATACACGTGTTGATATGATGGCTTGTTTTTAGACGCTGTCTCACCGAGAAGCATTCAAGTGTCATGCTTCAATGTGGAAATGTGTTAGGTTTAACGTCAGCCGTGCATTTTGTTTAACGTCAGCTAGGTGCAATTTTGTTTGTCAATTCCAGTGACTTTATAAGCACGGACACCTCAAAAGGTCATTAGGGACCATTTTTTGGGGGGAAACAATTTTTTTCATGAAATTTGTCAATTCTTTTTCCATGATCAGTATGCACCACTTACTGATATAAATCATTGCGTTGATACCTCAAAGGGTGATAGGGTTATAAGCGATAACAAATTCTAACACACCCCAAAATCATTAAAATTACATGTTTGTGAGGGGAGAATGATAGGGGCTCACTGCATAGCAGATCCATGGGATGGCGCGCACCACTTCACTCCCTTTCCACCAAAAATGTTTGATTTTGTGTACTGTTTTGCATATCAGCTGTCTATCACGAGTACAAAATCCATGAGCTCCCTTAAGTGCGCCACCCCCCCCCCCTTTTCCAAAAACACGGATCGATCTGCCTGTGCTATGTGCTTATTATCTCTCCCAGTGCTCAAAATCTAGGATAACTGGAATGTTTTGTCACCTGCAATCAAGTTCGATTTACACAAATCTGACTGATTACTAACAAAGTGCATACTCTTCATTACTCAACGAGTAGAAACTTGTGCACATACTTGCTGACGTTTCACAACCTGTCAGATTGTTTCTTCATAGCAGTATGGAAACATCTACTGCTGACCACCAGATGGTGTTGTGGCCCGAACTTTTGTCCACCTGGTGGTCAGCAATAGAAGTTTCAATGTATGTGCACATGCTTCTATTATATTTCAGTAAAACTTATATTATACCTTTTAATGTTACACTATCAACTGCAAGAATCTATTTCATAAAGTACGTACTCGTTGAGTCTGCGGAGCGACACTATGAGGCAGATGTAGAGGTTACACGTCATGAGGTTGATAAACACCAATGCCACTTCCATGTACTCGCGGTCCCAGATGAGGAGCCACGAGATGTTACAAGCCTGCAATGATGCGGGGTGGAAAGTTTGCATAGGAGTATAAACCAATGAATTGATTAGGAGAATACACTGGTGGAAAGTTGGCATAGGACGAATCATGTAAGAATTTGAATTAGGGGATTACCTCTAAAAGGATTGGATGTGATTTCCGGCCACCTTTTGATATTTTGTCTGCTTTCAGACATCAGGCATTTGAGTTTTAAAGCACTTGTCAGCGGGAGTGTGTTTTTTGTTTTATGTTTCACCCCAGAGTAGCTCACTAACAACCCATATTACCAATACATTATCAGCGAACGTCTTTAAAGTACCACTTATCTGGTGTAAATTTATATCCACATACACCTATGTATTGAGCGATTGTAAATCATTACTGCTAATAACGATCAAATGGTCATTTTGAAAATTATAAAAAAAATATCCACAATGCACCCACCAGCGCAAAACTGAAGACCACGTATAGTATAGGTGGCAGCACGGGGAAGGCGCGGTAGAAGTAGCCATACTCCGTCTTGCGGCACACGCTGAACACTCCGTACGTGATCCAGATGGACTGCCATGCGTAGATCAGAGCACCTGCCAACAGACACGTGACACGTAACATAGGCAGATCCAGGGGTCGACCCCCCCCCTTTTTCCCACCAAAATACTTTTTCCATTTTCAACTTTGGTTTTTTTACACGTCCACCATCGATCGTGCGTACAAAACTCATGAAATCGCTGAAGTGCGCCCCCACCCTTTTCTAAAAACCTGGATCTGCCATTGCGTAAGTTGCCGTTTAATATCATATTTTCTTTCAATATCAATATACAGTAGAACCCCTCTTTTTCTCGTGAAAGGTGGTCTTATTATAGAGGTGGTTTCAATAGAGATGGTCTTAATTGGAGGTTGTACTGTATTCTGTTTCATATTAATACTGTACTCTCTTAATCATCCATCTACCATTGACATTATAATTGGGAATAAATTGTGATGTGAGGGACTGAGTGTTTTATTGATCAACTTATTTTTCTCCATTCTATATTGGATATAAATTATGATTTAATATGCAAAATATAAAAGCCAAACCTTGGTAAAATGACCAGTCTGCAGGGGTCACTTCTAATAAGTATTTTTCTAGATTGAACTTCTCCGACAGGCCTCCCGTGTTGTTGATGAACAGACCTAAAACAAAATAACGGGTATAACTATAACATCCGGGTAATTTTTCAATTTTCAAGCAAAGGAGCATCCAGCATATGAACAGTGAATGCGTTGACATGGTGCTGAATATACTGTCCATATATTGTATATAAAATCATTATGTTAAAGCTAAATATTAAAATAGGAATCCCTTTCCACCACAAAAAGTCGCTTTTTGGATAACTATGTGCTTTAGCTATACATAATTTAAAAGCCACAATGCAACTGTAAATTCCTAGTCCCATCACAGACTAGACATTAATAAAGGACATGGCAAATCAAATGGATGGATAGAGTTATTTGGAGGACGAACAGTATTCTGTTCCTTCTTGGAATGTAACTTTTATATTACTCAGTGTTCACTAATCGTCATGGAAACATTTCATCAAGACTCATTTCGAACTAGATTAAGAGTTTCTCTATTAAGGTGAACAGGGGGTGTGATCTCAAGTGGTCTCAATAGAGACATGGTCTATTTACAGATGTTGATAGTGGTCTCTTTACGAACACGTTTGACTGCGACAAATGGTCGTATTATAGAGGTGGTCACTTTATAGAGGTGGTCTTAATAATTGGATGTTCTACTCTAACGCCTGGAGTCTAGACAGTTGACTTTTCTGACATTGGTACATCATGCTCCGTTGTTGCTGGGGTATTTAATTATCGGTTCTAGGAAGTCTAATAAAGTTTTATCACTGAACTATTCTAGTCATGTAATACCATTAGGAACATAGCAATGATATTAATTCTTGGAATTTTCTATCTGATTTGGCAGACCCCACCCCCACCGCCCTTCCCACACACATTTGTGAATCGCCGGTATATTGCTGGGAGGGGATCAGAGAGCATTGGCACCTTAACTTTTGACGGCCTTGAAACTACTTGATGGTTACTGCCCTCATTATAAGTCAAATGTAGATAACTCCACCTAATATCAAATTCGATTAATGCCACTGTCTAATCAAAATCCCTCCGATAACTCAGAACTCTGGGATAACTAGAACATTTGATTGGCAGCGTAAGATCACACCAGAATATCCAGGTTTTCGGAAAAGGGGAGAGGGGCACACCTACAAGGGTCTCATTGACGTGAAGATTAGCATATATGCCAATAATATCCTTTGTGTGGGTGATGGGGGTGGGGGCGTTGCTGAGTCTGTACGTGGGCCTCTAATAAGTAATGAAAAGAGGCATTTATCATGCGAATCATTTATCATGTGATAACCACGGCAAACAGTTGTGTAGTTTCCAGGCACACAGGGACATCACATGTGGCTTCTTCTCATGCGAGTGCAAATACAGTGCAGTAGAACCTCCAACTAGGATCATCAGTATGAAGTAACCATAATAGAAGGACAATTTTCTTCTTTCTTAATCTTCGTAAGCTACAACTGCTAGCCGCCATAAAGATACCATCTGTGCATTGAGACTTTGGTTTAAAATGTAGTGTTTTACGGTAGGTTTCTAATGTGTTTTGCTGATACAGATCATGTCGTTAATAGTTTTTTTCGTGTGCACTGAATTATTTTTCCAGCCATATATCAAAAGTTTTTTTACGAGTGGGGAGAGATATGGTAGACTACTGACACATGGGTACATACACAACCTTAAAGGAGTCACATCGTCCTCTTTCATTAAAACTATGCACTTTTGTCCGGAAGTCCATCCTGTCTCCCCTGATTTGAGTTCATACCAAAGGCAACGGCATCAGTAAACTTTTTAAAAATTGATACTTAAATCAATGATAAATTCAAAAAGACATGATTGGACGATCACATTCACTGATGCACTTGGCTTTGGTGACACACTCATTGACTGAATGCTCACTGTTTTGCTAGAAGGTATTGTGAACAGCTGGCCCAGATCCCTGGCCCAGATTGAGGATTTGTGCCCCTCCCACCCCCGGCAAAGCCTAATAACAGGGACATTTTGGCAGGATTGTGTGCATACACATACACATGAAAAGGGTCATCTAAAGTTATGATCCCTCAAAAGTGTCATGCAAGTTTTATCTTCTTTAAAAATCAGTTTTATAATGCAATTTGAGAACTTGACGTTAGTGATTGCGGAGTATATGTAATGGTCCAATCAGAATACAGAGATATGTGTGTCAATCATTTTCGTAAACGGTGCAAAGGCCCTAAAATATTGCGGGCCTTTGAATAGAGCCTACTAGAACCGCTCCCATCCCGACATGCAACACACCCACCCCAAATTCTGTTAATTGCAGAAAATTCACTAAGTTACTAGACCTTGTTATTTGATCATCCAACTAAAGGCGTGTGTGGGGAAAGGGCTGTGAAGGAGTGTGTGGGAGATTAGGCTCCAAAAAGCGTTTCATGATTTCAATGAAGTGGGGGGTGGGGGTGGCTGATAAATCTGGGATGTGGGAACAGGTCAAATAAGAGTATGTGGGAAATAAGACACCCCCATCCTCTCCAGAAAAAACGTGTTGGATTTCTTCACCCTCTTTATTCCTCGTGTCACTACATAGGTCTGGATATTTCAGTAAATTCATTTGGGGTGCAAACGTCAACAAACATGACATATAAAGCAGCATGCTGACATTTAAGGCATTTAGAAGCAATGGAACAACAGGCCGCTAGATGCCAACACTATTGATGCTATTATGCCAATTATGGACTTGTTGCGTGTATTTTACTGCACACACAAATGCCACACATGTATGCAGGAATCGGTGCCCTGAGACCTTGTGCATGATTAGCTTTGTGTTTCTGCTCTGTTTTTGAGCTTTTATTACGGGAGGGGTTACAGCAAACATTTGGTCTTGCTACTGCAACTTGGAAAAACTAAAATAAGCTCGAATTTACCAAGACTCTGTCAAGGAATTTAACAGGCTGTACTAGAGACCACATTTCATATTCTAAGTAGATAGATAGCTATCGTAGTACAATTATCGCCAATAGGTGGTACAAACCTGTTAGTCTCGATCAACCAAACCCTGTGGTGGCGGAGTAATAGGATATTATGGAGACTATTTCGATGTTTGTCTCAAAACATGCACAATGTTTTATAAATGCACGTGGTTTTGTTTATTTGTCTAGAAAATACCCACAATTCATAGATATGCAAACTGGTCTATATATCATTGTATTCATACCAAGTGTATTCCTACTGGAGATTAATCCTAGTCACATGAGGCTCCCTACTCATCTGTGGTCATATAAGTCAAAGGCACGCTCGAAATGAGAATACAAGCCTCTGCTGTTGACTTAGGAATCTAATCTTTGTTTGACGGAACCTAGTTATTGGTCTTTGTTTGTATTTATTACTACGTGTCAACTTTAGTGCCGCTAAATCCGGGCTGATAAACATTACACTGTAGAAACTGCGTGACTTCTAATAATAAAAGGAAATATACATCAATACGAGAATTAAACATCAGATGACAGAACCATATGAAAACGGTTTTACCGTCTTGTGCGGGGGGCAGCTGGCCCAACTTTGTCCCCGATACGTTACTGTCTGTGACATGTACTTGTGTATGGGGGATTACGGTCCATATTAAGCTGCTCTTGTGGTCTTGTGTGTTGGTGTTGCGGTTGGTAGCCTCATTATGATATGGGCTGCAGTATTCTGCAAACATTGTAGAGTACATTGTACTGTGTGGGGTACTGATTGTGAGAAAATGGTTATTTATTTCATAGTAACATTCCAATAGTATAAGTAATCATATTATATAAGGTCCTTGGTGTTATGTGTGGGTGTGTCTAGTCTGTCCGTATTCTCAGATATTACTACTCTATGCACGGCTGTATTGATTAGACATTAGAGAACTCTCTCGCCAGGCATATAGGGCTATATCACATAGCCTCTGCCGGGATTCGAACCCTGAACCACTACCAATGTGGCACCTATTCACCTAGCACTTAAGAGAGTTCTCTAATGTCTATACTTACAACCAAGTTCATTAATTCCAATATAGTAGGTTACTGATTGTCAAGTGAGTTGTAAAATTGACTTGGAACAGGTAAGACCTTTCATTTGTTTGTATTCATATTTAACACGAGACTGACTTAAAATAGAGTATAGGAACATTTGTTTTTGAGTGTTATTCTTTTACTTTTTTTAGGTGGGGGAGGAGGCAACATTTTTAGGTGTTTCAATTCTTCAGTGTATGTAGCACACATCCTCTACACAGGGGTACATCTCTTTGGTCCCCCGTCTCATTGGTCCCCCATTCAATTGGTATGTTAGTTATTGCTGCTGCTGCTGCTGCTGCTGCTGCTGCTGCTGCTGCTGCTGCTGCTGCTGCTGCTGCTGCTGCTGCTGCTGCTGCATTTTTATGATCATATAGGGTAGCCTTCCTGCGCCGGGTTCAAAGTCACATCACCCATTTTCTGCTTCACACTAGCCTCAAATTTTCAAAATTAAAATATACACCTACGTAAATAGCACAAACAAGCTTGCACTGGCACACCAAAGAGCCAGCATAAAAACTATAAAAGCCTGCATACTTTCTATGTAAATGATTGCACTCGCAATACGCTGTTATTCTATTCTAGGGGGTTACATTTACACCAGGTCATCCTTGCTCCCCTCACCTGTACTTATCTAACGTGTAGGTACAAAGGAGCAGAATGCATCCTGTTAAATATGAGTTTGCTCAACACCCACCACCAGATCAGACCCAGGAATCAACCCCACGACATTCTTGTCAAGCGTCCAACTCCAACTTCGTGTCCATTTCGCTACGGAAGCACGTGTATCAATCTCAATCAGATGGGCAGCACATAGGCAGATAAAGGGGGAATGGGGTGTGGTGGTAGGAGGCGTGTGCCCCCACAGCTCAACATTATTATCTTGTGAACTTTGTCAAAAGTTCGACCAAAGCATGACCAGATCTCTAGTCTGTGTACAGTACATCTTTTTCATTTACTTTGATTTCAAGCTCTACCCTGCCTTATTCTAATACTAATCCTACAACACGATCTCCTATTACTAGTAATTACAACACTTCTTATACTTCTTCCGATATTGTTTGAAACATTATTCTAACTGTATTACATGGTCTGTGAGGGCAGGCGATGACAGCACCCACCCTCCCGCAACCAGTGAGCACTCAGAATTTCATTTTTTTTCAAACATTTTGAGGGGGTGGGGGTGGGGTTCAGTCCTTTAACGCATAGCCCTCATCCTGAGCACGCACATGTACATGTAGATCCACCCCTTAACTCCTAACCGTATATCTAACAGTAGTATTCCCATAAGATCAATATGATTGGGGGGGGGGGGGGCTAATGAGACGGGGGACCAATGAGACGGGGGACTATAGAGATGATCCCCATCACAGTTCTACAATATATTTGGTAATAACGTTTGCCTTATCCTGCATTTTGATTGCGATTCCAACATACTTGCTGGTGAGCGTGGCAATGCTATTTGATTTGCTGTTAGTTAAATTGCATGCTATTTAAACCTGCAAATCTGTTGTAAGATTCTTTATTGGCTGTTTCATTCTGGTTTCTATCGATTGCTGAATTGCAGACTAGTACTATAGTGGCATGACATTTACATTTTAAAGTAATAAAACAAACATTTTTGTGGTGGAGAGGCATGCAAATTAGCAAACAGAAAGAAAAACAAGATAAATACTCCAGTTGCTGTGTATCAAATACAATAGAACCTCTATCAATGAAGTCCACCACCGAGGTGACTGACCTAGGTGGTCTTTTAGAGAGGTGGTCTCTGAATAGAGGTTCGTGTTGGTCTCTATTCAGAATTGTGACTGAGAAATGGTCTCATTGTGGAGCGTCTTTAATTTGAGGTTTTACTGTACATATAAATGTGTTCTAACATTATAGTTCTGCACCTTCGTGAGTAGTATAGTGACCGCAGGTGTGAAACTCATGAAAATTTTCTCCCTGCACCACAGGGCCGGCAAGTATAAAATGTAGTTAGCCCTGACAAAATGTGTCTGGCTCTCAATTATAGTGAGCATGCCCGAAAAATAACCTACCCATCGGGCCGTTAATCTTTAAAACCAGTCGGCCCGGGCCAAAAGCAGCCAGCACCGGGCCGCCAGATAGACTCTATTCTGTTATCGTAGACGCGGAAATGATTGTCTCTACCAATGTTTGTCTAGAGAATACCCACAATGCATTATAAAAGTTCCATGATTTGGTTTGGTTTGTTATAAAAAAACAATTCATAGATATGAAAACTCGTGTATGCAAAGACCTGTTGGCCAAGATGCTCATCTGTTTGTGTGTCCACTTACACGTGGCACGTGTCCTACAAAGCATCGTCCCACAATTAACGTCACTTCCCGTGCTCAAGCCATCCATAACAACACAAACACTGCGTAATCTTGGGACAAAATAATTACTCCTCTACACAAAAGGGATTGTCTTGCAGCCATTGACTCTTGCAGACAATGTTCATGTGATGTTACTTTAATGTAAACTCTGTGGGCTCAAAATGTCGTGTTCTATATTTTGACTATAGGACTTGCAAACTATAAGCATTCCTCATCGTTGGCATTGTACTGCGTTAAATGCTGGGCATGTAAATGCTTGTCGGTGGGAAGGTTTATTTAAAATCTAGAGTAAATGTTGTTGTTAGAAATCGGTTGGTATTCATACATTGATATTCAATCTGGGTGTTTCTTTCTGGTTACAAGTAAGAAATATGGATTGAAAGAATATATAATGAAAAGTATTTATGCTTGATTCTTAATTGGTATATCTTTCATCAAATAGTACCTAATTTGCAATGCAGTATCATTTCAAGCAATTACTGATTAATTCTAATCAGAGCCACTGTTTCAGCTTTGTATCTGTTACGTGTATAATTTCTTGCATATAATTCAAAGCAAATAGCAATTAGTATTAAGTGTCCCTGCTGCAGAACTGTCCAAACACAGTGCCATCTCTGATTTGTGGCCAATTACGTTCACCACAGAAGAGGCAGGGAGACAGTATGGTCCAGCTGATAGAGTATCATAAACTGGACGCCATAAAACTTGTATTAGCATATGTATACAGTAGAGCCTCATTATGTTGATATCACACATCTCGAACGTTCAGTTTTCTCGATGTTAGTTTACTTTCCCTTCAGCTACAATATTTACATATATAAGGCGATTAACTTGTACTCGAGCGTATTACTGTTAACCGTACTACAGTTTAAAGGTACCGAGCTTCTACTGTATACTGAATAATCTATTATTTATGAGACAGAATCTATATAAGACAATTGCACTTAACACACTAAGTAGTCATGTAGCTATACTCATTCATTAAATGTAACCTAGGTTCGTTGTTAAGGTCAGACAGTCCCGATTGAAGAACCAGCTCTAGTACTGTAGCCATCGTTAATTGACACTTTGTTTTGTCACAGGTGTGTTTTTCAAAAATATGCTGATATTGTCCGTCGTGTATTTCTCATCTCTCACCTAGCAATAGAAATTCGCTAATGAACATTCGTGACTGTCAGACTGGGGCTTAAAATGCTAGTGTTGAATCATTCATATAAGCCCGGTGCACCGTTCACTTTTGTTAGCCCTGAGTGTCTAATGATGCATAAGATAACTTCACATGCTACAGCAAAAACAGTATAGTAACTAGAGTTTCTTGTAATAATCAAATTTTAAAAAGGGACTCAGGTTATTGGTAATACATGTAAATATTATCACCTTATAAGTTTTAAATAAATTAATTGCAGAATTAGTTATGTATTTTATACGGAATCCAATGAGTTCATTTTCAAATAAAAATGTGTCTATAAATATAATTCATTTGGTCCAAATGTGATGCTATCTGCTTGGTAAATTGTTATAGGTGGACTATTTTCTGATACACTGAAAACAAATTATGATCTTGCTTGCAGACAAAAACATAGTACAACTTAAACCCAGTTTATACTCCGCGAATATCCTCCACCAAACACCGCACCAAACTGGCTCACTTACAATGCAAATGCACAGCCTGAACGCAATCATTGCTCGATTATGAAGTGAACTTCCGCGTGTGATTACATAACGGCAGACCAATCTCATCACTCACAGCAGGCCGGACTACTTTTATGGATTCATACTCGACACTAACAGGTTTTGGCTTGGACTTTCTCTTTACTTACATTGTGCAATTAAATTTCATTCACATTTGAGGTAAATGCCAGCCACTTACATCGTTTATGTGCATAGATCATACTTGGGGGCAATTGTAATTGGTGTTATTGTAATCAAATGTCAAATTAACACATAGACTAGTAGAGTGTGTAGAGTCCCTTGGGTGTGTGATTCACACTCAATGTGTGGGGTCAAATCATTACACATTTTACTAAATTTGAGCTTATTTCAGACTTTCGTCTTGCCTGTAACAGTAGCCATCAATGACCAACCTGCCAATAATGGATGAAGGCATTTTCATTTATTATATTTCTTTTAACAGTTAATCAATTTAAAACATGCATAATACTAGTAATAATGTCAAAAACAAATAATTGTGGATACTCCAACATCTACATACATTAACAGAGAAAATTGATTTGATAAAAATGCTATGAATAGGATAGTCTGCGTTCGGGTAAAGGTAACACCCATCCGCGTTCGGGTAAAGGTAACACCCATCCGGTAAAATTTGAGATTTCGTTTGGGCTTTACCAACCGACCAGCAAAGGGTTAATGCAATTTATGTATAGGATACACGCGCTTTTCTCTGATGACAAAATTGCTCGTAATTTCACAATATACGACCTCCATTCTCAACGCTCGTCCGGTCTCAACGCATTTCTTTTGATGTGAATAGATAGGCTGATTCTAAGGAACTGTAATTTGAGCAGTTCTAGTAGCTAAAACAGCCCGGTAGCACAGTATGAAACCGCATGTTTAGCTGTAACAAGGCGGGTTTAACATCTATGGATGCCAATTTTTTACCATTAGACATTATAGATATGATTTTTCTCAAGGGCTACCATTTTTATGGCCCAAGCAGGGAAGGTATGGAAAACTAGGGTTACCGGTGCTCCAAAAGTTTTGAGTTCTTGAGTTTTTTTTTTTTTTTTGTTTTTTTTTGGGGGTTCTTTCTTTTTCTTTTTTGTGAGGGGGGTGGCTAGAGAGGGACTTGAAATCGGGTGCGTCTGCGGGGAAGACCTTGAAAATTGGTAGCAAATTATTTAGGTAGCCTCTGAAAATCATACCATAATGACAGCATGTTTTCATACCCCTCCCTGGGCCATAAATAAAGAGTAGCCCCCTCAGAATGCTTCACAAGACTTCACCAAGCAAAACGTGTATTTCTACAGCGGTCTTAAGTTTTGTGAAGAATAACTACAGATAACACAATTCTGTTCGACTCAACTTTGTTATGGAAACCTTAGTTTTAGATATATTATATTTAGCAGAATGTATTACTGTTCTCCAGCCCATGCTGTTCTGTTCCGTCCCTTTTCCACGTATATATCTGAATTTCAGATGACAATGTAACTACTCAACTTTACATATACACTTACTGTTGTCAGACGATATCCTATCAGATAGAAGCATCCACGCTTAACTTTTATGATAGGTTTATGCAAAAAGCATCATATTAGCCTTGCGCCAAAGACAGAGCTTATATGCATTTTGCTTGCAGTTGCACTAAGAACTCTATATACAGTACAGATTCACCTCTATAATACGATGTCTTTGCTAACCCTTAATATATACAACTGACACCCTTCATAAAGAAAGATATCACTTCTCTAGTGAGACCACTTGACGTCGGTGCTCAAGAAATATTAAACAGTAAATCAAAGTCCGTCTCTTCACCATAGAATAGCAGTTTTCAAGAACATGTGAACTTGTACTCTGTGGACCAAGACTTACATGGTATGTGACGAATATGCCATTTTTATATCAGACTGAGTAAAACATTCAATAAAGACCACCTCTATGATAGGAAGTTTTTACAGTATCAACCCCTCTACACGGATAGCACTAATAACCTCCACAATTTCATAGAGATCCCCTCTGTAACAGTGTAAAAAGAATGTGGAAATTCAAAAAAACAAACAAAAAACACTGAAAATTATTTTTGTTGTTGAAAAAGGGGGTTCCTGGATCTTTCTATATGTAATAAGACTGGTTGAAGTTTATCACATGGGTGGTCGCAAGAGAATGTTCTACTGCACTAGTACTTTATGATTCTTTCAAATAGCCTCCTATCTGCTTTGCGTGCCCACTTTAGGATCGTCCCCAGTACATAAGATTAAGTTGTGAGTTTCACTTTAGACCAGCCATTTGTAAGCCACATGACCGCCCCAAACCACGTCTACTGCGCATGTACGGAGGCCGGAAATGGTTCAGGATTAGAAGTGAATTATTGCGGATTTGCAAGGTCCCTATATGGGGTCCCAAAATAACGCCAGATTGCTTGCTTACCAAGTTCGAAACATTTTGTATCGTCCTCATATTATATGGTGTCTGTGATACATATGTAGTACTTTAAATAGTAACCTTTTGGCAATATATTCTCATGGTAGGTTTATCTGAATTAGAATGGAAACTTTTTAATGACATGAATTTATCTAACGTATTTCTACCAGCGGCCACTGTATGCAATATCACAATATTAGCGGGCAGGTTATTCCTGATATCAGTCACAGGGAGTGCGAAAAAGTTTTGTCCAATATTTTCATGGCACCTTTGTTTCACACAAAGAAATATATCCAAGCCCATGTGTCCTTTCTAGATAGAGTATAACAATGATTTCCTATCTTGTTACTTTAATTGTAAAAACAGCTTTGTTATGTGAGTGGGTGTGTAATGTTTAATCAA
Source organism: Streblospio benedicti (assembly GCA_019095985.1). Taxonomy (NCBI): domain Eukaryota; kingdom Metazoa; phylum Annelida; class Polychaeta; order Spionida; family Spionidae; genus Streblospio; species Streblospio benedicti. Next base: position 21,497,053 of record CM032660.1, on the reverse strand, counting down.
TCGAAGGTCCTCCTTGTGGGATGGAGCTACAAGTTGATGTTAAGTCATTTCAATGGACCATTTATCAACTGTGATAGCGTTGGTAAATGGATGGATGGATGGACGTAAAGTGTACATGTAAATAAATGTGTGCAAAATTCATGTTTGTGTTCAGTTGACTTTCCATGCCTTTTACTAGCAAATTGTATTTCCATATTATCCTAGCAATGTGGGTTTAATGCTCTAGAGGCTTGTACGAAGGCACACATAATTCATTTGTTTGTCTTTTCTTTACTTTGTCAGTCTTTTCGTGTGTTTGTAACGGAGATGCATCGTCAATTTTCATGGTTTAATATCTCACACTGCCTTTGCAAGTCCATGTTCATATCAACCCGTGGGTCGAGTTGTATCTTTTATGTGGAAAAATATATTTGTGTTAAACTTACGTCAAAAACAAAATAAATACTCTGTTTTTTACCTATCAGTAGTATATAGCCGTGAGATATGCCCATGCAGAGCATGCAATATTCTGCCCCATGATCTGGTGTGCATATACAGATTTTCATTTTAAAAATATTAAAAGAATGGCAGAAACCATGAAACAACATTTTTAAATTCCACACCCTTGATAAATCATTTCTATGTATAAGAGCAGAATGTATTCACGTTCAGGCTTCAAACTGCTGCAAAATAATACTTTCCCAGCTCTACTCAATCCCTTTTCCATGCACGTGTTGAAGTTTCAACTGACATACCAATGTAACTACTCAAATTTACATAGAGTATACACGTTCTGTTGTCAGACTGTCATGTGAACAAAAGGCATCACTTTTATTATAGTTTTTATTTTTCAAAAATCATCATATCCGCCTTGCACAAAGGACAGAGCTTACGTGTGTTGTAATAGCAGTTGCACTTACGAACCCTCTATACATACAAAGTAGATCCACCTCTAACAAGATATTTTCGGCCGACCTTGCATAAAGACAGTTGTCAATCTCCATAAAGTCCCGAGTGAGACCACTTGAAGTAAGTCCCCAAGGTGGACTCAATAAAAAGGTTATACAATAAAACACCCAATTAGGTCTACCTTTGTAAAGATACCACCGTGTATAGTAGGACTACATTTTATAGTCCCAATCCTTCCATATATAGCACAGGCAACCACCATAACTTCAGAGACCACCTCTTTGATGAGACTGTTTGAAGTTGTCATGAGCCCAAATGTCACTGAGCAATCTCAAAACTGAGCATGTCAAAATGTGCCCCACAGGTGGTCCCAATAGTGGTGTTCTATTACACTTTGTGTTTCTTATAAACAGACTGCTATTTGCCCTGCACACTCACTTTAGGAGCGTCCCCAGTACACAAGATTAAGTTGTGAGTTTCACTTTATATATACCAGCCATTTGTAAGCCACGTGACTACCCCAAACCACGTCGACTGCGCATGCACACGGGCTCTGGAAATGGGGCCAGGATAAAAAGTAAATTATTGCGGCTTTATTTTGCAAGGTCCCTATGGGGTCCCAGAATAATTCCAAATCACTTGCGTACCAAACTCACAACATTGTGTCATATTATATTTTGTCTGAGATAGATAAGATACATTTATGCCCGTGGATCTTTTCTAGATACAGTCTGAAAATGATTTCCAATCTATTTTGTTACTTTAACTATTCAAAATGTTTGTGTGTGCATGTAATTTTACCCAAACAAAGGTCCTTCTCGTTAGATGGAACTACAAGTTGATGCTGAGGCATTTAAATGGACCATTTATCTACTGCGATAGGGTTGGCAAATGGGTGGATGGTTGGATGTAAAGTGTGTATGTACATAAATGTGTCCAAAGTGTACATGTTTGTGTCCACTTAATTTTACATATTAAGACACATCCTTTCACTGGCAAATTGTATTTGCATTTTATTATAGCAATATAATTTTGAATGCTCTGGAGGCTAAAATGAAAAGCACACACCATAATTGATTTATTTGTTGTGTGTTGTTTGTTCTTTACTTTGTTTAGTTTTGTTTCAAAGGGATGTTTAATGGAGTAGCAAACAATGCACTGGTCCGATGATCTGATGTACTTTTAAAGATTAAAAGAAATTAAGAAAAAAATACAATAGAATGGCAGAACTGCAGAAACAGCAATTTAATTGCCATACGCTTGATGAGAATCTCTTGGAATGAGTACGCAATTGACAATACAATATGAAACACCGTGTACACCAGGATTATATAGTATTCAGCATCATTACAAAGCAAATCACACAGTACAGCATTGAAACTGCTTTTAGAATAGCCGGTAACGCGAAGAGGCAGGAACTAATTCATTAAGCCCCGAATCACATATCACCCTGCCCTTTTACAAGATAATTGCGAGCATTCATCAACCCGGCTGCCGACTAGGCAGGTCCGATGTCTCATTCCTTTATGGGCACAGACTACATTGTGGCAGTACTTGACATTTCAACTAAGTTGCCGATTTTCATATACAATGTAAGCAATTTAAATGTAAATGTCTAGTGTTTATTCTACTACTGTTAATGGATGAGTTCGTTTGCGCAACCACCACTAGGCCCGACGGAGAATCGAACCCACGACCTTCTGGTCACTGGTCCGACTATCTATCCACTCGGCCATAAAAGCACACACGTAGGTATTTCATCGTGACAGCGTCTTCAAACATTTGAGTAATTAAGACTATACCTCTGTATAGAGTCCACCTCTATATTAAACCCACTTTAAGCGGCCTTAAACTTTCACTTGGAAACTGCCATAACCTCAATGAAGTGACCACCTCTCTGTTGGGACCACTTAGTCACTCCCATATCAGTGGCTAGTTTCTTTAAAGAGGCAGTATTTGACATTTCAATTGGATAGATTACCATATGTCCTGTTGGTAGCCTCTTGATTCATGTTATACCAGTAGAACCTCTCCATAAGACCACAAGTCCACCCAGGGACCGGCCTGAAGTGGTCTTTGTATAGTGGTGGTCTGTGTACATAGGTTCATGGAGGTCCCTTTTGCGGAGGTATAGGCACTATAGGGTCATGAGAAGTGGTCTTTTATAGAGGTGATCTCTTTACACAGATGAACTTCATTGCATGTTCTATTGTCTTGCATTTCAAATAGATTGGAGAGTCCCATATTTCATGGCGGTAGCCTTTTCACTCGTGAACTAACATTGTCAACCTTCACATTGGTTACTGAGTCACGCTGTTTCAACTGTTTCACGGTATTGGCACTATTGGGGAGTATTGCAATGTCGTGCATTGCTGATTTTCGAAGATTTATATTCCTGTAAGAACCCTGTCAATATGGCACGATTGAGTAAACAATGTATTCTTTTTAACACAATACCTTCAAGCAACAACATTCTTTTGACAGAAGGGATAGAGTATGCAACGTTTGTGTACCGAATTATTTTACTACTTCCTAGGCATGTTACTATTATTGTAGTATCAACAACAGATATATGACTCCTCTAACAGTCCACGTGGCATAATTCTGCTCGGTATATACAAGTGAAAATCATCCTTTATTTATACAATTCCTACTGAAATGCTTACAATATTGCACTACATGCCCTAGACAACGCTTTACAATACCCAACATAAAGAGATTTGTCCAACACCGTTAGGTATTCTAAGGCACCGTGATAAAGTGCACTTGAAGACCAATTTAACGTGTTGTCAAGGTGCGGGTAGTTTGTGTAAGAAATATGTGTCAGGGTGGAACTGAAAAGATCTGCTATTGTGCTACTCACTCACATAAGTGTCCATGAATTTTCACTCCGTTCTCTATTATAAATGCTGTGCATGTGCTAACGTTTCCTGAAATGCTAGAAACCCTGCCTTATCCATCTCATCTTATAAGTGTAATTTCATAAAAGCTTAAATGGATGAAACTCATTCTTAAATGCAAATGAAATGCTGCAAATCTTGACCGTACAGCTTTAATCCTATTACTAGTTTCGGGGATTTGCTTTGCTTTATTGCATCTGGTTCGAATGAGAAATGAGGAAGTATAAAAGGAAAGTACCAGGAATAACAATAGCTGTGGTTGGTCAGAATTAAGCCAGGATTGTCCCTGATTTTTGCTGTTCTCTCCTCAAATCAATAATCTGGTTGAGGGTTACTACATGTGAACCTTCATGATCAAGAGCCATGCGTCTCTTTTGACATAAGACTATTGCCTGAGCAAAATCATAATGAGTGTAACAGAATGGAAGAGTAGGTTTGAGATGTGCTAGACTAGGGACAGGATGCTATGTAGATGAATAGAATGAAAGAACATTTCCATATTGAGCATATGCTAGTTTTAATGTTACGACTCCCGTCTCAATGACTGTCGTATCAAGAGGGATAATCCCAAAATCACACAATCAAAGACAATTGAGATGTTAACCATACTGACTTCTGTGTTGAAATATTGCTATTTGATGTTGATTTTGGTCAGGCTTCTGTATACATTCGTGGAGTTAACAGTGTTTTAACCCTACTTGTAAAAAAACAGTTTTTAGAAATGGGTTTTCCAAATTTATTGTTGGTAGTCTCACAAGCCACATGCCTGCAGTATTTCATTATAGTAACTTGTTTTATGAAATACAGTAAACCCCTCTATTAAGACCTGCCTTATATGTTTCCAATGGAGTGTTGAACTCTTATATACAGGTTTGCAGTTGTCTCTTGATGAAAGTGACAGTTGAACCAAGCAAATTAGTCTTATCATAGAGTTTATCTCTTTATAGAGGTGGAAGTTATACTGCATTTGTTTCTATGATATGTCCGTATCTTAGAACAATGCACCCGCGCAAAAACATTGTAGAACCGAAATAGATTCCATTAGTTTTCGTATGTGGGTTCTGCACATCATGGCATTATGTATGCTAGGTTTGGGGATGCTGCTAATCAGAAGATTTATTCATGTCTCATTTCTCTTGCCCATTAGAATTCATGTGACTTCTCTGTGGGGCTTTAGCGCTCATATGCCATAGCTCATGTTCCCTACTTCCCATAACTCACAGGAAAAATTTACATTTTGCAAACACATGGTATTTGTATAGGGCATGAATAAATGGGGTTTATGAGAAAGTGGGTGTATGGGGATAGGCTGAAAAAAGAGAGATGTGGGATTTCAAGGAAGTGGGATGGGGTAAAAATGCTGAACAGTCATGTATCGTGGGGATAATAGGACAAAAAGGTGGGATGTGAGTGATAAGTACACAAAAATGGGAATATTCGATTTTCTGACCCCTTGTAAGCCCCCAATTTATTGCATATATAATCAAATCAAATCAAATTGGCATAATGGCCATATTAGATTAAAAGTGATCATAGAGCACAGCGTCACCAGAACAATGTCATCTCGTGGGCAATAGATATATACTTTAGCTTACTTTAGCCATGTTTAGAAAGCACCTGCAATCCAATGCCAAGAACATAGGTGTAGTGTGAATCAAACATCGAATAATACTATTTCTTCTGCTTTAATGCTTTGATTGCAAAGTAAACATCTTTATTGCCCATGAGTCAACCCTGTTCTAGCGACGCTGTGCTCTCTGAGCACTTTTAGTGTAGTTGATTATATTGAAAGCGTAATACCCATTATCATGATGCAAGTCACTCGGCATTCCTATGGGTCATAATCACCTGTTAAAGACCTCCCATCAATAACTCTACTTGTGGCCATTTCATATCCTGGTGAGCTCATCAGCTGATGCGACAATAGCTCTTAGTATAATACACCATAAATAAAGCACCAAGGTAAAGCCCCAGTCTCACAATCACGAATGTTAGCTAATGTTCATACTTGGTTGTATCAGATGAGATATGTATGGATGGGTTGGAGTTGGGGATGGGGGATTCTTCCTTAACATCAAGTCTGTGACAAGACAATGTGCAACTCAACAATGGGCGCAATATATTACAGCTGACTCCGCTTCAATAGTCGGGATCGTGTGACCCTCGCTTAATGTTCAATAGGTACACAGAGGTGATGGGAGGGAAAGCCAATATCAATGCAATATTTAGCTGATCAATTGCTTTAGAGAGGGATGGGTAATTAATCATTACAATAATCAATTGGACAGTGCTAGTTTTTGCTCCATCTACATTTGGCACAGGATTCGGTCACTGATTTAATGTTGACGTTGCAAGGTGGATGCACAAGGTTTGCATCCACCACATTATTGCGTCGCTTCAGCTGCTGAAGGAAAGCATTGTGTTTGTTTTGTTTGTAAGTAACTAACTATATGTATGTCTCTTGAACCCGCTAGAGCCTTTACTAATGAACCACTGTTATCGGAACTTTACACAACTATGTGGTATGACGAAATCTGGAAGTGATTCCATTTTGGGCCCTTTGCCAATTAACGTATGCCATGCCATTTGTGATCCATTTTTTTACAATTTCTGCAAAAGCTTTGACAATATTTGAACGGAATCATTTAAACTTTAAACCCGATTGCTTTGATACATTTTGAAACTCGACCTTCAAATTTAGTACGATTATATTAGATAAAAAAGAACTCAGAGTGCACAATATTCACTAGAATAAGGTTGTATCATAGGCAATAGATGTTTGCTTAAACCATGTTCAGAAAGCGCGTGCAATCCAATATCACACTAGTACTATAAGGTGCTATGCTTCATGACACCTACTGTAAATGCATTCAAACCGAAAGAATTTTGTATGTGGATTGTTGCGCATACAATGTAGACAGAAGCACGGTTGTATCATTTGTAAAAAAAGGCCTACATCTAGGTATTTGGTATCATGAGGCATGAACGATGCAACCAGTGGACGTCATGGGTTTTGTATGTGCGAAAGTATGCAGAGATATCAACAAACAACAACATGAAATCACATTTCTTCGGAAAAACGTATGGCGCGCAGCTGGATATTTTAGCGATTGCTCAGACAACTTTACACCCCATAACAGTTAGTGCACTTGCTCTTCCACAGAGGAGCCTGCAATGATATGGGGTAACCATGTCAATGCTCTCCCCAAAGATTCACCTACACACTGGATATGAAGGGTGAATCAAGTGGCAATAAACTAGGAAATGACACTCCAATCCCCATGTGACTCTTTCCAAATCTGCAGCTTGATACAACTAATAATGAATATTTCTACCACTGGCACATCCAGGGTCCCTTCACATAATACTTCCCTTGAAAATGGTTTTGTTCGCCTGCTTTTGTTCCGTAAACCTGGATCTGGCAGTGTTTCCCCACCTCCTCTCCCGCCCAAACCCCTCTATCTTTTCCCATTGCCAATTACCCTGCAATTACCTTCCTCTATTCCTCTGATCCCAAAGATCTACCTTCCCCTGCACACAGATTACAAGCCGTCCCCATTCATTTCCCCAAAGCATAATTACACATGCCGCGCCAACACTACAAATAGAAAAAAGAAAGACAAAATAGCATTAATGCAATTGGATCATGCTCATACCTAATTTATGTCCAAGGGCGCCGGAAGTGAATAGGATGGTGAAATTGAACGTCATAGCTCCTAGAAAAATGGCGCTCAGATGAAGGAAGTTGTGATCGGAGATTTTCAACTTGATTTGTCGTTTGCCGCTTTTGGCCTTGCAGTCCTGGTCACCGCGCCGGTCTATCACTTGCATCACGGCTGCTGACCCATGACTGACCCCTGGTCCTGACAGCAGACCAGAGGCCATGACCTCTGACCCGGAAATGGAGCCGCCAGCAGGTGCGTTGACGGCCGGAAGTCGCCCGCTGTTTGGGTACTGTTGAGGTACGCTCGCCATGGTGTTGATGTTATAATCGTCTGCCTTTTCAGCCATGTTTTGTTTTTGTTTTTTGCCTTTTTTGTTTGATTTCATTGATAAGGTGTCAATGTTAAATACTGCAATGTCCGTAGATCTGCTTAGTCCATTGTTATGTCGGCTTATACACGTACATGTTGTATTTCATTTACTGTTCTTTTATTGTGTAACTTTACTTCTACACACTCTAACCATATGGATTTTAATCCATAAGCGTTTCTTGTACAGTTTATACTGTAGTTTCTTTTCTGATATTCATAATATTTATTGGGATATCTAATACGTAGTTAACTTCGTTTTTTACAGTTTGTATATCAATTACTTTGCTTGCTATCTAGAGATTTTTGCAATGATTAGTTTGTAGCCAGTCCGTATCCAAATGGCATTACTACTCAAATCAAATATCAATTTGTATATGATAATCTGCGGTTTTATTTGAGCCAATCAATGTATGATCAATTGCAGTTTTAATGATTGTCACTTTCAGTCAACAATATATACCGTTTATGAAAGCCACGTACATTGTCATATGATAGCATTGTAATCCGCATATGCTAAGCCATAATATAATTCTCATAGTGTACAGTTGGCAATTCAATTATTATATCCAGTTTGAAATAAATGCCATGCTATGATGTAAATACATTGTTCAGGTGTGTAACAAGGATGTAGTTTCCATGCTGTTAATGGCATATATATAAAACATTAACTTCAAGATGACATGGATAATTCTTTCCTATATCACATAGCCACCATTGTCCTGGCATTGGATAGGTAGTATAGCTCACTTGGAGAAAGAATAATCTATGCCATGCTTGCACAAAATTATAAGTAGAATACATCTATGTATAAATTCATGAGGATTTAATCCATATATCCACTGTCCCCTCCAATAATGATCAGAGATACTTCATTTAGTATTCATTCACGTTCATTACACTCAATTCAATCCACATACGCTTGTGCATCATAACTCTTGGCTGCTTTCTTTCCCAGATTAATCACTTCTGTAATTAGTGTTAATCCTCCATTGAGTTAGACCCTGACCTACTTTAACTGTCTGCAATTAGTGGCTTGAATCATCATTAAATGCACTCAGTCATCTCAAATTCCCATAGAAACATTTCCATATGGACACTTGTACAATTGTAGGTTCATTATAGAGAGTTCATGGCTCCACCAATCTTTGCCCCATGGCATATATCACTGTACTACAACTATTTTTCTGGGTTGGACAAGTGTATCTATATTGCTTATTTTGTGGACCAAATTTCAAACATTTATATTATCATGTAAGAGTTATATAGATATAGCATGATGAAGTAGAATCATGTATTCTTCCTAATGCAATGCCTTCCAGCAAGCAGACTTCAAGCTACAGCATTATTTCGACGGACGAAATGGAGTACATGCATAAAACTAATTTTGTCAATGACAATATTATATCCTAGGACATGATAGGCATAATACTATTATTGTAGTATCAACAACAGCTATAAAATCCATCTAACGTCTCAGATGACATAGAATTTCTCAATAAATAACTGTGAAAATATATTGGGTATTCAAATATGTTACAAAAAATATAACGATGCTTCGGGCAGGGTGTTATTATGCCCCTTACAACTTTTACAATACCCAACATGAATACATTTGCAGGACAAAGAAACCCAGTTGAAGCGCAATGTATATTGTAGTACATATCTGAGAAGGTTGAATCCATGAGCCTAAACTTTTTAATGTACAAGTGCCTTTACATTTACCAAACACAACTCGATGAACTTTTTCTCATCATTAACAAATCCCAAGCACAGCTTTTCAACAACCTCAAGATGAATGGCAAACACTGTATTATAAAACACGCACAATGAAATATGCATGACAGAGTGGCAAAAATATTGCAGTGTGATCTATCTCGTCCTCTACTTCCTTTGTCCTCCGCTAGGCTGTTAAAGTGATGCCAGCAATTTATGATTCTGCTGTGACACCCTGTATTAAAATGGCGTTTTATGCCTTCGTTCATTATCACTATGTAGAAACAATGATGCATAAAACACGTAATGCAATAGATTGGAACTATGGTTCAATGTTTGTTTTTGCAATCCTCATCTTTTTTCAATTAACAGTTTTTTTTGCCCCCATTTTCATAATACAAATATCTTTACCCCCCCCCACCCCCCGGTCCTGTGGTGACTTGTGACACTGTATTAGGGAACAATCATAAATAACGATACAGGGGGTCGTCCATTTTGGGGGCTCAAACCAAAAGTTAAAACGACCCCCCCCCCATCAACATTTTAAAAAGTTGAGTGACCCCTCTCCCCTCCCTCTGCTAAAGCAAAAATCCTCTACATAGTCTTTGCATTAATAGACAATTGCTGAAAGAAAAGTTTTGAAAAAATATACCGTAGCATGATAAAAAAAGTTCAGCGACCCCCCAAAAAAAAAAAAAAAAAAGGAATCAAAAAGTTGGACACCCCCCCCCCCCCCCACACACACACACCTTTTTGGACGACCCCCACCCCCCCCCCCACCCCATTAAAATTATTTATGCTCATTCCCTTAGAATGACATTTTTTATCCTGTTTTTGTTCATTGCTTCATTGCAGCAACATGGATGTACGTATTGCATTAGATTGTAACTATGCTTCAAGGTTTGTTGTTTTGATGCACATCCTGTATCATTCACAGACTTCTTTTTTTGCCTCACATCTTCCACTATGTATATGTCCTTCGCCCACAATATACTTTTTTTGCTGTTTCTGCTGTAAAACTATCCTTACAATAGATTAATAATTCACATCCAATCACTGCTGAAGCATATATGTTGTTGTATAATTTCCTATGCATTTGGATATTCAGGACCAAATAAAGGCATGCTTCCATCACTGATTTGGGTCAGTGGAAGTCATAACTATTCAAAATGCTTTTACAATTCTATTTTGCTTTACTGGATCAAAATCAGTACAATGGCAAATATAAAGTGTCCAATTGATTAAATTCTCTACGTGTGCACATCTTTTTAGGTTACTTAGAAGCACAAAATCATTTGGATAGGTGTGGCATTTTAATTGAAATCATCTCTAATAATTTTCAAACTAGGTGCGTAAGGCCAAAAATACTGTGAGCAAAACAATACGTAGTGGAATGAAATTGGTAATTGGTGTCAGGACAATAAAATGGCATTTTATGCCACTGTGTTCATTATCACTCAGCAGCAACAATGATGCATTGCATGGTGACTATGGTTCAAGGTTTTTGTTTGATGCAAATCTTGTATCATTAGCAGACTTCCCTTTTCATTTTGCCCCACGTCTTTCATACTATAACTGCCTTTCCCCCTAATGCTTTGTACTGCTCTGTTATTATTTCATTATTACAGGACACGCAAATTGTAAACTGCATGAAGTGTTACGGTCATACTGTAATTCCAATTTATAATGTTCGTAGCTTTTGTTTTATTCTTTGACGCTTAAATGTCTATCCTCACTGAGCTGATCATATTAATAGCAGCTCATGATTTTGCTATTGATCCCTTGGAAAGAGAACTTCATGTTGAAATCAAAATTCTAATAGAAATTTAAGATATCAACATCATATACTCTCAGTACAACCTTGTTCACACCACAACCCATAACGCAAAATGCTTATCATGAGCAACTAAAAAGCAGTTTAAGGTGGTGTCAGACAGTTCTGAATATTGCAGCCGAATCAGCCCTGGTATTGTAGCCATTGTACATTTGCACATTGTCTCGTCAAAGACGTCTTTTTCAAGAAAACTCAATTTTTACAAGGCAGAATCAAATTTCCCCATATGCATTTCCCATCTCATTCAACACAGCGAATCGAAAAACACAGATAACCATTCATGACTGTGAGACCAGGGCTTTACATTAACCAATAAGCTAGCTGCATTGCACCGCTCCAACAGACCAGTGAACAAAGTGTATTGCGCCAATTTGATGGATTGTCGTCCCTAATAGGTGAGAGCCCAAAACCAGCATCTCGGCTATTCAATGACCTCAAATACGATTTGCAGACCAGATAATCTAATCCTGCATAATCCCAGCTCATCTATAACACCCTCTGAGAAAACTGAATCAACACAGCCACAAAAACTAATCCTATGAAGTCAGCATGGGGTGGCAGCAGAGCTAATAAATTCCATTAGGCTTGTCTCTGGATATATCTCCTAAACATTCACACTTCTTTGACTGTAGTTTATCCCATCTGTTATGATCTACACAAAATCCTATATGACTTTGACAACACATCCACCAAAGTTACAAATTATACCTTAATCATCATTTCATATCCTCCTCTCAAAGTCAGTCAACAACTTCCATCCTAACCTCATCTTTCAAAAAAAAATCACTCCTACTTAAACCATTATCAACTTCTACCCAACAATCTCAAACTACACAACAACAAAGTCAAACACACACAAGTCCATAATCTAGCCCCGAGAATGCACAGTGGCAGCAGCAGTAGTACACGCAATGGGCCTCCACTACAGAAATGGCTGTGTCTCCCCACTACTCAAATTGCTTTTCACAAACCGGTACGGCGTGCAGACGACAGCGGTCTGCTCGCCTCCGCCCCGCCGAGCTGAGAGCTTATCTTGGCCGCGCACGCCCGTCTCGCCCACCGCATTACGGAGTTTACGTCGCACGTAATGGTTATGCTGGGTTATTAAACCCTTCACTTGGTGTTGTCCGCCGTGGATTTTAGATAGAGTGGTGTTTGGGTTCTGTTCTATGTGGGTGTTGCTTGTTTTTGTTTTGTTTTTAATGGGCGTGATTTCTTACTGTTGTTGCTTTGTTTGGTGTGATAAGTAAGTTTAGTTGGAACTTTTCAGTGGGGGTTCTTGTTTGCTTTTTGTTTTTATTTATGTTCAAGTGGGGTTTGATGTTTGATGTTTGATTTTGCTTTGTTTTTCTTTTCCTGTGGTTGATCTCATTGTGATTGATTTAGCTGTTATTTTAGCTAAAGTTATGTGAAAAGAAAAAGCCAATTATGCCTGGTTTATATATTACCTCAGTAGATTATCATGTTAGCCCTAAAATACAGTAGATCTTCAAATTAAGTTCCAGATCTTACAAAATGACTACAATGAATATTTGTAGAAAGACCACCTCTCTAGTGACACCAGACTGAGACGATCGTAATAGAAGGGTTCTACTGTAATATAACAGACGCTCTCTTATTTTATAACATATGAGTCTGCATATTTCAAGAAACACTGATTGCTGTAGTAAGCAAACAATTCCATATTTGAAGTTTCGCAGCTGCTTCAAAACATTAAAATGATTACCATTGCACTAAAAATGAGCATGTACAAGTGCAAAAGGCTTACACCACAACAAGTAAAGCACATTAGTGCTGACAGAGAGTCCGAGGTGAACCCTGCAAATAACACCGTGCATTTGATATAACAGGATAATACAGGAGGCGAAACTAAGTTACAGAACAAGACACAAGTTTAAGTAACATGAATTTGTTGTTGTTTTTTTGTTGTTGTTTTTTTTTGTTTTTGTTTTTGGGGGGGGGGTAAATTTATTTTCATGTAAATACAAATGAATAGTACCACTAAAAGGGTTTATTCAAAATAACAATGAATAATTTAACTGTGACTACATGTATTTGATGACGATTGAAATATTCATCCATAAACTCGCCCAATGGTGCTTTACCCCTCTTCATCCCCCCCCGCAAATCATGTCATGATCATATGATCAAAGTTACAAATTCCATGAATTTGACTGGTTGCACACACCCTTTTCTGGAAGATGTGGATCTGCTAGTGGCACATTCCTGTGCCTTCAAAGTCTAAATAAAATCTCATAGAAACTGACAAGTATTTGAATGTCTAGTGTGCCTGAAATATGTATATAGGTTTTGCTAGTGCTTTGTTGCCGGATGTAATCAGACAACAAGAGACACACAAGGTGAGGAATCATTACCATTTTATTACTGTATAATATTAACTACCAGACGTTTAACGCACAGTAAAAAGAAGAATGCGTGGAAATAATAACATAGCAAACTGGTCCACATGTGAGTATAAAATATAGCAGTTTAGGAAGGGTAATGCTCATAATGTTGTCACAGGAAGTAAGAAAATTAGTTTCCTTTGTTGTTGTCATATTTACATTGTTTTTGTTATGTTGTTGGTTTTGTTTATTGTTTTGTTTTGTCACACCCCTTACCAACGTATTAGCAAAGCCTGTACTGAAAAGAGCGATGAACTGTTTAAGTATTGTACTATTTGCCCGGGACTATTTGAATGCGTCTTGCGCACACTCGTACCAGTATGTAGCTGATATACGCACATACTAAAACCATAGATCGACTGTTAAACTAGTTTCAGTGCAGCACGAAAAAAAGCTGTGAGAGATTGGAAGAGCAAGACGCCATCAGAGGCGCTGATTATAGGCTAATTGCTGTAGACGAACCGCCGTGAGATGGTAATACGCATGTGATGGGGAAGCCACGGCAATCTAGGAGAGTGTGTGTATGGGAATGTGTTTTGTAAACACTAACCCACAGTATCTCTTATCTAGTACAGTTTGTTAATAGGGGTTATTCTGCAGCAGATGAACAGAGAACATTGCTGGGGACCCAGGGCAAACTCGTGGGGAACATGTCCCCATCCTTGGCACCGCCATTCCCCCATACTACCCCGCCCCACCACCACCAACGCCATAATTATAGTCCCTATCTACAGGTCAGTAAATATTCGTAGTTGAATATTCGTGACTGTCACCCCAGACTGTCAGACTGGGTCTGGCAAATAAAACAAAGAGGGGCTTGTCCCATCTCTTCTCTTATGTACTCATATAAACAGAGTCCACTCAATTATTCAAATAGGGTGGTGACTAACATCTGAGCTTGGCAGGTGTTTATAAATAAACATTTCATAGTCAGTCGCGTTTGTCTAGTGAATAAAGAACCCTGAATGCATTAGATAATGAACACAAATTGCTACAATGCAAATGAAGCTTCAGTGCATTAGACAATTATTCAAATTACTACAATGCAAAATTAATGAAGGTGGGGTTTATCACATATGGATGTGAGTGAGAAGGCTTACAAGTTTATTTTCCACAATGATGTGACTTTTTCTTTTCTTGGGTTTGAAAACATATTATACCTAGTTTGTATTTTAACATCTTATATCTTTGTTGTTGATGTTGTTGATGTTACTGCTGCTGCTGCTATTTCTGCTGCTGCTGCTGCTGCTTCTGCTGCTGCTGCTGCTGCTGCTGCTGCTGTTGCTGCTGTTGCTGCTGCTTGTTCTTTTTACGCACTAAAATAACTAATGAATTGTGTAATAAAACATTCATTACGTTGCAACATTACAAACTGAACATAGAGAAGAAATCCATGACTTAAGTTTCATAATTGACTTGATATTTCTTGTGTTTGCCACCAAAAATCAAGTATTCTTTAATAATAAATCAATTGACAAATATACAAATTTTAATGCATCATAAAAAATGATGGCAGTAAGTGGGCGAGGCAGTGTGAGGGGTGTGTATAATTGAAGCAGTCTCATTGACGGTACTCTGGTCTACATGAGTTTGCTGCTGCCGCCGCCGCCGCTGTTGTTGCGTCTGTTGCTACTGTTGCTGCTGCTGCAACATCTTACTGACACCCCCTTTTTATCCCAACTTGACAATATGCTTGTCCTCGCCAATTATATACACCACCATACATTTATACAAAACAAAATCCATATACTATATACGGAAACGCAATTACTACAAACGCCTTTTCAAACGACATTCCTACACACACACACACACACACATACGTCAAACAGTAAGTAAGCATTAACAACCCCAAATACCACATTTCCATTCAAAACCATAACCCACAGACCCTAACATGACTTCCTATTTGTCAGAATCAATCACGCCACCGACAGCCAGTGAGGATTGTAATGAGATTTTCGTGTGTGCAGGAATTCATAAAAGAGCGCAGTGTTACTTTCTACGTGTTGATAGTGAGCTGGCCAAGGTACTATATATTCAAGGTAGAAAGCTCGTAATGGTGTACTGTAGGACCTCTCTATTAAGACCAAATGGGATACTGGCTTCAAGTGGTCTCAATAGAGAAGTATGGACGTCATAAATGCGTGGGACCGTGGCAAAATGTTCTTACTACAGAGGTGGTCTATCTGTATAGATGTGGTCCTAATGGACATTTCCATTGTACACTGCAATCCATGTAATTAGATAATGATCAAAATATTATTGTTTTTTGTTTTGTTGTTTGTTGTTGTTTTTTCAAATAAAAATCAATGTTAGACAATCTCGAATATTGAAGCCGAATCAGGTGGTTACACAGGTGCTCTCTTTATAGAGGTGGTCTCAACTTGAGGCTCTACTATTATATAGACCTATAGGATGATCACAGTTGTGGCTTTAACAAGCTACGAATGTCTCGTGTCTGAACAGAAAACAACAAACACATTAGAGCACTAACAAGGCGCACAGACGAGACTTTTTGCTTTAATGAGCTTTGGAACTGCAACTAAATTTGCTACAAACATGACAACATGGTTCATTGTGTTTCTTGCCGGAAGTCAGAGTTGGATAATGTCTATAAATATGTCACAACATTGTAGGAATGTTGTTAGTATGATAAGGTCTGTGTGTGGGGGGAGAATAAAACAGAGTAGGTGATGTAACTAGAATTCAGCCCTCTAAGAAGAATTAGGCTCCTTTGGTGAATTATATAAATGTTTTCCTTTAAAACAACATAGATAAGTACAGAAAATTCCAGTACAATATGCAAACAGCAGTCCCTCTCGTAGAACATAATATTTCTTCATATATTGCTTTCCCTGAGGCCATAACAATCACACACAGTCTGTTCCTATTTTAAGATTCCTTCTAGCTTTTGGCTGTAGCAGTTATCATCTATCGGTCCTGTTTGAATCTCTATGACGAACGATTTGGGCCCTAGAAAAATATTTCCGTGAAAGAGGTGGTCTCTCATTAGAGGTGGTGTTAATTGTAGGTCCTACTGTACCTTCTGTTGACACTTGGAGTTTGATTGAGTGACTGTGACTGTTGTCTCTTACTTCTTCTGCACATTGATTCTGTGTACACCGTGTTTGTTCAGTCGTGTGCGGCTGTTATTCACGGATAACGATTGTCTTGTATTTGTGCTGTGTTTGTGCTTTGCTGTGAAGTAATTCAATAGCTGGAAATTGTGATGGGAAACAGAGAAAATGTACATGCACTTGTGCAGAATATAAGCACTAAACCAGATCAAGGTACAAAATAGAGCCTACCCAGCGGCCCGGTGCCGACTGATTTTAGCAAGGGCCGGCCAGTTTCAAACAATCATAGCCCAGTGACCAGAATGCTATCACTCACCCACGTGCGTGCGCTTCTGTGGCTGAGTGGATAGGCAGTCGCACTCACGGGTAGATCCAGATATTTGGGGAAAAGGGGGCGCATGGGTTTTGTACACGCCATCGATAGCGGACATGCCAAAAACCCTATAAAAATGAAATATTTTTGTGGGGGGTGTCCCCTGTGCCCCCACCCCCTGGATCTGCCTACGCCATTTGTGATCAGACGGCCATGGACTCGATTCCCGCCCAGGTATGTTGGTGGCAGTTGAGCAAATTCATCCCTAACTGGCTGCACATTGCTCTGTGGTACCTACACGCTGAATAGATACAGGTCAGGCGAGTGAACTCTAATGTTGATTGATAAGCATGTCTGCACTATAATTGTGATGGTCTGTATGCTCTCCAGGGAACCGAGAAAGATATAGTGTGACAAGGATGGCAATGACCTAGCGGGAATGTAAAGTTGTCTGATCCTGCACAGCAGGAAAGAAGACCATAAACCAGTCTCCAGACATTTACATTAGCACCGTGTGTGTTTAGGTTCATCCCATCCCGAGGGGTACGGCCTTTTCCCACATTTCTTTCTATTTCATGACTGACAGATCCATATTGTGGAAGGTGGGGGAGCAACCAGTTATGGGTTGTTTTGTACATGCCACTTGCAGATCTAGGTTTTATTTTATAAGTGGGGGCACAGTCACTTAAGGGGTCTCATGGATTTTGTATACACGGTTGATAGCGAATACACAATAGCTAGTGTTCGCATAGTTAGTATCAGCAGCAGCAGCAGCAGCAGCAGCAGCAGCAGCAGCAGCAGCAGCAGCAGCAGCAGCAGCAGCAGCAGCAGCGACAACGACAATAACAACAACATGTTTCATTCTGAAACCCCTGAAATGAAACTACTTCCTGCCAACTTTTGATAAATTAAACATTGCGTGTCGTCTGCAAAAAGAACTTGTCTAATTAAAACACAGACACAATTTCACTCAGAGAATGAAGATGGGATCGTTTCAACTCGGAGGGAAAAATCTAATTAGGTAACAAGTGCAGCTAGGGTCAGATGGTCCAGGATATCGAAACCAAATCAGTTGTGGTATTGTAGCCTTTGTTAATTGGCATATTGTGACTTCACATATGATTTCTTTTACATACAATCAAATTCACCCTATTTGTTAAAGTATAAACCATATTTATGCAATGTTTACACAAGTGTCCTTGGGGGAGGGCGGGGGTGCCCAAGAAATTTCTCATGTAATACCGCACAGTTAAAAATTTGAATGTCCGACTGCGGCTTTATTACGAATTGAAAAGGTGAATTTAACCTTTAATCGCTGAGAGCATACAATAGGAGTATTGGCCACCATTTCCGCCTAACACTGAGCACGGTAACATGGCTGTTTGCCCTACAGCACAAAGGTAAACTCAATTCATTGTGTCGCCACAACTGGCTTTATTGATGCCATTTGCCACATCTGTGTGACACTTATTCGATAGTCAGCCCAATAAACGGCCCATCACGGTAAATTGAAAATAACTCAAGGATGATCAGTACTCACCATCTATAGTATACGCATTACAATCGGGGGTATCAGGGGTCAGGAAATCCCACAATCATGATTTTGTCTTTTTTGGCCTTTTTTCTTCACATCTTACAAATTCTTAAGGGGTTTTTCTACATCTCACAAGTTTTACATTCCACATCCCTCTTTTTCTTGGCAATTTTTCACACATCCCTATTTTTGTCCCTTTTTTCACACATCCCACTTCTTTATAAACCCGCCCACCTCTAAAATGGGATCATTTCGCGTGATCCCGAACATCCATTAAGTGAAACCCTCTGTATTGAGACCCGCTCTATAAGAAGGAATTTTTCATAGTCCCAGAACTTCATAAAGAGACCATCGCGAACCTTCATAGACATACCTCTTCTCTACCAAGTCCACCTCTATAATAAGGTTTTTTCTAGTGGTCTCGAACCTCCACATAGAAACCACCTCTTTATTGAGACCACTTGAAGCCAGATCAATTGATCAGTTCTCCCATACTTGCATCTGCAGCACATTCAGCGCACAATACTCATCACTCACGCAATCACTCATACACTCTTTCAACCCAATAGCCTGTACCTAATTATCGCTTTTAATTAGGTATATATTTGCTTAACACCCACCGCCAGACCCAACCAGGAGTTGAACCCACGGCCCTTTGATCACGAGTCCAACTCCAAAAGTCTTACTATTGTTTCAATATTTACACGTTACACCTTGCTGTGCAGACGATATTCGTATCTAATCATATTTACATGGTTTGAAATAGACCTATACAGATTAATGAAAACATTTGTTAGGAAGCAATTAGTGCAAATCAATGATGGTGAAAAAAATACACATCGCAATCATCGAAAACCGTAACGAAATTGATATGAGTGTGTAGAAAAAGTTTTGACAACAGTTTTAAACACAATAGAGCATATTGTTTGGTCGCAGCAAAAGTGGAAGTGTCGGCGTTGTGATAGTTTAAAAAGAATGATCGGCTTCCCGGAAATAGATGGCGCTGTGGTTCATCACTCACGTGACGTCACAACAGATGACAAATTGCTGCACGCCATGTTCATTTTTGGTTTGGTTTGGTCTGACAGTATTGTATTGTATTAATGAAAGCAAAGATCAACATTTTATTGTAATATAAGTTAGTGGAGGCTGACATGTAGATATATGTTTTATTCAAATATCCATCTTTGTGTAATGACTCTCATATATAGTTGAACCCGAATGTGAAGGCACTAAAATCGATTCATCCAATATTTAGAGGTATATGATTTATGGTGAGTATGTAAACATGGGTATAGGGTTAGAATTTGACATATTGTTGTAAAATGATGAAATGCAACATGTCATTTTAATGCCTTTTAAACACAGCGGACCCTCAATGAGATTACCTTGCAAGGCACTGATATTGAACACAAAAGTTCTATCATTATACTAATATTGACGTATTATTATTTAATAACTCACCTATCGGTTTATTATAGATTTATATACATTATACATTATACAATCTATTATATATTTTGAACACATATACAAGGATTGAATCATTTTTACCTTTTCATTCGCACATTTTATTCAGGACATGGTATGTTTTGCTATCATCTTAAAAAGTAACCATCAAATATTCAAAACAAAATTTAAATCAATTTTTAAAACTTATACACGAATTGATCCATTTTTTATATCTTAATCCTACATTTGTATTCCAAGACACGTGTATATCAATATTTCAGTTCTAAAAGGCAAAATTTTGAAATAGATAAAATAAATAACACTAGCAGATCGAGGTTTTCAGAAAAGGTGGTGTGGGCGCACTTAGGGGGGTCTCATGGTTTTTGTACTAGTCAACGATGGTGGGCATCCCAAAAATCCATGAAATTGCAATAAATATTTTGATCAAAACATTGCGGGTGCACCTTCCCTGCACCCCCACCCCCCAGACACACACACACACACACACACCACCACCACCACCACCACCACTACCGGATCTGCATATGGATCATAATATGTCTCATTATGTTAACATCATCTTTAGATATGCTGTGCACGTGAGCCAATTCCTCCCAGCCCCCACCACCACCCCACCTTCACTCATCATAGGGCTGACTTAATAAAGCAGCTCTTTAGAGACGTTTTGTTACTCAACTTTGAATAGCAGAATCTCCCGAGGTGCTACGGCATTAATGTTTGAAAGGTTGCTAATATAAGGAGTGGGCAGCAGCACAAGGTACAAGGGGAAGATAAAGGGAGTGGGGTAGGTACAGTCTAATCAAAAAGTAGATAGCCACATTCATTGCTGCACAAGTTATTTTGCTGCCACATAAAGGTCAGCTTGCTTTTATGTAGATTTGCAAAAGCCAACATTGACATAATGCAGAATTCTTGTATATCCTGCTGTTGTGGTAAACTGTTCATTTAGATTTTTATCATTCAAC
Source organism: Streblospio benedicti (assembly GCA_019095985.1). NCBI lineage: Eukaryota > Metazoa > Annelida > Polychaeta > Spionida > Spionidae > Streblospio > Streblospio benedicti. The sequence goes on along the minus strand of CM032660.1, from coordinate 21,475,914 downwards.
TTGGTGTTTGCTGATCAACAGTGGCTGCAGTATTGTCCCACAAGTGACATACATAAATAAAAGTTGGTTGCATGTTGTATATAGTTCGACGTCCTGGTTAAAACTTTTTTATTGAAATTCCAATTAGTATCTCACAAGTCCTAAAAATACTGAATAATTAAATTAAGACGAGTTTATACTTTACGTATAACGGTTACAGACAGAGGCATTATAACAGTATTTCCCATTTCCTGCATTACATCAGAGCAATCATTGCCTGTGAGACAGGTGCTTGAAACAGGCATTTTAGCTGACATCCCCAATGTAACATCTCCATCAGCACAGCAATATATATAAAGTGTGCCTTCATTTTTAACTGTGAGACTGGGACTTTAAAACAGTCCCCTGTGTACAGTTCACACCATAACACGTGGCGTTGGCGGCGGTATCCCTGGTGACGTATGAGCCGACATCCGCGGAGTAACGTCAGCCGTCAATACTCAATAACGGGCACTCAGCTCATCCATCACTCATGTGCCAGCCGCGAAGGTGGCATCTCTGATCAGGTCTCTATGGCGTCGGTCTCCTTTACGCTGTACATTTGAACATCAAATTTAGAACACCTCTATATTGAGACCACCTCTGTAATAGGACAGTTTTTCATGCCCCCAAACGTTCATAAAGTGACCAAAATGAGCATTAATATAAAGAACATCCTCTAATGGCACCACTTGAGATCAATCATACAGGTGGTCTTAATATAGAGGCTGTAGTGTACATATAGTCAGTGTTTTTTATCTTCCCGTGGGTTAGGAGGGACATTTTCTGATATTTTCATTGGCTAAGGCCGTAAATAGTTTTGTACAAACATTTGGGTCTTGGTATAATTAGGGGTAATTTTCAATAACTTGTGATTTGAATGATAAACACAAATTAAACGCGGGTGAGGATTCCAATGCCAATGAATACACCATAACCTTTCTACAAAGACCGCACACATTGGCCGGCCTCAAGTGGTTGCAAAAGAGAGGTGGTCACTTTATGAAGGTTGGTGGCGGTCTCAGCAGCAGCAACAGCAGCAACAGCAACAACAGCAGCAACAGCAACAGCAGCAACAGTTGCAGCAATAACAGCAGTGATGAGGACGACGACAACAGCAACCAATAAAAATTTAATCCCAATTTAAACAGAAACTATTTATACATTTCCTAGTGACATAATGTCCTCTTTTTCAGGCCGATTTCATTTGCTGGGTTAATAAGCTGTCACGTCGGTAGCCCCTTGACATGCCACCACTGAGAGATGCGGGCAATATTGATAATTTGCTCTTTTGATTTATAGCTCAGTCATATTGCAGTCGATTCCCGGCTACAAGCTCCCAATAAAGCCGGTGTCACACAGTCTTGGCCATTGACACTGAATCAGTGTTGCTATTGTAGTCATTTCTAATTTGCACATTGCCTCATCTCAGACGTGTTTCCAAAATGCAGAATCACGTTCTCATCAACGTAGTAGTCATGGGCTACCGCATAGTCAAAATTCGGTGATGAATAGTCGTGACTGTGAGACTGGGGCTTTAACTATAAATGGCATGCATCATTTCCTTCTTTCCTTCCAGTGGCATTTGGCTTATTCATAAACAGCGGCGTGAAGTATGGAAGTTCATGGTCGTTTATAATATAGATTGTGGTTCCTTGTTATGGGGCAGTTTATTCATAGTACTGCGGCATTTTACAGACTTTGGGATTTTGACAGTCATTGTATTTGAGAATGTGTGGGGTTGAAATGAAAATGGCTGGCTTATATTTAAGGTAAAATTTTAATTAGTCATTGTATCAAAGTACACTTATAGCATCGTCAGTCTACGGGAATCTCTTTCATAGAGCACATATAGTAGTAACGTATAGGGAGTCTTACAATATCTCTATATTTTCCTTAACTTGAATAATAGTGTTGAATATGAACACTTTGGATGACAACACATTGTGGCAGTTTCATTCATAGATAAAATCACGTTGCTCTTGTCATAATTTCTTCATCTTGAAGATCGTAGCTGCGATGTCTGGCAAATTAATAACTTTAATTTCTGTAGGGTTGATACAATCTGATCATCTCAGCATCAAAGGAGCTAATCTTCTTTTTACTCTGATTGCGAAGGAAATTCAATAATGTTTTTATTGGTACATGTATATTGTAATTTAGAAAGAATATTATGGATGTGACATAGTGATAAATATATCTGTACAAAAATAAATTCACTAAATGTGGGGCGAGTATATGATGAAGTGATGTGTGAGGAAAAGGGAAAAAATGGGGATATGGAAAAAAAGCGCTAAAACGGGATGTGGGGAATGGGGCAAACAAAAATGAATCAATCATGTTACTGTAATCTACGTGATTCTCTTATTATACGGTAAGAAACTGGAAGTCATGATTTCAATTCAAAACAATACACGTCATATGCCAGTTCAACGTATTTTCGGCGGCAGATACAGATCTTGATTTGCTGAATTGCAGTATGTGGACGGTGTGTGATCGAGCGTTAGGGATGAATATTCAAAGATCCATTTTAAAGCTCAGTTGTCTTTTACTCTTGCCTAATTAATTGAATCTCCGAATAAGAATTATATGAACGCAGTTACCAATACTTCAGTACTTGAGAATGCACTAAAGTACAGGCGGATTTTTTTATAAATTATTTTTAATTTGGAAAATCATTTCATTTGGAAATATGTACAGAGCAATACATAACATAGTTTGAAAAAACATGCATACACAGTATATGCTGTAAGAAGTATATACAGAGACCTTTCCTTTGTTGTATTTTGTATAAGAGTGGGTATGGGAGAAGGACAGGGGAAAGGTGGCAGTTACCTTTGATATGGGTAAGGACGTGCGTCTGGACCTGGAAAACCTGACCTTGTTGTAAAAGGCCCAATGCCGAAAACTATACCCTATTACCATTTTAAGCTCTATCGTGTTCCTAGGCACGCTCCTAACTTCCTAGCCCGTCGCAATAGGTATGTGCCCCTACCCACCCCCTCTCCTCACCCCGGGAGGACATCCCATCCCTGGATCTTCAGTAACTCTGTAACAGGAATCTACATGTATAGTGTAGCAGGGGATTTTGCTCGGTTGTTTAACATTACCAATCAGACTTGTGGCCGGGGTTGGGTGGCTGCTGTAGAAGACTCGTAAGTGGCTTTGTTAGACAGCAGAAACCCATCATAGTTTGATGGCCCATCTTTTCCAAGAAACGGGATATATTTTAGGCAGTCAAATGCATGTAATTTGGGAATTTAATCCACAGGGGCAGGTCATTTTATATTCAATAAGAGGTGGGGTGAATTATTTCTAAAGAAACAGATTGTCACTGAATTCGTGAAAAAAATGCACCAGTCTCCTTAAGATTCACATCCCTTTTCTTATTTGACTGGGGTATTAGTTAGAAGTCTCAAACATTCCTAATGGCGACGATCTTCTGAGCTATATTTCAGTGGCCACTCTGTCTAATTGACCATTTAGTCAATTACTATCAGAGTGCATACAGTAAAACCTATATTATATAGACACCATCAGGAGAAGTGACAGGTGTCCATGTCAGACAGGTGTCCTGGCATTAGAAGTGCACTTTATATACGATTCGTAAGGAACATGAGACAGGTTAACAGTGAAATAGATCCACATAAAAGGGAGGTGGTCCACATGGGCAGCTTGAGTCATTATACAGTCATGTGTATTTCTTTATTAAAACAAGAACATAGTATACCTTCATATGTCTAGAGCCCATTAAATGTGGTGATACACCATACACTCGAGTGGAAAATATGAGGATCAAAACAATCACATTATTTAACTGTACAGTCATATATCCTACTGTATGTTTAGAAAGTAAGTGCTCACTTGGGGCCTGAGAATTTCTCCCAGTGAGGAATACGTCACAATCACGTGCTCGTTAAGGGACATCAGACTGTCTGATGCACATCATCATCATTGTCATATGGGACCACGTGGCCCGGGGCAGAGGTCACAACACAGTGAGTACAGTTGGTGTTGCTTTACTCGAACTTCATTGGAATGACTACAAAATACAAAATTCGATTTATCCGAAAATAGTTGTTTTAATGTCGTTAAGAGGATCGTAAAGTTCCATTGCACATAAAGGTGAAGTGTTATTTGTTCGAGTTATACATATACATTCGAGTTATGAGTGTCCAATCATTTTATCAACAGATTCATTTATCGTTTGTTCTCTGGATTATGAACGAATATATGTGTCTGCCACTGACAGTTGGGGAACAAATGTTTGCAGATGATTCAGATGTTTAGCTCTTTCCCAATGTGCTTGAAAAGTATGAAAGAATGTTTCCACGTATATAACTACTGTTATAATTTTCAGCTTATCAAGCATACTTCAATTTAGGTGATTATTACTATTATGGCTCAGGGGTAAATTGCGGTATAATTTTCAGCGTCCCTGTCTACATTTGTTTGAAAATTCTGAGCGCCCCCCCACGCAAAAAAAAATAAAAATAAAAATAAAAAAAAGAAACTTACTACCAACTTTCCAGGTAGCCTCTGTAATTCAACCCCAGAAAAATACCAAGTTGAGTTCTTCAGCAAATGCCCGTAGCTTTTTTGTCTACACCACCCTGGGCCATAAGAAATAGTAGCCTCCTTGAAGCAGGCTACAGTCCAGATCATTTAGCCCCCAAAGCCACTCCCTCAAACCCTCATCAACATATCCATTACAGTATATTTCACGTTAACAACCTCATTTGTTGAGTCAATCACCTGAGACAATAAGCAGACGATAACCGGCCCGCTCATCCCCCCGGCCACTCCCCCTGAATACCACGTAATGACGGAATGCCTTCATTGCCCACAACCATTTGCTTTATTACACCACTATCGCATTAGGCGCCTACTGCCGCATTCTTTGACAGTGTCATATCACTTTCTTTCCCCCTGAGAGCGCATATTTTATTTAGGCCAGGGTCAGGCAGTCGCGAAATTTGAAGCTGGAATCAGTTGCGGTGTAGAAGAGGTTGTTGATTGGCATATTGTCTAGTCACAGACTTGTTTTAAAGGGTAGAATCATATTTTTACTACTGCATTTCTGTTCTCCTAATGAACAGTGGGCATTCCGATTTGAAGCAATCGTTACTGTCTGACTGGGGTTTGTACCGTTATGTAACTTTATGAGAGTCTGAGCTTGCGTTCCATTAAACCCTCTAGACGAATGGTTGATGTGATATACGGTTGAACCCTTTAACACCTCCACATCTACTATGAGTGCAGTGTTCCCCTGGCAAGACTACTGTTACTATCAGTTACATTTTCCTGCCTTTTACGTATACAGCCCTTGGTTAACTTGTTAGGTGTGTGCGTGTAACTGGAACTTGAATGGCGTAGACGGAAATTAAATTATAGTCTAGAACTATTGATGGCCCGAGCGCTCTACGCTTTCAGTCTATTTTGCAATACGAGGAGGTCCTCAAAGAGTAAATCTTTCTCTAGCTTTTCTCGCCTGCTGTTCCGAATGCTGTCGTAGGTTGCAGTGAATGGAAGTGGCCTGTTTGGTGGAAACACAATAATTATTTGATACATGAAGAATCAAAATAGAATGGCTGGATTTGGATGTGTATGTAAAATATATTGATTTGGAAGGAAAGCAATATTAATCTACAAAATGTGATCAGGGTGTTTACACCACATAGCATTGTGTTGGTCGGTTTTTGCAGATTGTATTTTGTTTTGTGTTGTTTTTCTTTTGGATTCTATTTTCACCTCTCGTCTTCTATATTTCATAACCTGTTTGTCTTGAGATTTGGATCAATATTCAATTCATTTTCCTCCATATTATATTTATTGCCCTTCTATTTCTATCCATCCAACTTTCCAACAAAGCTACGCTTTAATCATTTCATAGCCATTTAATGCCCCTATTTATTTTGCCATCCGAATGTATGGTGTGAGCTCAACTGTCTCCAGAAGAATAAAGACAAGCATTAGAGGTACATAATTTAATCTATTAATTTTCATTTATATTTTATTATCAATATACTAATCAATATTATAAAGGATATGAATGCAATAGATTAAAATAGATGCAGACAATAAACAAGTTATTGGGCGGTAATTTGTTTTTATTAGATTTCAATTATATGCCTCGTCATTAATGCTAACTAGGTATGACACTCAAAAGTAGAAAAAAAGCTATACAAATATATTTCCTATCACAATTCACATAAATAGTCACATGTAATACAATGCACATACATCAACTAACATTGATTGTTTTCACGTGCGACCGCTATTGTTTTTAGGACTAGGCGACTAGGCCCTCTAGTTCTAAATGTGATAGTAAGTGTCAAGAAGGCCATGCTTCACAAATTCACTCATTGTTTGCATTTGTGATAATCTGCTTCTGCTTCAGTAAAAGATGCACATAATAGACCGTGAATGGCGTGACATTTGGTAACCTCTATAACAGTGGAGTCCACGTCAGTTTAAGGACTTTACGCTTTGCCATGGTTTCATTGTTATATCCCTAATCACTTGAATGCCAGAATTTGATGGTTTGTGGCCACCTATCCCGGCCTGATGTTACTGCTGACATGAGACCACGAACTGTTCTATCCTCAATCCCCGAGAGTCTTTAAGTCTGTTTTTATCAGAGGCCGCCAGGTGATGGGTGGTCGGCGGCGTGGGCCTCTATGGATAGGTCTCATGTATTCAGTTGCCTGACTGGAGTAGAGGGATGGAGGTGCAGGATATGACCTAGAAGTGGAAGGCAACGTTTATTGATATTGACAGTACTCCATCGTTCAGTGTTTGAGACTAGAACTTCAAATTGGCATACCCCAAGGAGTGTTGTAACAAATATCACATGTGTGGTAATTACACGAGCTGACAGACTATCAAATGTGAAACTATAGCCCTACAACAAGGTGTTCATGGTCATCCGTACACGTATGTTCATTTAAATTGGAGCAGCACGTGGCAACAATGAGTCGTCTTGTTTTGTGGGTTTCTCAAACTGACACCATATATTAATTAGCCTAGTTGTCCGGTGATTCTCACAGAAGTCATTGTGACCTTTTTTCATCCGTTGACACTGTGTGGGCCATAGGCAGAGGGCGGGTGGTTTATAGGTGTTCCCACATCCATCTGTTTACTCTTATTTCCCACATCACTGTGTTTTGCACACACACACACACACACCACCACCACCACCCCATACTCCTACATGTATGTACATGTGACTTAAGCTACCTCTAACAGACAAAAATGTGCGAGCAGATCAGGTAAATACCGACCATTTTGATAAAAAAAAACTTACTTTCACAACTAACTGGTGGTTGTACATTGTCCACAGAAACCCCAGCACACTATATAACGCTAAATGTGACGGGAGAAAGCACGCTTGCGATATTTATGTGGATCGCTGTACATGCATTACACACTGTGCAACTGTTTATGTGAACAGGTCTAGGAGCAAAGGGATTTGTTCATGAAACTGTGTAATAAATCTTCGTGCACTAGAGGATGGAGAGAATGGAAGCGTTTCTTGGGCACCTCAATTATCCTAATGTATCTGTACTCTTAGTCTTGATTATGACGCAGCAGGGTAGGGTTCCAGCATTAAGTGAGGGCTGGGGTTCAGGAAAGCGAATATTCCTAAATGTGTGTGTCACAGGCACTCATATGCTAGTGGCAGGGGGTCTAGCAATAAAGCATGGGCCCTCAGGGATCATTTTGAAATTTTGGGTGCTCTCAAGTGCATTATGAGCCGTTTTAGCACCAGTTTTCTCATGTAAAAGTTTCTGGAATCTCAAACATAGGCGTACATAATATTGTGGTGTGTATCTTTGTTTTTACTTTCACAATGATATTTTGTTTGTAGAGAATCAAATTATTATCACATAGTCATACAGTGGCCACAATGCTTGCTTTATTATATGTCTTAACTTCTAGCTAGTAAACAGTCCTGAGCTCAGATTTTTTAAAGGGAGGCTCGTTTGTCTGCTTGGTGGGGGGGGCTATCTTTCAATGAAAGTCTTTACTATGTTTCCTTGAAATTTTCATATGTAACCTCATCAGAAGATAATATAGCCCTCAAGTGGGGTTCAGCTGACCCCCACCACACACCCCACTCCCCCAGCACCACCACACCTGACCACGGACCTGTAAATACATGTAAAGTAAGCACGGTACACGTTTACGCCAGCTAGAATTAAGCCTCCATATCCATGTGCTGTACAGTCAATATTGATGAGGCTACCGAGTGCACCTAAAGTATTTATGCAGCTTTTTTTCAACATGATTATTCATGGGGCTGTCAACCTGTAGCGAGAGTAAGTTAGTGTATGCACCTTGGGGAGTGAACATAGGACAGACAAGCACCAGAGCTTAAATCAATAATGGGATTAAAAAGCGTACAACATGGGCCTACATGAGTCCTTCATAGTTCATAGTTCCAAGGGCCAGATATTCCCGGTAATTGGAACCAAATAAACCGTAATTTTAGTCGGTTGGCGGCTACAGTTTATCATGTGAGGATTAAAATCTCTGTTGGATTTCTGGATGGGTGCTTGAAAGTTTGTGGGCGACTTGGAAATGTGGTAGTAATTTTAGGGGGGAAGGGGCGGGTTGACATTTTCAAACCAATTTAGTGGAGGGAGTGTGGGGCTGAAATCATACCATAATGGTTTCATTTTTGTTCACACACTCTGTACTATAATTTGACAATTGAAAATTAACACATTTTCTCACCGCATATGTGTTAATAACAGGCGTGGAATTATTTCTATGACCCATATATTTTTCATCTACCACACCATTAGTAGTCTTAATTACTGTGGGACCTTCGTGACTGGGAGACACTGGCTTTATTGATCTAGGCTTTCTATGTGTGTGATCAATCTCTTACCAATTGAACGTCCTATATTCACTCAACTTTGCAAATTTACTCTGGAAATCCTAAGACTAAACACACTGTGTCATAGCCTCCTTGTCTAATATAATAGTACGCGTACCAGGAAATGATATCTACATTTCAATGATTTCTGTCTATATACAATCGGACCCTACTTATATAGACCTTCAATAGGTCGGGTTTGCAGATAGCACGGGTGTGTATAGCCACGTCATTTTGCATATCTCCACAGTATAAACTCACGTGGTCATCTTTAAATTGTGTATACTCGAAGTTATTTCTAAAAGTCTTCAACTTCCAGTAAAGTCGGTTCAACTGGATAGAAATCGCCCTAAGCATCACTTCTACACATGATGGAAAATGACATCATTCTCATTTTGCAGTGATTAAAGCTGTGGTCAGACAGTCCTGAATATTGAAGCTGAAACAATAGTTCTGCTGTAACCATATTAATTGGCATATTGTATGATACGTCTCATCACAGACATGTTATAAAAGGTGTAATCAACTTTTCACACCAGTATTTCACATCTTGCACTGCATAGTTAAAATGGGGTGATGAACATTCCTGACTGTCAGACGGGGCTTCATCATAAATTGATGCAACATAATAAACAGAACCAACACATTACACCTATCACATTCTTTGATCAATCTACCAATCCAATATCTTCAAAATGTCTTTCATCTTCCACCCCTTCAAACTTGCTTTTAACCAATGATCTTAAGAGCAGCTAGAGAGCAAAGAATCTCATCTGCTTTCCCCCATTATGTATCTGTTTTCAAGGAGGCTTGATTCTGAAGCCCGCTTGACAACTTGGCCAGGATCAATCTTCTTTACCCGGACAGGTGGAAACCCAGACCACTATTAATCACTCCCTCTACATAAGACATAATATTTGCCCCGTCTCATTTGGGTCTTAAATAGAAAGGTTCATTTATCGTCTGCACTTTGCCTCTGGCTGTTTTGCATCACATGGAATGAGTAAAAATGCATTCCATAGCAATGTTGTGTATGCAGTTGAACTTCCCTAGTTGGAACATTTTGCTGAAATGTGGAAAGGGTCTCAAGTGTGTCCCCCTCCCCCTTGCGACATGGTTTTACAATGATATTTAACATTAGATTTAACGGTGCCGTTATATAAATACATTTGAATATATATGTCCATAATTGAGACATAGTTTTACAATTGTATTAAGGATATAAAGCAAACATGGCAATGTGATTTCAACTAGTAGATATATCACAACTCACTTAACATGTCAGAATTAAGTTCAAATACTACAACCTTTTTTTCAAAATGGGTCAACACCCAAGTGTTAGACTCACACCCCCTCCCCCCTGCCAACTTTCGTCATCTTTTGCTAACACCCCCCCCCAACCCCTTGCCGGGTGAAGCCATTTGTGAATGATCCCTTAGGAAGGTGTCCCTATTAGTGAGGTGTGTATATTAGTGAGATGTCCCGTCGCGACGTTTCACTGTACTTGTGTCTTCTATATAGTCATAACTTCATAAGAGTTTTCTTGTATATTATTTAATACACACGTGTACTTGGAAGCCCATGACATTCTAACAGAGTCACATTCAAAGTGCACAAAGCTATTTACCATTAACATTTAATTTCAACGTGATTACCCAGATAGCCTCTGAATCCTCGGTGCAGTAATGGCACAGTCTCACAGTAACGAATGTTCAGCCCTGATTTTTCAGTGTGCTAAGTAGATTTTATGCGAGAAGTACACGGTAGAAATGAGTATTGAAACTTTTGTAAACACATCTGAGACAATGTGTCAGTAAACAACGGCTACAATACCACGATTTATTCAGTGTCAATATTTGGAACTATGTGACACTAAGTTAACTTTGCTAGCTTTAATATTCGAGCTGTAGCAGGTCCTCTCATACTTATTTAATATATATCAAAACACTGACAATTTTTCCTACTTTACTATCCAAAGAGTCATAAATATTTTTTTCAAAATACCTAAAGTTCGAAAGTTTTATGAGTTTTGACATTGAAATGTCCTTTTCAGAAACCAAATTATTTACAAACTATTTGACATATATATACACAATTATAATAATAAATTAATAAACATGTGATATGTAATATAATGTATAATAATATGGTATAAAAGCTAATTCATTATTATAATTGTCTATGCATATGTCAAATAGTTTGTGAATAATTAGGTTTATGAAGAGGAAATTTTAATGTCAAAACTTGTAAAACTTAAGAACTTTAGGTATTTTGAAAAAATACTTAGGACTCTTTGAATAGTAAAGCAGGTAGAAAGAATTTTCAGAGTTTTGATATATATTAAATTAGTATGTGACACTAGCTTTGCGACTTTGCTACAAAACCGAAACAAAATAGCACTCCGTAAATGGTGAAATACCCTAAGTATACCACAGACCTTGTTATCAACTGTTTGTCTATAGACTCAGTGCTTACATACTTTCAGAAATACGACACGAGGCAGACGAGATTTCCGTAAAGGCAAAGAAATTGCTCGCTAGTTTTATCTGGTTGTGTTGGTTGTCAAGGTAACAGGTATACGCATGAATGAAACCCATATAATAGAGATTATCGTATCATATATGCATAGGATCACAGAAGCAAGCATGGTGAGCGTACATATTGTGAAACCTGTGTAGTGGTGGTGACGTAACTTATCAGAAGGAGTGATATTTCCCTGGGGTATAACTGTCATTTTATCGATGCCACTTACGGCAGCCTCATACTCAGTTGGAACTGCTGACTGACTATAAGAGACTGGGGGGGGGGGGGTCGTTGCATCACTGCGTTCTGAGCACCCAACCAAAGGTTACATCGCCACATCACTTGGTTTTGTTCATCCCACTCTATAATAAACCCGTTTCTCGTGGCCACACACCTTTAAAAAGATACACTTAGGAACCAGCAAAGAGACCACCTCATTATCACAACTACCCCAGACCATAAACAAAGTGGACTCCCTAAAGAGGTCCTGCTGTACTAACTTGCACATTATTTGTCAGCAATAACATTATGCCTGGTTAGCGTGACAAGCTGAGCCGCCCGATAAGTGGCTGTCGGCGCCTATCACATGCACCAAATGACATTACCACCACACAATGGCGCATCAGACGTGGTCACAAACAGGCGGCGGAGAGAACGCGACAAGCATGCTGTGTTATCATTTGTTTGTTGTTTTTTCTTTTGTTATCGTATTGCAAGCCGCTGCCGCCGACAGCAATGTCATCGCCGTTGCTGTCATTCACCGTGGTGCTGCTTTTGTTGCTGTTGCTGCTGCTGATGTTGTTGTTGTTGCTGCTGCCGCTGCTGTTGCTGCTGCTGCCGCCGCCGCCGCCGCCGCCGCTGCTGCTGCTGCTGCTGTTGCTTCAAGAACAAACTAAAAGAGCCTACACCCACCTACACACAAAAAGCCATTCTAGTCCACAATAATAAACAGGGTTGAATGTGTTACGATCACACAACTTAAGCCTCAAAGTGCAGAAGTCATAAGCGTAGTGAAATATTAATATGTCCTGCTCTGATTTGAGAGATATCTACACTTATTATACACACATCTACTCTCACAAAAACCCCTGTTCAGTTCAGGCCACACTAAAACAACAAAAAAGGAAGGGGGCGACTAGGTTCATGATAATCGTCTGCAACACAAAAGGTTCGCGAGCAAAAGTGCAGCACAGAATCAGCAGTTATACACCCGCCTGTCACGCCACTCAGCCGTTTATTCAGCAAATAACAGCAGCCGCATTATTGCCACAGCCAGAGCCGCATATAGGGAAATTACCCTAAATGAATTGCTGTCCGCCGTGTATTTGCCAGTCGGCCATGGTGCGTGGCGGGGGGGGGGTATTTGTCTGCTGTGTAGATCGGACTTTCATTGGCATATAATATATCTCAGATAAGTAGATGGCGCACCCCACTCTTTTTCACACACAAAATCATTTTCACGGGTTTTTTGGCTTCTCCGCGAGCTTTCAACAAAACCCATGAAATCCTGTAGGTGCACCTCACCCCGGGCCACCCACCCACCAACCTATCGAAAAACTTAGATCGGCCACTGAGCTCTGCACTTTGCAATGTTGAATCATTGATAGCATGCATTTGTTAGTCTTTCGGGAAACTTTATATCTAATAGTGTTGGCATTAAAACTAACAACGCTCATGCCAGTGATTATGTTTTAGTGTATAGCTGAAGAGCGAATTTGTACTTTTACCCTTGAGACATGCAGATCCAGGGAGGCACAAATCACCATCCACCCTTCCCACCCCGACATCCTTTTCCCACCAAAATATATCATTTTCGTGTTTGGTGGCATGACTGCTATCGATCTACCGTACACAATCCTTAAGTGCCCCCCAACACGTTAAAAAAATTCTGGCTCTGCCAGTTATTTTACTCTTCAGTTTGTGAAACATCACAGAGAAACTTCAAGCATTACCCAAGCATTGGCAAACTACAAGCCATCGCTGGGATGGTTGATGTCCAAATTACCTGAACATTGTTATAGCCCCATTAAATGTTTTGTCATCACTATCCACCCGATTTACTAAAGCTGATTTCTGCCAACAGCTTGTGTGGATTGGTAATTAATGGATGTGCTTATAAATACTCTTAGTCCCCGGCTAACTAAACTTGCTAAAAGCTTATCCCTGTTTTCACTTCGCCTCAGCTGACTTGGCAATATTTCATATCATTAACTCGGGTGATGGAATATGAACCTACTTTTGCAAACAAAATGCTCATAGTGCACCTTAATAGTAAATTACGCTTTTTATCTTGAAGATAGATAATTCTATTAAATTGTTCACAGTGGGGGCTTATTAGCTCGATGTTAGCTTAATTTACCTTCAACTGCCTTATGAACAGTTGGTTCAACCCCCTTGCTCGGGTGTGTGTGTGGGCGGGGGGGGTGTCTTCTGAATGTGAAATATGTGAATTGATGTCAAATAATAAATGATAGATCCAAAATGATACTCATTATGCCCACCAATCTTAGCTCGTATGAACCCCATGAAATCCACTGCTTGCCCACCTCTGCCGCGCCGTCACCCACCCCATCACGTTTACCCCAAACCTGCATCTAGCAGAGCCTCAGAAACCCCTTACGTGCCTCACAGCTGCCAATGACTTGTTTTGAAGCCAATATGTAAAATGTACCTGCCGTGTAAGTGAAAGCCAGCGGACAAAATACATCCCCAATTACACACATGTGCGGTGGAACCTCTCCAGTAATACAACAAACCGTGCGAGGCGGTCTTATTCGAGAAGTGGTCTGTGTGTGCGTGTGCGTGCGTGTCTGCGTGCGCGCATATGTGTGTGCCGTCATCTCCACTTGATATAGTCAAATTGAAGCTTAAGCTGAACATTTACGGGTAGAAGAACCATAGCAAGCTAGGGTCAGACAGTCCCCATGTTGATGCTCGATCAGTCGTAGTCTCGGTCAACCCAGATCTTTCTCCTACCCACTTTACATTCCATTGAGTCAAGTAATATCATATTCCAAAGTGATAGGGAAACGTTTAAAATGCCCAATTACGAGCGCAGCACATATTTTCGGACTTCCTGCAGGGGAGACATTGAAGCAAAATTCTCGTTTCTTATAAGTATTTCAGGAGATAAGACAGACGATAAGATGAGAAAAAGAGCGGGTATAGCGCGGCTTCGTGAGTGCAAAGGTAAGGAGGCTACAATGTTAGCGAGGTGTCCCTATTAGTGAGATGTCCTGATTAGCGATAAGTGTCCCCATGGGGAGGTCTTACAGTAGACTTGTAAGCATAAAAGGTACAAGCACATTCCAACGGTTATGCGTGTTCGTAGTGGTGTTTTATGGTGAGGAGCACTCTCAGTACTTTAGCCTCTCGATAAAACAAGTGGTTGAGTATGTAAATGTTTAGTATACAGTACAGTGCGGCTATCATGGATTCGAATTGCATTAATAGCCATTCGAGTAGTGTGCGTCACTGGCCGATTGGATAGGGAGTTGGACTCGGTACCAGAAGGTCTGGTGTTCGATTTACTGTCAGGTTAGGTGGTTAGTGTTGAGTAAATTCATATACAAAATGTTGCATATTATGGCTACCTATTTGTTGAATAGGTATTAGGTATATAGGTCAGGCGAGCTAACGCTAATGTGAATGATAGGCACGTTGGCGATGTGTTCTATACGCCCAGGGGAGTTAAGAAATATATAGCGTGACAAAGATGTCAATGATCTGTTATGAATATAGTTATTCGATCCATAACATTACATTTCCACCTGTCAGTAGTTAGTGATGTTGTATTAGGTAAGAATCATGAAGGAAAATGGCTATTTACTAAAGTTATCAGTAAATTTGATTAACACTAGAATCTCCGAATAAGATCACCTCTATACATGAGACAATCTCTATTAGGAATCTATTTCTCGTGATCCCAAACCTTCACAAAGAGCCATAAAGAAACCCCACCGTTATTAATGTTTGTTGACAGCCGTGTTGACAAAAATCTTGTTTCAGTGACACATTGAAGAGATGCGTGTGTAACGTGCCTTGTTCTAGTCTGAAATATTTAAAGACGCTAATGTTTATGGCAAAGTCCTATTTACAAAGGGATCACTGGGTGCACTTTTTCTTTTGCCCAGATCTCTGCGGTATTGATGCTAAATCCAGGCACATAAATAGTTTGCCAGCACTCTGGCGACTATTAATCACTCACTAACCGCAGAGGCACATCCTCGGTAGGGTGGGGGGTGGGGAGGCCTCCCGACAAATTTGTCATTGCTTGGACAATGTTGGGGACCCGTTGGGACGTGGGATGCAGGTGGGGTTTACTGTGGTGTGATGCATCGCTCCTTCTTCCTGTAAATCATGGATCGGCCATTGTAAATTAATAACCAGTTATTACTATTTTATTACATTGTCAATGGTATATTATATTAAAGCACTCATGAATAACTAATGTACAGTTCTCATGATTTGTATTTTGTACAGTAGGACCTTTGTATAAAGACCACCCGTGGGATTGGCCTCAAGGGGTCTAAACGGATAGCTTGTCTCTTTATGGATGTTCTTGCTGGTCTCATTACAAAGGCCTGAGATGACGAAAAACGGTCTTATCACAGAGGTGGTCTTAAATTAAGTCTATTGAATGGGGGTTCTGGTAGTTTTTCACATGCGCGAGCGCACGCACGCACGCACGCACACGCACGCACGCACACACACACACACACACACACACACACACACACACACACAAAGACACAGACAATCCCACCGTGATTCTGTTCGTACCCCTATGCGCCATGATGAATGGTAATCCCCCTGACGGGACAACGCTTATAACCCCCACTGGTGTCTGTAATAACAGCGAGGTTTTACTCCGAAGGTCAGGCTCAGAGCGACGCCCGAGTCCCCGTGGACCCTGATGCGTGCTGCTCCTGCTGTGGACTCTCGCTAGAGACGTCCTCACCCTGGTCCTAACTAGTGGATCTCACTGTCACTGGCGTATGTATACTCAACGGGTGAGACATTTGCTGCAAAATGGAAGCTGTAGCAGAACGCTATGGCCAGGGAGTACCGAATATTGAAGCCGAATCAGGCGTGGCATTGCAGCCATTGTAGATTGGGACATGTGCTAGTCACAGACGTATTTTTAAATTGTAGAATCATGTTTCCAGTGTGTGTTTCATAATGATTTTCAAGTGCATAGTAGAATTTTATGCATGCGTGTGTTTTATTCTAAGGTTTGTTATACACAGATATACTATTTGGTATTCAAATTAAAACAATATATTAACTTTACTTATGTAGTTAAGTTTAACGACTAAAGTCCCCTTATCAAAATACAAATATATCAGGGGCCATCTTGAATATCGTCTTTTGAAGATTGTAATGCTTGAAGAACTCACTAGAACTGAGTGGGTGATTGTGTGGATGTCAAAGAAGTGGTCTTGAGGCTTAATTGGAGGTTCTTGTCAATCGTTGGAATGACCCACCCAAATAGAAAATAAAAATCTCTCTCTTGTCACTCCCATATCTGCCCCATATCCAGGCTGAATTTTAGGCTCATTTCGCTCATTGTTGTCATTTTAGACCAATAAGGTACCAAATGGCCTCTCCAATCTCAGCTGGCTTGCCACAGACCTGTTAAGCTTGCTGGTTTCTATAATGCAACGTACCAACTAACATGGCATTTTATCTGGTGTTTAATGGATGAGACGGCTGATGCAGCGGAAAGCTTAAACGTGAATTTCTCATAAAGTTCTACAGGCTGGCTCTCTTTTTTTTTATCCACTATGAGTACATTAAAATGGAAAATGATATTTTACAGGGAATGGTGAATCAAATCCCTTTCTACTATAGTTTATTTTCATATGTATGTTGTTATCATACCCTACGCAGTGATTGATCATGGGGTGTCTTTGGAGGCACTCCCCCACCCCATACCGCCCCTACACCGACCCCTCCAAGATCCGGTCTGAAGTCTCTGTCTTATCAAGAGTCATTCTCAGGTCCCTGACCAATCTCATCTCATCTTCGCATACGCCCTTCCCCCTTTTACTCCTCAATGCCCTGCCTTCAATCAAGGCTCGTTACCTTCAGACCCCCCCCTCCTACTCTCAAACATGCCCCCTCTATACTCATAAGCTCCCTCCCCTATATCCTATATCCTCAATGCCTTGAATTCTCTATTTTCAGCCCCCCCCCTTCCCCCGGGCTTACCACAGTCCCGACTTTTAAGTCCCTGCCTGTTCTCAACTCCAGCCGTCTAGATCTCCCAAGCTCCCCTTTTTCCATCCTTATCTATTTGGGCTTATCACTTATAGATCCTTATACCATGAGCATGGACTTTGAAGGCTGTGTGAATGGCAAAGCCGTGAAACCCACGATGTCATTTTACTTGCAAGGCCCTCCCTGAGAGAAAAGCAAATAAAAATCATAAAATATGAAAAAAACTTCAAAAATGAAATAAAAAACAGACACCATTGAAAAAAATACTCAAAAGTGAAAATCAAATTTAAGAAATGAAAAAATAGAAAAGATTGAAAAAAAAATACTCAAAAGAGAAAAGCAAATAAAAATAATAAAATATGAAAAGGAACTTAAAAAATGAAAAAATATATAACTTAAAAAATAATCAAAAAGAGAAAAGCAAATAAAAATAATAAAATATGAAAAGAACTTAAAAAATTAAAAAATAATTTGAAAAAAATTATAATTTAAAAAAATTTAAAAGAGACTAGTAAAGGATACCACCAGTAAACCCTTCTAAAATGAACTATTTTAAAATCGCACAATCATAAAATTAAAACTGATTACTACAAAAATACTCAAAAGAGAAAAAAAGCAAATATAAAATCATAAAATAAATGAAAAAGTTAAAATTCATAAATTTTAAAAAAAAATATAAAAAAATCAAAAAAAATGCGAAAAAAAATTAAAAAAATAAAAGGGAAAAGCACAAAAAATATTAAAGGACCATGTAGTTGAAACGCTTACTGGTCGGCCTGAAATCCCTTATAGAAAACTATTACAAAAAAATATTCAAAAGAGAAAAGGCAATGAAAAAATGATAAAACATAAAAAAGAACTTAAAAGATCACAAAACAAAAAATTTTTAAGAAATTACCAAAAGAGAAAAGCAAATAAAAATCATAAGATATGAAAAACAACTAAAAAAATGAAATAGAAAATGAAAACATTGAAAAATTCAAAAAAGTGAAAAGCCGAAAATATTAAAATTTGAAAAAGAACTTAAAAAAAAAAAAAATAAATAAAATGTTGAAAAAATACTCAAAAGAGAAAAGCAAATAAAATAACAAAAATAGGAAACAGAACTAAAAATCATAAATTTAGAAAACTGACTGATACAAAAAAAACTATGAAAAAACGAGAAAAGCAAAATAAAAATCATAAAAATATGAAAACCAACTTAAAAACAAAAATAGAAAAGATTGAAAAAATACTCTCCATAGGGCATCATCTTTTACAGGTCCATGTTCTTCGTGCATTTCCTTTTGTTAGCATTTACTAGAAAACTGATCATTTCTGCTGTCAAAAATTTTCTTCCAATTTTGAAACCCATTGGCTTCCTATTGGCGTATTGACGGTTTTCATATATGACCTGAACAAAAAACTAATTTCTAAACCTATATATATGTGTTGTACATTCACGCGTACGTTACTGTGTGCAAAAGAGCTCTAAGAACTTACACATTTTTGCTTCATTGGAATATATCTTTGTTGGGATAGCTATGCGTTCGATAATAAATCCTGGTTTTCCATTCTTTTATTTCGACGCATTTTCAGCCGATTGCTTTGTGTTTTTCCATGCATTTTTCACCTTGTCCATTGTATTTTCACATGCCCGTGTAAAGAATTCATCAAATTGAATACCCTTGCTAATTTAGACCACGGGTATTGTACACGGGTTAATGATGTGTTAGGCGCCAAACATTTGTTTCAAGGGTCCTGATGACGATATTGTTATGGCCACGATGATAGGCTTTCCATGGAAAATATAAACACACAAAACGCAAATGATATTGTATTTTCAGTCGCTATACAAAGGGTGACGTTCCACCTCCAAGCAGAATCATAACGTCCTCTTTCAGTGAGACAGACGAATCTAGAGATATTTTCTTTCACATTTTTTCCATCATACACAAAATAGGCTCTGGGCCAGCTAGTATAAAATAATTATGCTTGCCTGTAAAATTATAGATGCTTGTTTATTGCTGCCGAAATACGTAATGAATGTATAAAGACATATTTTACTATCGTACAAAATAAAGTACTATGTACTATAAAACAAGGTATTAAGGAATAATATGTGAAATAATAGACTGAAAATTGTGCACATAATAAAACTCATGCATCAAATGAAATAAAACTATTGTATTGCATTAGGCCTACATTTATATATATAAATGTGGCTTTACGGCACATAAGCGAAATGTAGAACATCAACGAACACACATCTGAAATTGTCATCAAACGCTGGTTAAATCAGTAATGCTCTTTGGTTAGATCAGCTCAAAGCCTATCAACTTTGATAGAAAACTGAACTAATCCGGTACTATATCATTATAATATACATCAAATTGCTAATTTAGACTGTGTGTTTTATCTAATTATTATCATAAGATATAGCACTATGTTCTAGCACCAGGACCAAACATGGGCTACATCAGCTTAAAGTCTATCATTTGTCATAGGAAACAGAACCGTAATGACACACACATATTATCAAATCCGGTACAAGATCCCGAGCTAGATTCAGGACTAATCCGGGAACTAATAACGGCCCCAAAACTGGCTGAATCAGCTCAAAGTCTATCGTGTTTCAGTAGAAAACTGAACTATATTGACCACCAGACTATATATTATCAGATAATGGACTAGATCCGAGACTAATCCGGGACGTAATCTTAGATTTAGTGCACAACACCTCACCTGACTATCGAGCACATAACTGAACCACTCACTTTGTAAAAAATCTATTGACTAAAGAGAACACACAGGCCAACCAACTGCCGTGACACTGCCGCGGGACCACACCATATAACAGTCGAAAATGTTTAAAACAAACAACAATTTGAATCTGACATTATATCATCCTCAATTTTTAAACATCATCACCATCATCCTCGTCGATCTGAGGGAATCTCTTGCACAGTGTTTCAATATAAGTACCCGTGGAAAATACTAGTAGTAAGGGGCTATACGACATTGCCATGCAAAGTTACACGTTTCACTCGACTGAATAGAATGCTTGGCCGTCTGATCTTGTAATTGGATGACATCTTGAAAAAACAAATCTTGCAGAAAGGTGCTATTTGCATGAGGGATTATTTGCAAATTAATTTGTGAATTGAATTGCACCCTCTTGCGGAACCTTCCATTTAGTAACTGGGGTCTTTGGAAAGACCAAATTGAGGTCTTGAGTAATTGAGTTTTATGGTGTTGACCTTCAACCTGCATCATTCGAGGCCGCCATAATTAAGGCATGAGCCACGGCAAGATTTGCCTAATAAATTACACACTTGTGTCCTAAGTGGTAATTCGCATCATTTAAAAGTGTGCACGCCAAACTCTCTACAGATGTGTGGGTATGTTTACTTGATAGCCAAGACCCTATGTGCTTATGGAATATTTATGTTTAAGCTTAACATTGCATTACCTCATCCACATGAAAGGACACGTGACGTTAGTTGGTTCTTAATTTGCATCATAGAAACCAGGATAAAGCTTTCTATGCCATTTCTGTGCAAATGCTATATACGTTACAGGTGAAACCGGTTTGCGAGTAATACATAAATTTGCTAGCTATATTTTATTATTATTGCTTTATAAGCTATAGGGTCAACTGAGGGCTGACCTCTAATGGTCTTAAAAGAAAGGCGTTTGTGTATTTTAAATGTAAATGTAAATGTGGTGGTTTATAGTCCTGATCCAAGTCTTGCTCTCACGATTTTACAATTTACACCAGGTCATTGGCCCACTTATTGATCATCACTTGATCATTTCTCATATGCTTGCATCGGCAGCACATTCAGCGCACAATGTTAATCACTCACACAATGTGCTTCCTTGGCCGAGTGGATAGGGAGTTGGACTCGTGACCAGAAGAACGTGAGTTCGATTCCCGGTCGGGTCTGATGGTAAGTATTGAGCAAACTTACCTCTAGCAGGTTGCACACTGCTCCGTGGTACCTACACGTTAAATAGGTACAGGTCAGGCGAGTGAACGCAAATGTGAGTGATTAGCACGTCCTCGCCGCGACGGCAGCAATTGTCCTGTATGCTCCCCGGGGAGTTGAGAAAGATATAATGTGACAAGGATGCCAATGACCCGGTGTAGATGTAGTGTCGCCTGATCCTTCGAGGAAGAAGACTATAAACGAGACATTTACATCTATATTTATTTATTTACAATCAATGACCTGTAACTACTTAACGTGTACCACGGAGCAGTGTGCAACTCCTTTAGGGATGAATTTGCTCAACACCCACCACCAAATCTGACCGGGAATCGAACCCACAACCTTCTGGTCACGAGTCTAACTCCCTAACCACTCGGGCACAGAAGCTTACTAAATTTTGAGAGTTTTGTATGCTTGTTTCTGAAAACTCTACAGCCAGTAACTTGATTATGATTATCGTACAGGGAAGCCAGGTGGTATTTGTACATGGACCTCCAGTGACCAATTGAGGTGATCTTTCTGATTCCATCGAGTTTTACAGTGAACCATTGAGCATTGGGTCAGAATAACGTTTAGCTTCTATGAAAATTCCAGGCAACATTTGAACACGTGGTCTCATTACTATAGAGGTGGTTTCTTTTATAGCGGTGGTCTTAATTAGAGGGTTGGATGTTCTGGTTAGAGAATGTGACCAGTGGGTGCTGTTTTTATATTCAACAAAGTTAATGGAGAATGCAACAAAGAATGATGAAAATGAAGTAGAAAAGAAGCAATCATGTTATAGTAAACTGCAAAACGTCCATTTGCCCAAAATGGACGAAGCGGGGAAAAAGCTCATGTAGTCTTTATTTGAAAACAATTTCCCGTTGACAGTTATTATATTTGTGAAGAGAGATAATTCGAGCGTTGCAATACTGTTATTAAGTCATGAGTCAGTATCTACCATATTTTGCAATCTTCAGAAATTGCTGTATTGTATACCCGGGATTATATATAGAGGAGTTCAATTATGAACTGATTATCAAGGGCAATTGACGAAACAATAAGCTTTCCAATTATGCTATTTTGCCTATATAATTGTCTGGCTGCCTGGGGAAATGGTCCAAGGACAGACGACTTCACGATTCAGGGGTAGGGATAAACAATTAATCATAAAATCAATAATGTTGTTCCTAAATGAGTATACTTTTCAATAAACACAATTTTAATGGCTATATCAGCATAAGGCTTTTCAATGAATATGTTAATGTACTAGCCCAAAATCGATGCACCACGTTTCGTGTTACTATTCTGCTTTAGGGACCTCCCTCCAGCACTGTATGTATATATTCCAACAGCAAATACGTTACATAGAAAGGACAATCAATTAGCTTTAAAATGACACCATATAAGCCTCTGTTCACAGCTTAGTCTTCATATAAGAGCTAATTAAATCAGTGGAATGGTGTTTCTTTTTTTCCGATTTTTTTCTCCGACGCTTCAATACTAAAATATCCATAACTTTTTATTGGCAAGGTTGTATAACACCCAACATGTCAAATATTAAAGCTAAGATATCACACATTATCAGGCTTTAATAATATATGGGTCTCCAAAAATCCCAAAGGGGGTGGGGGGGATTTGATATCTGGCCCGCGGTCTATTTTTTCTTAATTCATTTGTATGAGTATTTGAGCAATACGTGCTTCGTCAGACCTTGAAACCTAGTACATCCCAAGAACAAAGCATATCATGTGTAATTGAGCGAAACTCGACACAGGTCATTACATGTCATTTACTGATATATAATACATATCACCTCATTTATTAAGATAACGTAAATTGAGCCCCAGTCTGACAGTCACGAATGTTCATTCCGGAATATTTACTCTGAATAGATGAGAAATACACGAGGAAAACATGATTCTATCTTTAAAAACAGGCCTGTGCTCTGACAATGCCATGGCCGCATTAGTTTTGTGTCCTCTACCAGGACACAAGAAGCAATTTATAGACAAAAATAAAGACGTCAGTGGTCACTACAGGCCTTCAAGCAGGTCATTCTGTATCCAGGGCTTGTAGCTGCCAAAAACATTTTTATTTCAGTCTATAAATTGCCCCTGTGCACCAGGGTAGAGTTTCCAATTCAAGCGCTAGTCCAGACTCTTATCAATGTTATAGTTAAGAGATGCAAAAAAATATGCTAAAAATATAAATATTCAAATCTATTAAATACAATAGACAACTTCATTTCATCACATTTCATGTAAATAAGAAATAAACGAAGGTACGTTCCCACCACTTTCTATCGAAATATATTTATTTACATGAACGATAGGTTGGCTCAATCTTGGAAGGAGTGTTTTTCTCCATGTTCGTTTTGAAAAGAGTTTGAACTCGAGTCGCAATCTATAGAATACTACAACGTCTCTTTTTTTCTTTTTCTTTTTTTTACTTTTCCCCCATGTCCCGCTTCCTTATAAACCCGCCACACTCACCCAAAATGAAAATGCCAAGTATGTTGCTCTACAACACCTTCCAATAACACGACTAATTCCCACGCTTCAATTTTCGGCACAGTCTGACCCCGGCTACAGCCAGGCACCTGATGAGAGCTCCCGCGGAGTCGGCAGCATAATTGAGTGGTTTTATTCAGTGTGGAGATCTGCCGGTTGCATACTAATCACGTCGCATCCCTGATGTATGCAAATGTGATTTTATCTCCCTTCTTTTCCTGCCCAACAATGTCGGCGTAACTGGATTATGCTCCACTGAGCAGGTGCGCCGAGGCTGAACAGGTGCACGCGCCTTGCAATCTTTGCATACGAAACCCGAAAACATCCCGCGTTGGTGGCCTTGTCTCTCCGTATATACGTGGGTACAGTAGAACCTCTAATCAAGACAGCCTCCTTTTTGAAAAAAAGTAAAATTTCTATATAGTCCGTTTCTCGGGGTCCCGGAGATTCACAAAGAGATTCCCTGAGCCTCAATAAAAAGCCCACCTTTCTGTTGAGTCTAAATGATACCAGTTGCTCTGGTGGTGTTAATAATAAAGTTCTACTGTATCACTAACACTTCACTTACACTGTGTCGATGTCAATATACGCTGCTTAGCTGCTCTTTTATACATGATCGTATTAATTTAAAACTAAATTACATTACGTGTACTATAATGAGTCTATGATATATCTATTGGGTGAGCAAATATGAAGAACTCATATGATGTTATGGTCTGTTTGATAATTATTTCATTCGCAAGGTGTCCTGTACACTAGCAGATCCAGGATTTTTTGGGAGAAAATTGGGAGTAGAATCTCAGGAGTTTGGTAAGAACGAGCAATATCAGACATGCCAACAATTCAATACAAATGAAATACTTTGGAACAAAAGTGTTGGCACATCTCCTTATTCTGTATGCCACTTTTCATTCTCCAGCCTACTAAAGGAAGAGCTTCTGAATGGACTGTTTGACCATTAAATACTAAAAAAGAGAGAAAAAAAGAAAAAATGAAAAAGAAAATCAGTGTCCCAAACTGTGGTCTTATTTGCAGACATTCTGGCAGATAAATGTCATGATTCCAGTTGCAGATTATTCTAAACTGTGGTGGCAGTCTTATTTGTTGCATCTTTTATCTGCAGGTGCACAGGCTTTGCAAATCGATCATTGTGCAGAATGTGTGCTCAGCTAGCAATCCTAGCCTGATATCGGATAATATACGTTATAGTTTACAATAACTTGCGTGGTCCACTTCTCATGGGGAGGGAGGTGGGGGTCACTATAATAGCATCTGTTTTACGTAGGTATGCTCCACAGCGAGTCCAAAATGCGGGGGGGGGGGGGTACCGATTTTTGTTCAAAATGGGAGGTCTTGAATATTGTTAATGCCAGCATAGGGGGTCTTATTTATTGGTGTTTTAAACACATACATTTATTCTATATGAAACTTGAAGGCAACAACAAAATATCATCATGGTTCAGTTTACTCTTTTTGCAAAGTTGTGGGATATTACTTTGAGATTAAGAGAAATTACGGGGTCTTTGGAGTTTGGCGGTCAAGAAATAGGGGGTCTTAAGATATTTTGTCATCTTAAAATCGGGTGTCTTTCTGCTGAGCATATATACCCAATCCGACTGTGGAAGAGCCCCCCTCCCCCACTTCAAGCCAATCTCAATTTTCTAACATATTCCAGACACTTCTGGAATCGCTTTCATTTATACATTGTAATAACCCCTACTCAGCGATCGGCGGAAGCAATCCCAAAACACACTGGTTTGAGGGTTGCATTGTGATTAGCAGCTAAATTAACCAGGACAGTCAGCCGTTCAAACAGACCAGTCAGTCTCATAAAAAACACACATTTTCAGAGCGCAATGCAATGGTGAGAACGGTTTTATTAGTTGTATGATTTCACAGTCTCTAAAATACAGTGTATTACAATTCATATCTACTCTAATCATCCAAATTTATATGAAAACAACTTTTAACAAAGTACATGTTCATAACATCAACATTCACAGAATTTGTTTTACCGGGTTAGTCTGCATATACACACGTACAAATATGTAAATGCTTTAACAAAATTTGAAATTTTAATAGTTACATTTCAAATAACACAGTTATTGCACTGTAAGTTAATTTGACTAGAATATAAAACAATTTAAATGGTTTGTATACAAGAACAAAAGAATTTTTAAAATTATCAAAAATTATCACATTTCATTATTAAATACACTAACATACATTTTTCTGAGCAACGTCACATGAAATAGCATTTATATTGCAGGAATGTGTTAAAACACTCAACAAATATATTATTTCAAATGTTAAAAATAGGGATGATAAACCACTAAATCATCTCAGATCTCTGTTAAAACTTAAATCTCTAGACGCCTAAGTAAAGTTGATATCATTGGATAAAAAGCATGAGTCAGACAGTTACGAATGTTCATGCCCGAAGGGGAAAGATAATTCTACCATGTCTGAATAGACAATGTGCCTATTACCGCAAATGATCAGCATCAATATTCTGGACTGTCTGACCATAGCATTTATATCCAGGTTGGTCTTCACAATACATTGCAGACTAGCAACATTCCATTCAATAGAAATGTGGTTTAACCCACTAAAGCATACTACGTGACATCACAAACCCTGTCATTCCCTTTGTTTTCAAAAGGATTATTGATAATCATCTTACTTAACATGTTCCTTCCATGATACATACATTGTTTTGTGTTATATTGTATTGACGCAAGTCATTCACATAAAACCCATTACCCTACTGTACTTACATGTACCCTGTAACTCGTACAAAGTGGAGAGGTGAGGCGGGAGCCCTATGGTAATTATGACTTTGCCACCAGAAATAAGTCGTGTCATCTCAGCTGTATATGCAGGCATCAAACATTTGACAGTTTCTGTTATACAATACACAAACAATGACTTTACAAGCAACAAACCCAATCTAATTTGTATAATATTTCCTTGTACAAGGGGAAGGAAGGGTGTGCTTAATTTGCTGAAAGAATAAGGGTGTTCGGGGGAGATGGGATGGGGGGTAGCGCTTGTGTAAGTATGGGCTGGATTAATGATTGTCTTTGGTACAAGTCAAAATATAGAAATATATCTACAAATATAAATTTTATTATATGTCCTTGAATATTTATATCCTAAATAGTAATTTCTCTAATAAAGAGTCAACCATCTTTTTTGGATCTTTCAACAGTACTGATACATGTCCATGTATTTTCATACGTATGATAAATAAAATTGAAGTATACAAACTGCCAACAATTTGCACACCAATTAACAGCTTTCACACACTGCACAGAGTTATACTTATATAGCATATCACAACTTAATTGATTGCCATGAAACCTTGATACAAAAATAATGATGTAGTAGAAACTTATTATCTTGAAGCTGTAGGGACAACAGTAAAATGCTCAAGATAGCCAAGATTCCAGATAACCACTAATACATGTTCATGGCGTGGTTGAAGGAAAATAAAACTAACTTCAAGATAACAGAAGACTCAAGATAAGTAAAATTGAGATATCGAGGTTTAGACTAGTTCTAGTGTATCAAAGTGTGATGTTAGCAATCCACATCTCTTCCCAGTCCTGTCCAGCGATCCGGTACAAACAGGAAGTACTTGTCCATGGCCTCCTGAAATCGTACTCGGTAGACTTCCGGAGACACAACGGTGGGCATTTTGGCTGCAAAAGTGTTATTAGCAATGAACTTTTTGAAGATTATACAGGTAATGGTATGTTTTAGTAGTGAGATCACCTTATCTTTAAGCGTGAGTGGTTTCTGGATGCACGAGTTTTGCTAGTGCGATCACTCGTGCAAGCAAAGACATCACTGAGAAATAAACATCTACCGCACACATCTACTGTATACAAATGTACAACCATTCACATGCCCAAGGGCTTTTAGCTTGAAAATTAGTGAATCTTGAGGGTGGGCTTTTGCATACATGTTCTATTGGAACTTTAATGCTCAATTTTTAATATACTCCAAATTTGGGGGCGGCAAAAGACTTTACTTGGGGATGAGAACTTTACTTAGACGGTTGCTTATGTTATTGTCTTTTACTACACATGATTTTATGGAGAGGCATTTGGGGGATTACAAATTAGCACAATAAAAATATGTACAATGTATCTAGATTGAAGTAATAAACCCTACCTTGTCCTAGCAAACTAGATGATTTGACCAGCATCTCGAGTTTCTTGTCCCAGGTGAATGTCCTGATGTAATCTACAACACATTTTTATCGACTTAATGACTGAATTCTTCATTACACAGCATCCTTAGAAACCTTCATTTATAATTCTACACACAAACATGAATTGTGAACGTTCTTAGTAAATAATATTAAACAATTATCTCAACCTTTAGTAGCGGAGGTAGCAAATGGGGTAACTATTGCAGCCTAAAATAAAATCTAAAAATTAAAGCTAAATATCCCTAAGAGCGCCCCCACCTGACTTTTATAAAAACCTGGATCTGTTATTGCAGTACCTATGATTCATTAACTGGCCATTAAAGGGTTAAAAGATCATATCTTGCTCTAATAATGCTTTAAATTTATGGATGATTCTATTTTTTTAAAAAAGATATACATGTATACCCCTTCAAACACACAAAAATTAGATGATTAACGTCAAAACTGTACCGATGATTCCGACCACGAGCTCCTTGGTCTTCTCGTCGATTCCCACGAGAAGTGAGTAATCCATGATGAGGTGGTGCGAGAGGAACTCTGTGTCGTTGGTGATAGCCAGAGTCAGCGCCGTCTTACTGTGAGGCCGGATGTATAGAGGATGATCTACGCTTACTGCAAATAACAATGAAAATAATCTTCTTTAAAATATATACAAGTTTCTTTCTTACTAACGGTACCCATTATATGGGCCCCAGCATTATGAGGGAGGTCCACTCTATAGTGTTTGTATAGTAAATA
The DNA here is from genome assembly GCA_019095985.1 of Streblospio benedicti. NCBI lineage: Eukaryota > Metazoa > Annelida > Polychaeta > Spionida > Spionidae > Streblospio > Streblospio benedicti. The sequence goes on along the minus strand of CM032660.1, from coordinate 21,446,841 downwards.
GTGTATTGTATTTTTTTTTTTGCTTTCCGCAGCCATCAATTTTGATGATTATAAGCAGAGGGAGGCCACATGGTGTTGGTACATGGACCTCCAGAGGCACTGAGGTAGGTTAGTTAACCAACTGAGCCTCGGGGTGTGGAGGGATCACACTGCTATGGTTTTCAAGCTACATCTAGGTGAGTTCTTTTGCGTACAGCGGGGTGGCTCTCCTCTACATGGGACACCCCTTTTAACAAGGCATCCGAACCAAACTGCCCTCCCCCTTACGATGCTGAGGCCCATGATGGCAACTTATTCATTTTCTAAAATATCATCCATTTTCTACCTAGATCTAGAAACTACAATAAATCAAAGTTATTTGAACATCAAAAGGCATAAATGTGATAAAAATCAATGATATTTACAACATAACGCAAATGGAAGGAAATGTTCTACAAATTCTAAAAAAGGAAAATTTGTTTAATACTCTAGAATTGTTTGCTTCTATGTATATTGTATTTTTAGAAACATCGATCAACTTACATTTGAGCAGATTTTCATCCAGTAAGACCAATTCTTCGACCCGTTTGCCAGACGTGTTAACCAGGCGATTTCGCATTGACCCTTTCAGGTCAAATATCTAAAATACAAAGCAATGTGAGGTTCATATGTATAACAACAGTATGAACCTTTCCTCCACCCCAACAATTATTTGTACTGTAATTGTTAGCATTGTATGTGCATTCTTTGTAGCTTGCAATTTTCCCCACTGTAGATTTAGACAATTAAAGGTAACTAATTACATTGAACTACAAAAAGTAACGAATCTCTGGAAGATATAACTGTAACATATGTACAATATAAGTATAGTGGATATCACCAAACTCGGATACCTGGTTGATTTTTCTGTCGTAGAAGAGGTTCTCCATGACTAGAAGGTCCTGTTTTAGCGCCATTGTCGTCTGTGAGTTCTTGTAGCCGATTCGATACACTCCTAATATTTTCGCCAATGCAGTAGGTTTCTAGAATGTCAATAGCAATATTTAATTTGCATTATAAAAACTCCTTAAATTCACAATATCGCCGCTATGCTGCATAGTAAAAAAAAATTCTCATTTTTGTATCTTCTTTGTGATGATTTATAGTGGATGTTTAAAGAAGTTTCTTTGACATTTCTATCATGCATATACAAATCGCAAACATCATATATTTGAATAAAAAGAAGTGCACTGTACCTTTTCATCATGGGCTTTAGTGATGTATTTGACATAATGAGGTGCAAATTCTAAAAACGACTGCACTTCATATCTTGACATCTGCTTCAATATAAAGCGGTCGTCTGAAAGACAAAATTACGGTTTAGAAAAATACTCATGTATATATGGGAAAATAATTTACAATGTACATCTTCAAGTATCCTAAATCTAGATCATCATTTGCATCAGTATTTATGAAAATGAATGGCGCCTTTTCATACAAATTCTAAGATTTTCAAATCAGATTTTGGTCTAGAAGAAATCAATAAAACATGATGCATTTGGTATGAAGTATATGGCTTAAAAAATGTAGTACTTTGTTTGAATAGGAGAAAAGAATAAAAAGTATATAAAAGTCTTGCCAATGATGGAATGACAGGTTTCAATTGGTATCTATTTGATTGATTATGATATACAAATGACGCCAAGGAGAAATTATATAATACAAAATGTACCTTGTGTTTTGCAGAACATGGAGCCTGATTTTCCACCGCGTGCGTGCCAAGTGAAACAGCGCGACAGAGAGCGGATAAACCTGAAATATCATGTTATAGTAAACGTTGATGGCGTTTCATCTATCGTAGCATTCAATACAGTTAACCATCAAAATAACTCGCGTACATTATGACTAATTATTACATCACATGCCTGAACTTGTTTTTAGCAAAACCCAAAAGCTTATGCAGAATTAAGAATGATTTAGAGAAATACATTTTTTAATTGTGTTTAAGTTGTACTCAATTGAATTATGTTGAAATGTTGAACTAAGCATTAAGTGATTTTACAAATATAGATCTGTAACTTGTGTAAATATTCTTTTAAATATCTATATCATAAAAGTAATATATTACTGAGTAGTTTGCATGACAATATACTAAACATAGAGAAATAACAAACCTTTCTTCACCGTCAGGAAATATCAAACTCCGTAGATTTTTAAAATGCTCTGCATAATAAACACGGCAGTAAAATCTAGCATTCGAATCCGCAAACTCTATAAAAGAGAAGATATAGAATTTCATTTATTATTAGGACATAAAATGAAATTTTATGCAAAATATTTACGCTGTTCAGAAGTTTTAATGAAAAAAAAATAGGGTATTACACGAAAATATCAAACAAAATGTGAATCTTTGTTTAAGTTCAAGTAAATTATAAACAATATATGTACAGATCCATTCTAAATAAAGTGTGATTAAAACGTACGTAATTCAATATGATAGTTCACTTCAGGCTCCTTTGCACCATCCCTAGATTTTGTTGATTTCGTTGATTTTTCCATATCGTTTTGACCAGAGAAGAAAGCAAAATCTTCCTCTGTAAAAATACATGGGCTGTTCAAATATCACTTTTCAATATGATAAAGTTCACTTCAGGCTGAGAGGGATTTTGTTATTTCGTTATTTTCCATATCATTATCAAACCAGAATGAGGCGGCAACTGCCTCCTCTGTTTTTGGGGAGTTTTTCTCTTTAAAAATGATTACCATATTTGCCTTTATGCCAAAAAATATATAATTGTCACGTAAATCAAACTGAATCCAAAAAATAGGCATGTATCTTCGGCAAGTATTAGTTTCAATTACGTTATAGTATGCATGATTGCAGACTAAGTTAAAACGGTACTTGATAAAAATGCTTAATCAATATGATTGATAGTTTATGCCTAATCTTATATGACTTTGAAGTATATTGTACTGTTTTAGAAAGCATCTTTTTTATGTTCAGAACTGAAGGAAACCTAGACAGCATTAGCTGTAAAGAATAAAATAGCCAAGTGAAAGGTACATTTTTCGTTCACTCATTTCTAACATGTTCTACACTGCTTTGTGCCTGTAAAATAAGCACATTGACATTTTCGTATCAACGCCTCCACACCCCGTACCGTCGACGTCGACGCTGTCGCGGTCCAGTTTTGGCGTGTACTTGACGGCGCCGATCTCCAGCTTCACTTTGCCTCCCGGTGGTGCTACCTGCTGGCTGGCTGCGGTGGCAGCCGGTGCCGGAACTCGCGGAGCGGCGCTCGGACTCTTGTCACGCGCCTCACCACGGAAAAACGACAGCACCTGGGGAGGAAAGTTGATAATAATGTTGAGTTAGTGAGTTACGTAGGTAAGTCTGCGGTGAGTGTGTGAGTGAGTGAGTGAAAAAGTGAGTGAGTGAGTGTGTGTGTCATGTCACTAATATTGGACAGAGGATTACTGGCTTGTACGTTATTTGCACCTTTGCATGCCTGGATCTGACATTAAAACCCCGCTGTTATTAGGCACTAGTGGGAGAAGAATAGTATCCGCATTAGTAAAACATATCTTCTAAGATTCCATAGCAACTGCAGAATAAAAAGGTACAGTATTCATTCTAATAAGCGCACAGTGCGCTTATAAAAACAAATTTCAGCAAAAAACCCAAAAATTAATAAGCGCATCCCGACAATTTTTCGCGCTTCATGCATTTTTCTTACATAACTTACTTTGACCCCACAGAACATGAAAACACAACACACCCGGATGGTTATGTGGTAATCCGAATACGGAATGATACCAGCGTGTTATAGTCTTACAATATGGCGGTGGTAGGTGAAATCTTTGCCCCCCAAAAGAGCAAGATTTGTATAATATTTAATCTGCACAAACAGGGATACAGATACAGATACATAAACGGGGTTGCGCTTAATGGGGCAGGCGCACTAATAAGAACGAATACGGTATGGCTGTTAGTTAGGTGTCCTCGTGGCAAGGTTTTACTGTATTCATTTCCTGTGACTAAATGAAAAAAATTTGTGATGCAGTTGAAACTGTTTAATTCAAGCTTGAAAAACCAAAATGTAAAAATAGAGTAAAATTTTAACAAAGTTACAACAAAAATCTAAACTTTCGCACACAAATACACTTACAAGCGAAGAAGGATAAATGATCAATTAAAAAAGATAGCAACGCGAAATTCCCTTGATGTTAGGAACACACTTTATTCTATTGATAAGAAAATACCTGTCAAGTTATTGGACGATTCCGATGTAATTTTGAAAACTTAATCAACAGGCACAAAATGGCCTTAATTATGAGCATAATTACTTTTGATTTTCTAGTCTCATCAGGTGTAGACTCTGCACCCGAATTCTCTTTTCCTTGTTTATTTCTCATCAATGGACTGTAACAAAAAGATTGCAAAAATTTAATAAAAATCATTTTAATGATTTTGATAAGGCAATTATGGTTCCAATAATCAACTATTATTTCATACAAAGAATGCAATATATAAGAAATAAAAAATTAAGCTGTGCAAAACTGATTCAATTATACTTTTGAGAAAAAAAAATGATTTTGGATGTCCAAAAATATTAACTTTCTGATTGATCGTTCACAGATTGAAGGTTAATTTTTTATTCATAACTTTTATAAAACTCACTCTAGATCTTTTTGATTCACAAGTTCTTCCAACTGACGTTCATATTCTTGCGTGCTGAAAAAAATTGTATCAATTCAGAAAATATTGTAACTATTCTAAACATGTACAATAATTTTGTGAAATGGTCTTTAGGACTGGGCAACAATGCGCTCACATAGAAAGATCACACGCAAATCTTACAAAAAATTATAACTACAAATCTCACTGAGTGTGAAGTTTGACAGAACAAGTGAGCGTTTAAAGTCCACACGAGGCGAGATATTGTCAGATCTATCAACCCCACTCATATATTATATTTGGGTCTTGAACTTTGCAGTAAATGATATCAATTATTCCACTCCACCTCTAGCCAATCAAAAATGAGCATTATCAGGCAAACATGGGAGCATATTCTGTATTTAGAACATGTGGCTGACCTGAAGTTGTAGAAGTAAAGCAGTCCACCCACCTGAGTGTGTATGCGATGATGGAGCTGGGCTCGCGGTCGATGACGACCAGCGGGATCTTCTCATACGGCGGCCGCAGCAAGTAGTGCTCCTCTGGGGGGCTGAAACAATGCAGATGTCATTGTAGTCTAAAGATTGGTTTATTCAGATTTTGATAACGCGTTTTTTGTGCATTACGAGCGTGTGCGTGAGGTAGTGCTCCTCCTAGGGGCTGAAACAACGCAGACGTCAGTGTCTAAAGATTGGTTTGTTCTGATTTTGATAGCAAATTATGATTATGTATTTAGAGCATGTACATTTTAAGGTTACTAGTCCTGGTGAAGAGTAACATTCTATCATTCCGTGCAAAAATCACCGCACATAACCCACACTGATTGGTCAATCAGCGTGCTCAATTATACGATTGACTGCACGCTCCAGTGATTGACTGCACGCTACAACACCACCACACCACAGTCTAATTACTTACTCACAGTTGTATTTATTATTTCTTGGTGTCAAAAATAAATCGCATATTGGTCTTTTCTCATTCACAAATGTTTTTACAGTAGATAATTTCGAAACTAGGCTAAATTCAAACGTTTTAACCGAATGCCAGTCTTATTCTATCATGACTAAAATCCACAAGTTTTTATTTTGTTGGTCTCATTGCCATTTTGACCATGAGGCGTCACGGACCACAGTCTACACTAGACTAGTACCGTCACATTTTCTATACAGCTGCTGACATCCATGGTCAAAATGGCGTTATGATATGATTTATTTTAAAATGAGCAATCGTCAAATTGAGCATCTCTGGCATGTATTGACACTCCAATCTCATTGTCAAATCCTACTATTGAGGCCTTAAATGAGCTGCTTGGGTAAGAGGCTGGCATGTACATTGTACTCACGAGGGGTGGGGTATGAGTGCATTCTGGCATGTACTCACAAGGGGTTGGCTATGAGCGCATTCTGGCATGTACTCACAAAGGGTTGGGTATGAGCACGTTCTGGCATGTACTCACAAGGGGTTAGGTATGAGCGCGGTGCCGGCGCCTGACTGTAACAGGTTGGTCAACAGAGTCTTCATAGTCTTCTTCTCGCCGACATCATCTACAACCAACAAACGAGTTGAAGAATGTGCATTGTATTCATGCTGGGTTCCATTGTTCATGATTATGAGAAGAATATGATTGGAACATGTATTTGTCAAGATAGGCGAGACTTTCATCATAAATATTATGTCATACATGTATGTCATCAATATATCATCATATGTCATCAACTTTATCTTTATCTACTGAACTACAGCCCATAATGACAGAATTTTGAGGAAAAAAAGTGGTTGGTTCGTCTGGGCACACCCAGCTACCCTCTTGTGTCACCACTATACTTTTATAAAAATAAAAAGTAACATTTTACAATGCATAATGATCCCAATGACATGGAATTCCACTGTATACATCATTATTTTGCGTATCCGTTTTAATGTACTTTACCTGGCTTATTATGACGCTTCTCAGTTTGGGAAGTTTGCTTCTGATAAGGTTTCACATCCTGAGTTTTCGTATCCAGACTCCTGGCTGCATCGTCCTTTGCTTCTAATTCTTCTCCGTGTAGTACAGGAGTGCCTTGTGAAGAGCCTAAACATCAAGATAAATTCGGTCTATTGATGCCTGCAATTGCAACCCAGATTAAGGCTAAAAATTAGCTAAAAATTTACCAAGATGGATGTCTGGCTAACACAAATGCAGTAAGGGTGAGTCACACATAAACCTTGGTAAATTTGAGCTTAGTTTAGGCTCTATTCTGGGCCGCTGTTGTAAAACAAAAACATGCCATAGAAAATACCAACATAGAGGATTTTTTCTATGGTCTATTTAGCTATATCACTATTGTCACTCTAACGATCTCTATCACTCTTTTTAGACATCAATGAAAATACTGTTGAAATGTAAAAGCCTGCCCCTAAATTGATCAAGTTGCAACCACAATGCCCATGTGCTTTTATATGAATGTATAGGGAAATTCTGACCTTTACTGCTAGATGAAGACAGGCTTTCTGGAATAGCTGACGGTACAGACAGTGACGACGGCAAATCCGGCTCTGAATCCGTCCAGTTCACAGAACTCGGCACAGACTCATCTGAAAAATAGCAATATTAAAACATGAAAACTTTTGATTTTCTATTTCGTAACCAGGAATAGTAGTTCTATACTAGTAAGTAAAAATAAATGACCTTCATAGTCTACAATCAATATGCTCGTCTACTTTACATTCACATATTCAGAATGTCATCTTTGTAACACTTCTTTCTCAAGTCCCAGAGGAGGATATTTGTAGGTAGGTACCACGGAGCAGTGTGTAACTGATAGGCATGAGTTTGCTCAACACACGCAAACAGACCCGACCAGGAATCTAGCACATTTCTAGATATCTAAATAAGTTTCTTTTCACACAAATAACATTTTCTAAGCATCACAAATTTGTGACCTATGGGTGTATCTTCAAACCTATCAGTGTTTATTTTACATTCCACAACCATGATCAGCTACTGTCCTGTGAATAATAGCAGCAAAAACCATAC
>CM032660.1:21406633-21439086 GCA_019095985.1 Streblospio benedicti | reverse complement strand
GGCAAATACTCAGTCACTTTGTAAATGAGATCATGAACGCCGCCGCAATATCCAGATATTACTCAGCTCATTTGCAGAGGTGAGTTTTTTCATGCACAAAAAATTCGAGGTATTTGCAGATCCAGGTTTTTGGAAGGGGGGGGGGGGGGTGTCACAAATGGTGGGATTTTGTGGGTTTTGCAATTGAAACAGCTAGAAGACATGCCAAAAATTCTAATGAAAATGATATTTCTTTGAGGGTAAAGGGATGGGATGGTGCATAAAAAGGTTTGGGTAGTGCAGGGTGGGGGAATGACTGTATCTGCCAGTGGTAGTAATTATTTGAATTGATTGTGAAAACATTGTCTGAGAATGAGGACAGGTGATATGCCTGTGGTATATACCAGATGTATGCACCAAAGGTTTTCTGTTTATTCATCCCTTATGACAATGATCTTCCAAAAATACATCCATATGAAGACAAATAGACAAACTCACACAGAACATGCATGATTTGTTTGATTCAAGACAGTGTTCACCATAATTTGAAATTGATGCCAGATCATTGGAGCAAACTGATAATGTGATTAGATATGAGAAACTGTCACACAAAAATACATTGATGAAAAATGTTCAAGAAGTAACAAAGCCTCCCTCATAATTATATAGGCATTCATCACAAAACAGTTTAACCAAAGGTCAACGGTGAACACAAAAATACAATTAAACAGACGAATAACACCTTTCAGAAGCAGTGAAAAATCTTTAATGACTTTAAAATTTCTATGACCTCATCGCGTCAACCTCATCGTGTCAAATGAACATCGACTGAAATCATCAAAAGTGCACATCTTTAGAATGATCATCTCTTCAAAGATCATATCATTGTTTTGTCTACATGTATAGATGTATGCAAGCACATGTAATGGAGGCCACGATAAGGATCCATTCGTTAACAATACAATTGTTATTGTATGACAAAGCGACAGCCACAAAACCATTGATAGCGTGGCCGCCATCACGCTCCATTGCCTCCACCCGGATCATCAATTATTCACAAATCTGTCAAACCGCAACTTGTCGTTAATTATAGTTATACATGGATATTATGTACATGTATACATGGATATAACGATCAGTTGCTAATCCGGAGTGTCAGTAAATCACTCGCTGCTGTGTATTTCAGTCCAAAATGATTTAATTGTATCAAGGATAGATTAAGTTAAGGATAGATTGAATTACTATGAATAAAATACGGACAGTGTGGGAAAACAGTTGATGTTTATGTGGCACAATTAACATCTGGCAAACACAATGGCTTATGAAATCTTATACAAAGGTGTCGTAATATTTACGGTAAGTATTCTATTTTTTAAAAACAATAGCAAGATATCCGTATGAATATATATAAAATGTAAAAATGTAAAATGTAAAACTCACAATATCAACAGCTATTACCAGCAGCTATAGAATCTTATAATCTGAATAGACCATAATTTTAATATTTTAATCTTTGTTATATGCACACACAGATTTTAGCCCAAGGTAACTGATTTAGAAGTTCTAACAAGCTGACAAAATCCTGCTTTTTAGAGCATCCAACTTAGATATGACCATTTTTGTTGTTGCAATGGCTGGCTATGCTTCATATGTGATCCAGGAGTATTTTTTCATAAGTTAAGCATACCCTGGTACCAGAACACATTTTTTAGGATGGTGCAAAAACTGTCCAAATGACCTGATAGACTCAGACCAATGACTTTCTGATCAAGATTGCAACAGCTCGTTAGATGTTTCATGATTCGTGAAAAATCAATCAATGAGTTTAGTTAGGGTAAAGACTGAATGCTACATAATACAATATCTAAACTAGAAATTTGTTATCTCTAATCTGTAGGGATAACAGTAAAATGCTTGAGACAGCTAATATTTGAGAAAAAGTCTGAGATAAGCAACATCGAGACAACAAGGTCCTACTGTATCTGATAAATTAATGCACAAAGCACCCAGTCATGATTTAGGGCATCAATATATACATCAAAACAGGCGTCCTCTACGACATTCCTGAGCATTTCTTGGCAGACAAAAGAATCACTTAGCAGAAAAGTATGCAGATGCCCCCTATATGCAGCAACAGGTGCATGATAAAATACTATACAGATGCTCAGAACAATGACAAAAATTCAATGTATACATGCAGTGGAACCTGTCCATGTGGACACCTTCCATTTTAGAACTATTGTCTTATGTGGACACTTTTCACTTTTAACTTTTCCTTTAAATCATTTATAAAAGTGGACCTCATTTATATGGCCACCTGTCTCACATTGACACATTTCCTGACAGTAGAGTTCACAAGAGACAGGTTTAACTCACTGCATTTTTGTTTTCTTATACTGTAGTGCTTTACTTTCTTACAAATTTCCAAAATAAGATTCAAGCCTAAATTACATGAGAGAATTGCATATTACAGAGCCTGATTTTGAGACAAATAGTCTCCTTTTCATTACATACAAATAGTATGATTTAACCAAGTGCTATGAACAAAGTTTGAATGATCTTATGATCATTGAATGAAAATGAAATGCGAGTTACAATGAATATTTTACTTCATCGTTTATTAAAACTGCACAACTGACAAATTTAACACTGTGTATCAATATGAGTCAATTTAAAAACAAAAACAAAGCCATGTTTTTGGAGTGAGTGATGTATCATAAAAACTCACAAGTGAACTGTCAATACTGAGCACTGACGCATTGTGTCATCTGTTTTTTATACTTATCAGCAAGTGTCTCAACGTCCCGATCACACTCAAGTGCTGTGTCCATTATTCAGCTGATGTATCAATAATGTGAGGTAATACTGCAAGTGTTTTTACTCATACATTATCACTGTCTGAGACCAGCGATTACAACCAACATAATCATCGTCTGAAACCACCAATTACAACTCACATTATCACTGTCTGAAACCGCCCATTACAACCCCACATCACTGTCGTCGTAAACCTGCCATTCCGACCCATCATATAAGTATTGACCAGCCTGTGCCGGTCATGCTACACAGTTATATGGATAATGTGACAAGGAATGAAGCAATTCCTGTTCACCAAAGTGTACCATCACAGTTTGCCACCATGAGAAAAAACACTGAACAGTATACAAGATTAGTATTAATCTTAACACAGCAGTTCAGACATAACATGTCCTATATTACACATGTACCAGCACAGTTTTGCAACAGAAAATGTTCCACTGTGTTTGATGATCAAAAGAGAGAAAAACATTTGACTATAATAGAAAAAAGCCATCTGGATTGATGGTAATGATTGTTTCATGGGTGATAATGTTCAGTATCTGACCCATCCTGGTAGTCACGAATATTTATCTCTGTATTCTTTGGTGAAGTAATATGAGAAATACATGGAGGAAAAGATATTCAAAAACACATTCCTGACGAGACACTATATGCCAATTAACAGTGGCTACAATACTACCACTGATTCAGGTTCAATATTTGGGACTGTCTGACATTAGCTTTAATCACAATGCAAATCTTTTGTAGAAATGAAAATGGCAAGTTTTGCTGCAGTTGTCGTTTACTCAACAGACACACTTACGAATTGGTAAACTATATTGAAATGTATCAATTTTTAATAAAATATTAGCAAGAATTTGAATGCAACACAAAATTGCCACACATGTATTTGTCGGGTATCAGTTTTCTTGTAATGAAAATACTGTAAAAACAATATGTAAAAACACAGTCACTGAGTGCCTATGTTTGTTTACATGTACATCTAGACACGCACCCCAACTTACACAGTCAGGAGCCCTTCTACGATAGGTCGGGTATGTGTCGCTAGAGGTAAACAAACATTGGGACTCAGTCACCGTGTGTAAAAAGACTACTCCTCAGGACTACTCATTGCATTTTCACATTCAATTACAAGCTTAATCCTAAGACACTTCAACGACAGTGTTTTTAGCATACATGTAGCTGCATTAACACGATCTCAGACAAAGTTGGTGAAAATAACTCACTGTGTGTAAATTAATAATACATAGAATTGCGCTGCCCACTAAATTGTTTATTATGTTGATATAAGTGGCACTTCGCGGTTACGAGGGACGTATTAACTACGCTCCCTGCACACGTACGCCCAAGCAGCAATTGTACACACCATAAAGCTATCTGCATCACAGACACAATGCAGCTACACCGCAACAAATGCAGTAAAAATAATTACTAAGCATCACAATTATTGTACCTTTAGAGAATGGGTCCCTTAAAGTTTGCCATATTGTATTAATAAAAAAAAATCTTTTGCCATATTGTCTGATACCTAATCATAGAATATATATATTCTTTTACCTTTGCCATAAATGATAGAAAATCTTTTTTTTTTCATCGTATTTTCTGTTTCCTAAAACATAATGGATGACATCTGTTCTCATCAAGAAATCAATGTGGCATGAATATCTATATTTGAATCTTTGACAATTGCCAGCTGCAATTGAGAGAAGTACCCAACAATACGGAGGTGATACAATGTAACTTGCACAAATTTTACTTCATGTAAACAGGAGTCTGATATGGTCACGCTCGATAACTTAACATGCTAACAATATCCTGTGTTTTACAAAAATAACAGAGAACAATTTCAAACTTTCATACTTTAGTTTGTACTGCAAAAACATGATTCTGTACAGTAGGAACTCATTATCTCAAATCTGTGGGCAGAGGAGTAAATTGTTCGAGATAACCAATATTCAAGATAACAAACTGATACATGTTTATAACTTGTTAAGCGGAATGAAACTATCATTAGAAAACAGAAAATTCAAGATAACTGATATCAAGAAAGCGAGGTTATACTGTTGAATCAATTTCACGTCAGCATAGGTATTGGAAACAGCGTAGGGAGTCAAATCACGCATTTGTAAAGGTTCCTTTGTCTCATTCAATATCACAACACATCAAAGATGACCGTGTCTGTTGTCAACATACAGAAGACCATAAAACACTGTAGGATTTTTTTCCCCCGACCTATAGAGGAGCATAAAACACCATGGTAGATTTTTTTCTCCCGAACAGCAGGCACCAGTATGGCAGTGCAGCAGTAGTCCATTAATGCAGATGAGCCTGTCATGAATAAAAGGCAAATCAAAAGTTGGCTGCGGTGTAGAGTAGAGTAACTTCGTGCACCGGGTGTCGTATGGTGACTGGTGAAGGTAGAACAACGAAACGGCTGTCAATAGTTTAGCATTTTGGTTGCTATGATATACAGTGAATGTCCTCAACAACGGATGAGTGAATGACGGAAAAACTGAATGACGGAAAATTTTCTCGTGCATTACCTATTAATAATGTAAGTAAATTAAGGAGTAAACAACGGCAATACTCTACAATGGAAGGATTTGTGACTGCAAATTGGGTTACCTTGTTGAGGATATTCACTATACATACATGTACAAAGATGAACTTGATCAGTTAAATTCGCTAGTCTGCTGTGTTGAAAAAATCATCAAGGATCCAACTAAACAACAAAGAATAAGAATGATTGTTGAGTCGATCGTTTGCATGGAAATGAAACAAAAAGTTTTCTTTATAATTAGCAGATCAATGAATGATGACAAGAAAACTTTGTGAATTTGTAAAAAGAACTAAGGTGAATACAAAGGATTAAAAAGTTTGCTCATTAATGGATAGATCTGGTGTGTGAACTCCGGCAAAGTGAAGTGGGCAAAAATGACACTCCACTGTGAATAGCGCTTCTTGTATAAATGAGCTGCACTATTATTGCGTGATCGAGTTCTTTGAAGATTTACGAGTCAACAATTAAATGTGATTAATCATGGCTTTTTTGTCACGAGTCAATTAATCTGGTTTGATACTGATCAGAGTTAATAAAAGTGCAATGTGATACAAGAAAATACAATTTTATGGCATCATCAAGTTTACAATGTACCTCACTAACATTTTTCCTGTTCAATTATTCTCAATGACTGTCTTTAGAAATAATTTTTGTAAATTTCAAAGTGTTAGCCTTCATAGCACATAAAACCATGTATGGAAATTAAAAGTTTAAAACAATTGTAACATTTTCAGTACCTTAGTCACTGGTTGCAATAATTGAATTTAGTTTTTTGTTTTCATTTAATTTGGCAAGATACATGTACATGTACAAAGATTGAAAAAAATCAAAAGTTTACAAATACAACCATACATTGTATATGCTATGAGAAATACATGTACAGTATAATATGGAGTTGATTTAAAAATCTTAATCACAATAACCAGTATGTACAACATATTTCTTATATACATGTATATGTATATTTTGCCCCTTTTCAACTTGCCTTTTGCCAATACCTTGCCGAGCTGTCATATGTTCAGGTTTGAAGCCTACATATAGCACAGTTAAGGTGACATGACTTCTTCGTCATAATGACCATAGGATACCAACTTTGCTTGTACTAGTAGAGAAATGGGGTATTGTGCCAATGATTACTTTCAATACAATAAAATCTGATAAGTTTCATGAAGATCCGACAGGTTTAGCACTGCATACAGTGAGTACATATATGTCACAGCACGTTTCCTGTTCTCACTTTGTATAAGGAAACGTAAGATAAACAGCATGACCATCTGAATTGATGTTCAATGTGCAATAGACCTTACATATATATCACAGATTCTCAATTAAAAAAAACAAACATGTAATGCATAAGACAGACAGAAAATTGTCAATCAACAGAATAATTTACTCGCAAAAGAGCATACTCTCCATGTTGAAACTATGCTTGAGCAAACTTATGTTATTCACTTTTAGTTGTGGTTGTGACCTCAAAGTTATAATTTACTTATGGATTTCCATGCATTTTTTAGGATGCAGTGTTAACTGCCTCATTTCAATAAAAAATATGTTCAACATGCAGAATCACATAAACGAAATGCTCTTGACCCCAACACGCTCTTCTGTGAAAACGATTTGATTTTATTTGATTTTATTTGATTTTATTTGATATGCATGTGATTGATTTGTACACCATATCTATACAATACAAGCAACACAGTGCTTCTTTTATTACTGTCGTGTGACCATGAAGAAGGCTTGTCATCTTAGCTGTGCTACATGCAGGCATCAAACCTGAACACGACAGCTCCTCAGAGCATCACAAAGGGCGAAACACATTACATGCAATATACTACACCAGTTATGATCTGAACCCAAAATGATACTCATCATCATCATCATATAACTAATTCAATTGTGAAGAAATGATGAAACATCACGTAACTCGGCTGCTGCTTTGATAACAGTTGTACACTGTTTGTGCGGGCTCTCAGGCCTTGGCGTAAGTGGCAATAACAGTTCAGTGATAAAATGGTGGTCAACTTCATTGGACACTTTTTATACACTTGAGCAACTTTGCATTCACTTTGTTAATGCTGTTCATCAACAGGTTTGCAACAATGACTCTCTGTGAGCTTGAAAAGAGAGGAAAAGAGACTAGCAACAATTAAACTAACAAGACCTTAGACATGCAAGACAAATATTTGCAAAAATCATACATTGATGAAATCAATAAACATGTGCAGCTTGCAGAGAATTAATTGTCAGGTCTATTAAAACGGTCATGAGTGACGTCAAACTGGGCAAAACAACCAGTCACGGCAACAGCTGGTTTTATGTATCAACATTCAATATGCAGATTCGAGTATTCGCTTCGCCAAAATTCAGCTCTGTTCATTTTAATCATTGATTATTTATTGAGAAAACTTGTACACATAGATCATATACAGAAGTGTGTAATATATTTATGATCAGGTACTCCCTTGGATATAATTATTGTGATTTTAACATCTCACCTAGTTATTTATATTTTGTGATATTTTGTAACCAATAGGTCTTTCATGGTTTAAAAAATGAGTGCTGAACAGGATAGCTACTTTGTACAATGCTGACTTGTAACTATCATTTTCAAAGTGCAGTTTTGTCTGAGATAACTGTATAATGATTGTATACTGACTTGAGCTTTATAATCCTGTGATGCTCGGTTGCTAACCCTTGACTGGCTGGTCACTCTTTGATGCCTACTATTGCAGGCTAGAATAAAACCTAAAATAAGCTCACATTTACCTGGGTGAATCAGACATTCATTGTGGTAACCTTGAGCTTATTTTATATATATGTATTATATTATCCTTTTAATCTAGGCTGCATTAGTAGAACCATGTACTTCTTTAGCCACTAAAGAGTTAATATTTCATTTTGAAAAACAAATTTTGATAACATTTTAGTTAGGAGGAAAATGGATTATATATTGATATTGACCAGAGGTGAATACTTTGGATATAACATTAAAAGGGAATGATAAAGTGTGATGGCAACGTGACTATGTGATAGTACATGTAGTTATTGGCAACCAAAATGGCTGGGAATTCATGCTGTAACTGTGAAGAGAAGTGTCAATGTGACCATTATGACATCGCTTGGATCAAGAGAAAGGTAATTACATATGCAAAACAAAGCAATCAGCAATTTGAAAATCAAAGTCTTTGTGCTAGTTTTAATGTCCAATGAAGTCCTGAAGGGAAGAAAATTTACAAACAATAAATAAATCTAATATTTGTCAAAGCTACCTGAGATAGAAGAAATAATGTCATCTCCCGTCATGTATTCAAAATTCTTCAAATATGAATTGTATACACATGTAGCTCAAGATATATAACTCATATTTAATAGTGTGTTACTATCCTTAGTAAGATGTTAATAAACTTACATCCATAAAAGACCTTTTTATTTCATTGGGATATTCACCTTGAATAGGAAAAAACCTTTTAAAATTAGAACTTCAAAGATAATGTTATAAAACACACGGTAAAACATAATTGTATATCATTTGTCATTATCATAGATTATTCCTTTCCTGGAACCATGGTTTCACCTAAAAAAAGGTTTAACTGAACCACTTATGGTATAGCATGCATGCAGTAATCATTTCAAGCTAACCAGATCTTCACTTATTAACCTCAGCTAAAACTCACAGAATTTCATATAAAAGTGAATTATGGTGCATAAACTTGACATATAGATGTAAAATAAGTGGGCGTATCCATATCAACGCCTCTACATGGGGTCTGAAAATAAATCCCGTGTCCGTGTCTTTTTTAAGACCTAATACCTGTGAAATTTTCATAAAAATCAGACAAGTATTTCCTATAGTTTCCTTCAGCCCCTATGGTAAAATCCTGACCGAAGGGCCTTCTATATCACATATCAAATGCTGTCATGAGAGGAGATATTTTTACTATAGGGGTGTATGGCAAACTAATATTACCTCAAAAGACCAATACATTGGTTCCAGTCACTCATTGAACTCATGATAATGACCATGCGAAAGACATTATTCTCCTTGCCACATCCATTATCAGTAGAAATGGCAGCGACCAATAAAACGCACCATTAGTATGCATAATTCAAATAGATAAGTAATGTCCACAGTTTCCGCCGAGTTGTGACAACATTGAGGCGAAGCTTTCATCACAAGTGCCCATTTGATGTACTTAGGTGAACGGCGATTCGAGGATGGCACTTTAGCCACCCCTATTTTTCCCGTGAGCATCTATTACCACATCTATTACAGACTAGAGGCTTGACTGTGGTCAATCAAGTTTGTGCCTATGTGTTAAGCCATCCCCAGTCAGACAGTTATGAATGTTCATCTAAAGCCCCAGTCAGACAGTCAAGATTGTTCATCTAAATTCCCAGTCAGAGAGTCACTAATGTTCATCCCTGACTTTTTAGAGTGCAGTAGATGAGAAAGAAATACATGGATCAAAAGATGATTTTACTACAAAACAATATTAATGAGACATTTGCCAAATAGCAAGGACTACAATACAAAGGCAGATTCTGCTCATCCTCTGAATTGTGTGACCCAAGCATTAGTTTCATTTTGTAGCTCTGATATTTGATCGTTATTTCAAAGACTAAATATTGTAAGAATTGATGTGTGTTTGACTTTCAGTGCATAATATCGCCAAAGTCCCCATTCTGTATACTGAGTACTGAGTCAGTGTGATCATCACCAATTATTAGAAAAAGAATAACATAGGTCACTATAATTATATCAATAGTAAAATATTGCTTGCTGAATATGTATAAAACTTCAAAATCTCATGTGAATCAAAGTTTATAATCAATCAATAAGTTCTTCATTTGTTTTAAAAACATCATATTGCTATAATAGTCAAAATTCACTAAACATGAGAGTGAATGATGATTATAAACTGAAATAAAATTCCTCTCTCACTCATATCTATAACATTTAATGCAGCTGCATGTGATATGCAATGATTTACAATTCATCATGAAGTCAGCATCCAAAACACATTTTACCTGGTATCTGAATTTATGTAACAAAAGTTACTGTTCATGTTCTGTTTGTTTAACACATTTTATAAACATTTGTACAAAAAAGATTAGGCAAAAGCATTTTCTTTTTCAGTCATCATTTGCATGAACATCCTCCAATTGAGAAAACCTTCATGAGACCCTTTCTTGTCGTCCGAAACTTTTCAACAGACAACAGTGAACCTCCATAAAGAGACCACCTCTCTATTGAGGCCACTTTAGGCCAGTCACCCAGGTGGTGTTCATGATGGAGAGGTTCTACCGTACTTCACCTGAAAACTTCGAAATAATCAGTGCACTTAAACCTAACAATACATCAACAAACTTTCCACTCCATTCACCATTCAGACTGCACTCTTTGATGTTTGTCAGGGGGCTCGCTTCTGACAACTGTCCATTCACAGAACTCTGATGTTTCAGTTCTCAGTTCACAATAGTGATGTCCCGGTCAATAGACACATACATTAATATCAAAAAAGAGAGGAAAATAATACATTTAAATCGAGGTTTAGGAGCTGTCTACCACAAAAGCAGAAATCAAACCTGGCTATAAACCATGCACCTTGATCTTTTCTATCTGTTTCAGTTCCGCACGCGGCTGTCATGGTCGGTCGGCATGTACATCCTCGCCTCGCTTCACTGCCTCTTCTCCTGGCTCAACTTCTTCCAGCTCACGTCCAAGCAGCTCCACCGCGGCCTCGTCATCGGCCCGCCAACGTTCGTCATGTACGTACATGTGCTTTACTAGTAAAACCTTATTATCTCCATGTTCCTTAACACAGATTTTGTTTTGGGATTAGCTTCATTTCAATACGATTATCTTGAATATTGGCAGTCTTGATGATTTTATTGTTCTCCCTACAGCTTCGAGATAAAGATTTTTTACTGTAATGAATACAAATGTGCCGAATTTGTGTATGTTTATAATAGTCACATGAATAGATAATTATTTATTAAGATTATCAACAATTTTGCTCCCCTCTAAATAAATATGCTTCATAGTCAAAATAAAACTGTCTTCTTCTGATCAGTAGAACCTACATTTAATTGAGAAGTAACATTTGGCCGATGACCAACATGTACATAACATCATTCCTTTTACCTACTCAAAGGTAAAATGAATACAGTAGAAGCTTGTCATCTCGTTATTGTTTTGTACCAAAATTACTGTTATTTCAAGCTTAGTTTCAATTCATTTCAACCATGCTATGAACATATAAATATACATCAGTTGGATATCTCCCATATTGGTTACCTCGACTATTTCACTGTGATCCTTTATACAGATTCCAGAAGCAAGGTTCTACTGTAGTACTAATTGTCGGTCACTACACACTATGGCTGTGTAATGACCTATTTTAGCCACAAATAGTAGCCCTTGAACATTGTCATACCTTGAACAGGCTGCAGATGTCTATAATTTCAATGAGCGCATCATATAACACGTACGTTTGGTCGTCTCACACCAATGTAAACATGTTATTTCCGTGCATTCTTAATCAATGTGATAACCAATGTGATTACAACAACAGTTGCTACAATTGGTAAAAGCTCATTATCTACATATAAACATTACTCATCTCCAATTGTGACTTCTCTTGAAGTTAGTATGTACTACATAATAATGAAAAAAAATATAATTATCTAAAATTTGGCGTTATCAGATTGACATATTACTGTTTAGGTGATATCAAGTGAAACAAGTGTTTTCTTCAGCTATCTATAAATTTGAATGAGTCCAAAATAAATTGATCCTATTGACAAGTAGAAAGTGGGTGAAATGAAAGGGAACACCATAGCAGACCAGGGATACATTTGTGCAGAAAGACTTCTTACCCATCGGTATGGTTTATTATCGAAAAGCTTACTTAGAGGGGCCTGTTGTGTGGCAGACTGAGCAGCAAGACCACACCCTCGAATTGAAAAGCAATTACATGTACGGTCTGTACAAATAAATTTAGGTTTTGATTGATTGATAGATTGATTGATTGATTAGAGACTACTGTGTTTTGTGCTGTAGGTACGTGATGCTCCTCATGTTCACCATCATCGGCTCGGTTCTCTATGTCCTGGAGTCCATTAACACGTTCTCCGTGTTCATCCACGACCACGGACTCCCGTATCTATCACTGATATATGAACTTCTCGTAAGTGGCTTTTACTTTAGACACTTTTTTTGCAAGATCACCCTTGCTGGACAACTGCTTTGTATGATTTTGTCATTTGAACTCTCTTTCAGATAACTCTTCCACTCGTTCACATTCCTCAGGCAGCAATCAATTACTTTGTTTCTCGCTGCAGACGTCAATACACAACTACTTTTCAGGTAATTTCCAATTATTTACATACTCTATACGACAATCCCAATACCTATGAGCTTTTATTCGAATGGTTGTACATGAATATATATTTAAATTAAGATTTCAATGGTCCATACAATCTATTTGAGAAAATCCAATTTGTGAAGTTGGCCTTTACAATACACATTAGGGTGAATGCTTAAAATGTCGTAATGAAGATTTCAACTGCACTTATCCTACACAACCATCCAAGGATTCACCCATTTGACCAATGCCCAAAATTGGGACCAAATCATAATTTAAATCATTGTAATCTAATGTAAATACACATTCATGTAAATCCCACCCCTTAAATCGACAATGCTTCTATCTAAAAGCTCATAGATGTTTAGATGGTCATTGTCTTAGACATAGAAATTATTCTAGAAGTTTAAGGGCATTCTTCATTGTTTGACTACATATTTTCAGTAGCAGAAATATTTCATGACCCATCCTGATTGTTTCATCACTCGCAACGACAAACTCATAAGTGAGAGAGCGTCATTGTCGCTGATGAAATGACCTCAACAGGTCATCACAGACGTCTGCCTGTAAAAGGTTTTCCTATTTAGGTCTAGACGATATGAAATATGTTGATATTCGTCACCACAAAACTATATTTTGCTTGTAGTCGTTACATAAAATATATACAATATTTCAGCTGGTCTTTAAATAGTATTTTAATAGTAGTCTACTCCAAGATTAAAAACTACAATGTATGAAGCTTTAGGTACTTGCAAAAATGATGTGACTCAACAAATTGCATTATATTCATTATTAGCAAACTCTCAACTGAACGTTAAATAACATATTCTCACAATTTTCCGCTCATCCCGAAAAAAACATGGTTCCAACATTACCAGCCAGCTCGCCTTATGCACGAGAGCCAATAATAAACCATAGAAAAGCATGTGCAACGATGCAAAACGTGCATGACATTGCAATCCTCCATTGCAGACGCTGTGCGGCACTTTTTCTATTGCCTTTGTATTTATCCGCCTCGTGTGGTACGCTCATTTGGAGGGCAAACAGCTGAGGATGGACGACAAAAAGAAGCTCAAAAATGGGTGCGTTTATTACAGTTTAACGTTGCAGTGCAATAGTACATCGCTTAGTTATTTGGAGCATGGTATCCCTAAAGATTTGAGATAATGAGTTTCTACAATGATAAAGTTGATCTACATGTACATGGGTACTTTTGAAGATACAACGATTGCATACTGTTTATGCAACTACATCACCTCCTAATTTTTGGCTCTTCTTCGCTTTTTGGCTCTTGTATAAGAGGCCTATGTGATAGGCTAAGAAAAGTCCTCTTGACTGCATTGCCTTGTATACAAGGCCTTGTGATAGGCTAGGTAACTGTCTTGCTTTGGGCTGACGATGCCTGGCGTGGCAAATGACTGGGTGACTGACTGACTAAATGACTGACTAACTGATTGCTTTAGGCTGATGATGCTGGTGTGCGCTCTGTATGCCATGTCGATGGCATTCTACGTGGGCAACTGGAAGAAGGGGCCGGCGGTGATGTTGAAGGATGAGCATGTCAAGAACATGTCCATCATGCTGCTCAAGGCGCCCTTCCTCGAGAACGAGTGTGTCGAGAGGTGCGAACCAGCTTTATATACATGTACATTGCAATGCATGTTGCACTATACATGTCATGTAATTCCGATAATATTTTCAAACTGACAGATGTTGTAGTCTCCCAGTTAAAGCCTCAATAGCTACTCTTCAGCATGACTAGTAACTAAAAAAGCCAGTGGACCAGTGTTCATGTGGAGGTCCTGTATACTATGCTTTTGTGGAGTTGTTGTAGGATCTCCAAGTAAAAACAAAAAATGTTCTGACAACATGTACATGTAACTTAATTCCATCTTCTTGTCAGCTATGACGTCGACCACATATTAGACTTACAAGGATGGAGTAGAAGCCAGCCGGAACTGGTGCCCAGCGTGTTAAAAATCAAGGTACAGTTCGGGTGACAGAACGGTTCAAGTTGCTTCATAAAATCTGTTTTCATTTTTTTACATGAAATATTTCAAACCAAGTTGTTAAAGTAGAAAATGGTGCTACTAGTGGGGCCTAGAAAAATAAAATGTATCACTGAGTAGCTTCTTTAAAAAAAGTTTAAAATAAAAAATCAAGCAACTCTTAACTCAGCCAGCTTTCCCACAATAGAGTAAATAATAATAATGTGCTCAAAAGTTTTGATCACCTGAATTTTTACTTTAATACCACTTTCAAATTTGAGTATAAACGGTCCAAACCTTATGCTTATTATTGACACATTATCGTTTCAGAATGCGCCCTCGCCACCCGGTATTCTCATCCCATTTGCTTGTAAGCACAATGCAACGTTTGTGCCTTATGAGTGCAACAGTGAAACAAAGCAACTAATATTTAGGTATCTCATTATTTTCATATTATGTAGAGTCAATAGAGAAGTAAATCACATGAGGGCTGGATAGGTTGAATACAAATGAAAAGATACATGTATGATCTCGCAACAAAACGTCATATTCATTTTAACAATGATTGTTATCAAAGTTTTGTTGTTACATTATAAGCTCCCTAACTGAATACTATAGACTATTGGGTTCAATGTTTAACATACTACATGACTAACTAATTCTATTTGACTATTTTCAGATTTCAGTACTCGCCGCATGTTCCTAACTCACCGTTCGGAGAAGTGATTTACAACTTTGCCCGCCTCTACAAAGATGGCCGCTGTCAAGACACAGAGGCTGATTTAGGTGAACATGATCCTTTGTTGTTGGTTTGTGTTTGGGGATAACGTTTTGGCCATTGAATGTTTTTCCACGTTTTGTCACGGTCTCCGGCCTAGTAGATTGTGTAGTTTGCATGACGAGCAGCAGTTAGTGTGATCACGTTTGGGATTAATTCAGAGAACGTTAATGACAAAACATTTTATAATGATTACATGTAACTAATTACGATAAAATTGTGCGTTTTAAATGAGAGACCACCGATTAAATACTAAACCTTTTCAATGTTTGGAATCTAATAAAATCACATACATGTAGGTACATGTATATCACCCTATAAGACAGTTGGCGCAAAAAGCAGACAAGAGTTTAATTATTCTGCTGAAATCCCTATGAAATGTTTACTTAATGTTACTTTGTGCCTCTGGTATTAATACACAAAACTATAATGACACAGCCCCCCACCCCACCCCCACCCCTCTTCTCTTTACCCGATTCTATAAGTTAAGTGCTGTCACTTCAAACAAGTCCGAGTACCTACGAAATGTTAACGTAATGTCATTATATCCTCTCTCTCATAGCTGAGAGCTGGCGCCTCTGGTATTTCTACGCCAAGAAGCAGAACCAACGTGACGGGCCGCACGTGCTGCTGACCAGCCACTGGCCCGGCACCTGTACTGTGCCCAAGCTCGGCTACAACGAGTCACTCGCCGTCTGCCCGTGGTACAGCAGCGTGGGTGTGCAAAAGTACAGCTCGCTCGTCGTCAAACAGGCCAAGGATTACTGAACACTTACGCCCTAGTCTGACCCTCATGAATGTGCATCGCGGAATGTTTACTGGACAAACAGGATAAGTTGCAGAATTGCAATTCAATGGTGGTGAAACAGTCCAAGGATGACTGAACACTGACTATTTTTAATATGGTGGCTGGAGAATGAAGAGTATTTATTTTGCACTGGCTGCCATCTTGTGATGGGAATGGAA
Organism: Streblospio benedicti; assembly: GCA_019095985.1. Taxonomy (NCBI): domain Eukaryota; kingdom Metazoa; phylum Annelida; class Polychaeta; order Spionida; family Spionidae; genus Streblospio; species Streblospio benedicti. Next base: position 21,422,625 of record CM032660.1, on the reverse strand, counting down.
GAATCTGCACACGGGAATTTTTGTTGCAGCAATACAATTCATTCCGGGTGAAACAGTCCAAGGATGACTGAAGACTTGCCATTAGTTATGGAAGAGAATGAAAATCATATAGTGGGTTCAATGTAAATCTGAATCTGAATGGATACATTACAGGTTCCAAGGATGGAAACGTTTCATTATTTTTCACTACCATCTTGTGCCAGTATAATTCATTGGTGGTGAAAGTGCACTGATTATTAATATAAGTAAACTTTTGCTGCCAACTTAGTCAATGGCGAAACAGTTCAAGGCTTATTGAAGCCTTATGCCCCGGTCAGACAGTCACAAATGTTTATCGCAGAAATTTTTACTGGACAATCAGAACGAAACATTGGTTCTTGCAAATTATCTTGCCTTCAAAGTACAATTCATTGGTGGTGAACCAGGACATGGATATTAAAGTGTCACGTCTTTATGGTGGTTAAAGACTGAAAGATTACATGTATCTAACAGATTCACTAGCTGCCATTTACATGTACGAAGTGATGGGAATGGAAGTCCATGAACTGGTAGTTCTAGAAACCAAAGACAAGTAGAATCTTAAGGATTTATCTCAAATTATCAATGTTATTTGGGTTCACTATTTACTATTATAAGTTATTCAGTCTAAAAATTCTAACATGTAAGTTAGTCGTTTGAAAGAATTCCAATTACAAATGATTGTGGATGAAATGTGCACATACATGTTTACATGTATGGAAGAATACTATTTATCATTGAAAAAGATTTGCTAGCATTGGAAGAAAATGCTGATAAAATATTATGCCTTAAAAATAACAAATTAATTTCTCCTTATCATCCAACTGCATGTACAATGTACAATTGGACCTGTTTAACTCAAATTTGAAGGTAGTAAGTAAAAAATTGAGTTATATCATGAAGGAAAATAGCCTTTAGGTAGTTATCCATAAATTCCAGTCATCAGATTTTGTGATAGATGGGCTCACATGTCTGTTTTCAAACACAGAAATTGCATCTTCTTCACTTATAGAAATTGACGTGTATGTAATCGCTTTTACTATGAACTTGTCAATACACAATGCATTAACTTATTCTATGCAAAAACTGTATCATAAGTTCAACTCCGAGCACTTCATTTGCAGCCCAAATCATCAACTGACAAATACTATATGCATTCAAATCTAATACATGTATGTTATAATCTGTCTATCATATTCAAACTTGTCAATCATATTCAAACTGTCAATTATATTCAAGCTGTAATCATATGCAAACTGTCAATAATATTCAAATTTGAGAGTCATATTAAAAAATACTAGCATTTAAACTGACAATCATAATTTCTATGTGGTGCTTTGAAGTGTTCAAACCTTGTGTAATCATGATTCATTTTATAAATTTTCATACTACATGTACAAACAAGTGCAATATAGACTTGTAATTTTTCATGATTTGTCCATACATGTAGCAAAATATGTAGATGTACTTCATATTTTTTCAACATTATTAAATGTTCATGTATGTTCTAATATATATTCTATTACATATTATGGTCTATTGTGCTATTCCGACTGCAGACCAATATTTTGTATCGCTTCACATGATGCTGCCTTAACTTTTTATTGCTCTTTCTATTTTCATGTAAAACATTATGTATTCAATAAATACAATACAAACAAAACATTTCTTATATCTAAACGCTTGATCAATTTCACATCATTTTTCAGCATCTTCAAAAAATATTGTGCATGACTCAAGGAAAAAAACAATTAACCCTTCAGAAGATTGGATGTCACATACTGGTTGGTAGTCCAGTCTCTTGGGTTGAGGACTTTAGAATAAGTCTTACGGTGTACAACTGAATCCACTTATTCGACACCACACAATCCATTCACGCACATGCTCAGTGCTACCTTGCTTATCATCAGTTTACTTTCATATAACTCACTGCCTTCTGGTCAATCAGACATGCATCTTTGTAAATTCAAGCTTATTTTAGGCTTCATTCTAAATTGTGATAGTTGATAACCTGTGCGGTCTTAACCCATGATTTGCCAATGCAAACCTTAGGACGAGTCGTGCCGGGCATTTGATGTGAAAATAGCCCTTTTGTGAAACATGTTGACACCATAGTTAGTCATGTGTGACCACGAGAATAGTATAAACAATACTTACCGATGTAAATTTTGTGGGAAATGAGAAGGGTATTAATTAACCCTTTACCCCTCAAACCGGCCTAAACTGGCCTTGGGCCCTCTCCCTCACATCGGCCCCTAAACCGGCCGGGTGATTTACAATCAAAAGCTTCTTCATACAAGTCATTCGTTTGGGGTATAGCACATTGCCATCATGATTAAAACGATAACTATATGTAAAACCGTATAAGGAATTGTTTGCACAATTTATTTTTAATGTTTAGCTTTTTTATCTTAAGAGACTATAAAAAGTTTCATTTGACAGCATTAATTTGCACTTTATAGATGGCCCCATATTTGCCATATCGCACTAAACGCAAAAAACACCAATGTTTGATCGCGTTGTAGACATACTTATAAAGGTTCAATCTTGATGAGAAATACATATTCATTGGTTAACTAACTTTTACAACTTTATCATGGTATATAAATCAGTTACAAAAAACGCCCGACAAATATTTTTTAATTATTTTCTAAATTACTGTCATGCATTTACTCCGATGCTACGCTGCAAAATACCACAGTCCGAACCGATCCGAACAGGGCTTCCTTTTACCATTGGAAATGTGATGCTTTGTTTCAAAACATTTGTAAAATTGGGAATTGGGTAAGCCAAAATGGTTGCTTTATATTTTGGTAAAGAGATGATTGGTAACATTTTATGGAAATTATGGCAGTTTAACCTGCTTAGTGCCGGGCGCATATATGCACCTCAGATTTTTAACACGTGCCTTTATTGCCGGCGCATATATGCGCCTCAGTTTTCAGAAAAACAGTTTGAGTTTGTCTGCCATAGTTTTCGTATTATAAAAACACTCGTGGTTCTAGTCTCAAATTCCGGTATGTTAACAACAACAACTTTACCTTGACATTTCGAAGCATTTCTAGAAGTAAATAAGCAGCATAGTGTTAATATTTTAATTATATTAGTGTGAACGAATATTTACCCACCAAACACGCATTATCTGCTGCAATTTTGAGCACGAAATACTCTTATTTGTGTTCGCAAAACCATGGCTTGTCGTATATGGTTTTAATCCTCGTGAAACCTGCTATTCATCGAGACCTTAAACAAATGTGAAACTAGACTCATCAAGGTCATATCCAGATATATATTTTGAGCCTTAATCAAAATGAATGGCGGTATTCTTAGGTTCAAGCTCCACAAAACACGTTGACACTGAGGAACCCAGAATTAGCCTTTATCAAGAGGCCTTTATTCTATATAAGGCTGATTTTCAGGAAATACCGCTTGGTAAGAGTGACAAAGTTGAACATTTTGAAGAAGAATTATCATATTATTCGTCACCCACGCTCCATCTTATTGTATCTTGGATACCGAATCACAAATAAACCGTTTGGCAAACTACCATATAAGTGTGGACGTTGGAAATCTAGTATTTCTATCAAAACGGATGATGGCGCTTTTGGTTTAATATTGTAAGTAAAAATATATTATTATGAAATAGGGATGGTTTATGGTGTTTTTTGTGTATATCCTGGATAAAAACTTCGCTGCACTTAAAATTTCTACTGCTACTACGACATTTAAAATCAACCACGCAAGCTGTCAAATGAATGGACAATTACTTTAAAATTGTCAAAATTTAACTTTTATGCTGTATGTATCTTTATTTATAATGGTAAAAATAAGAAACTAGACCGTCTCCTGAATGTGTACTGTAAATGTGAAAATGTTCTGATGAAAAACGTAAGAGCTACAAAGGATCATATTTCAACTATGACAACTGAAGCCCCACTGTGAATAACATGTCACGCAAAATGCGTGTCTGGCACTGAGGGGGAGTATAGTGAATTTACGGCTGGCGTCAAGAGGGTTAAAGTTGGCAACGCAGCTCCCACAAATGGAAAGATTTTATACGCGCTAAGCTGCAAATATTTGCGAGGATACAAGGCCTGTCATTAATAAAATGTGAGGGGTAAAGGGTGAATAGGAAGTGGCTAGGGAGCCGACGTCAGCTCCCTACCCACTTCCTAACTAATAAAGAGGTTCTACAATAAACGTGCGCTGACCTTTGAACAGTGCGCTCTGTGAGGCGCTGGCTGCTGCTGTCTCGCCGGTGCTGACGCTGACAAACGTGGGCTCAGCCGTATCGACGGAGGACGCCTCGTCACCGCCACGGACAGCGCGCACCTCAGCCACAGACTGAAACCACAAGTTACAGTGTGTAAAGACTTATTTTATAATAAATCCAGTATTTTAACTTACAAATTTCAAAATTTTTGGTCTTGTCATCTGAAGACCATCCTCAACTTTGACAGATGACAATAAAATTAAAATTTGTAAGTAAAAATATTGGATTTATTATAAAATAAAATAAGTCTTTACATACTACATATATCAGAAGAAATCCAATGAATTGTATGATACACAATTTACGGTGCCCCGGTTAAATACTAGTCTGAGACTGGGCAAGCATGATTTTAATACATCCTCCAGACTACCATCTTTTTTTAAATCCTCCATTACTTGTGTGGTGAATGAGATGTGATGAACTGTCTGAACATATCGGATGAGTAACATTTTTGGAGGACTAGTAATCTTCATCATTTATCTGGGGCACTGTTGACTGAGGTTACGTTGGTAACTTTCCCACATGTTAAACTTAGTATAATGGAGATTCCAACAAGCATTTTTGTATATATTTGGTATGTCTTACATTTTTACCACGGCTATTGAATGAACTTCATTGACAGGGAGTCATCTCATTTCAAAAGATATGTCTTTACTTGAAAAAAGTTGTCAGAAACAAAAATTCAAAGGATCTGAACAATTTGCCAATCAAATTGAAGATTCATACGTATATTTACAGATCACAACGACCAATGATCTCTTACTGCGACTGAGCTGGCCTCCGTGCTGTTTCCACTGACTTCTTTTGAGGTTTTGATAATATTTTGACGATTTTTCTCCCCGTGTCGCTTTTGCTGCTGCTCTATGTCTGTCAGCCTGACATGGAAAATGAAAATGAAAATGAATTGAAGCCATAACATTTCAAAATCTTACTATTTTCTAACACTGCATCCAACTAAATCAGTACATTTCAGGAGACTAGATGTATCAGTCATTTATCAACACACATTTCAAACTGACACATGATGATGTTTTGATGAAAAATATGGGGTATACATGTATGGAGTCTAATGACATTACAGCAATGCAGAGATTATGTCATCTCATTTCAAGAAAGATAGATCTTTACTCAAATAAACTCAAAAAATAACTATTCAAAAGACTAAACCAAGTTAAAACCTCATAATTAATACTTCGAAAATCAGTGGGGAAAAAATTTGTCTTATTACACTCAGGTCAATCAGATTGGTAAGTTTGCTTATTTTAGGCTTTATTTATTCTACATGAAGACTGTAAAAGTTTACATAGGCACTATACAATGTTATCATTTATCTCTAAGAAGCCGACAATTTTCCCCACTGCTACTACTGAATGGTCGATGAGCATGCTCATTGTTTCCGATTTCAAAATGCATGATTCTTTAGGAGCTTTACACTATGCACCTTGTTAACACCCGTTTCCCAAATGGTAATGGAATGAATGTACAGTCATTGGGAATAATGTCAGTGTACACACAATATACCTCTAAAAACCTCTATAAAAAGCCACGCTGAGCTGGCAGGTGTTCTGTTAAACACCTAACTCTAATAAACGCCCCCTCTACCTCTAATACAAGCATTTTATGATCGATGAGCATGCTCATTTCGATTTCAAAATGCAACATAACAAGGATGCATAGTGTAAAGCTCCTAAAGAATCATGCATCATTTGAAACAAGAACGCTATGTCTTACCTACGGAAACAACCGCCTACCTCCATTAACGCCCACCTCTAATAAACGTCTCCTCCTCCAATAGAAGAATGCTAATAGCCGCCCGACAGTTAATAGAAGATGTACATTTTCAAACTTCTCTCTCTCTCTCTCACATGTCTTTTTTAGCAAGCATATTTCTACCAACGATAGATTAACTGAAGACAGGTTTTACAACCCTAAGCTTCCATTTGACTATATATCAAGTGGCCCTGGCGGGACTCGAACTCACGACCCCAAGGTTGTGAGACCAGAATGATACCATCATTCCAAAAAGCTCGCTGCTTGGATCCTTTACAATAAGTTTACAAATCGCTCACCTGTTGTTCCAGGTGATGGCGGCGCCGGCCACGAGGATCTTGATCTCGATGAGCTGGTCATGGATCTCGTGGTTGAGGTTTCTGCGCGTGCGCGGGTCGAGGTCGGTGATCTGTAACGACGTGGCCAGCGACGTGAGACCGTCCAAGTGTTGAGAGAACACGTCCTTCTCTTTCTGCAAGTAGAGAGAGCGCAGAATGAGCGTATTTAAAGCACAATTCTGACTACATATCAGCCAACTATGCGTAGAGACAGGCAGGAAGATCAAATAGACTAAGGATGCAGTCATGAAGAAAGGTTGAGACCGTACACGTGGTGGGAGAACAACTCCTTCTCCGTGTGCAAGGAGAGTAATAACAGATTGAACGTACATATATTAAAAGCACAGCTCGGGCAGTATCAGCCAAATATACATAGTATAGAGAGGCAGGGGAAGACAGAATAGACTTGGGACGCAGTGGTGCAGAAAGGTGAGACAATCCATGTGCTGAGAGATGACCTCTTTCTCCTACCTCAAATGATATATAGCAGAACTGTAAAAAAAAGTGGTCCAAGGTCAGGTAGACAAACCAGGTCAATGTTCATGCATGTGATAAAAATCAGATAAACTTCAATTAACAAGAACCCATGTTTAAATAGTGCCTCGCATTATACACAATTTATATATTATAAAGATAGCACTGCCTAAAAATTTCTCAACACTGTTTTGAAAAACCCCACAGTTTTCAAAGCTATTACCACAAAATACATCTCCATTAAGTTACATGTAATGCACGTTAATTACCATGAATATTCATGAGGAACAACTGAGCTGCCGGAGTAACCTGTAACCTGTCAGCGCTGTACACACAAAGTGTAGATCTGCATAATTACAGGACTATAATGGCGAGTTTCCGTGACCGACACCATCACTGAATGTGCAGTGAAGCGAGTCGCCAGCATTGGGACGTCCCTACATGCGGTGTGAATACAGTAGAACCTTGTTATCGCCACATTGCTTATTTTGAATTTTCTGTTCTCAAGGTTAGTTTCATTTCCCTTCAATTAAGTATATATCAAGGATTTTTCTGTGAAATCTGAAGATTCAAGATGATGACTTTCTACTGCCTAGTGTCCCGGTCTGCTTTTAATATGATGTTCGAGTCATGGAAATGTAAGTCCTGTCTTATAAATAAGGATTTCAAACTTCACTTTCAAGGGTTAAAGCCAGGGGGTTAAAGTGGCTAAAATACAGCCTTGTAGATGTGTGCACATCTTTTGTTCATAGATAAATTTTTCAAATACATCAATTTTACCGGAGAAAAAGGTCTAAAAATAGCCAGGTCACTGTGTCAATTTTATCCCATGTAGAGGCCTCCAGGTGGCTAATGCACACCTCAATAATATACCTCCTCAAGATCAATAGCAGTTTTTCTCCACAGGGGGAAATTAGCGACAAAACTTGGCTAATTGCTACTGTGTAATTGTTGAGCAGCTTGAAGTATCAACACTACTGTTTGCACTTGGCTCTAAACTAAACTGTAAAAACTATTGTAATATTCCAATCTTTATTAGAGTTTGCTTTTCATCATAACTTGTTTCATGAAAACTACAATAGAGTACTGCATGAGACTAAACTACAAGTAGGGAACATTTGTAATTATGTAAACTATTGATAGAATGTAAAAATAATTAAAGAATTGGATCATGTTTTTAGATCTCACAACTGGTTGACATTGAGGATTCTTTCTCCTCCAGATCTACATGGAGCTTTGTCACATAGCCTCTCGCCTGACTTAAACCTTGGATCACTACAACTGTGTCACATATTATACTAGAGTTCACCAAGTACTTCACTCTTTCGTATCCGCTATGGAAAACATAATTGCAAAATAAAAACGTTGACGCAAAATATTATTTTGACAGTTTTACACCAATCACAAAAGCTTTTTCCAAGCCCTCCATAAATGCTTATTTCATTACATAAATCAACATGTACATTCAGAAATGCATCGTTGTTCCTATTTTCACCATCAAGTGGATTTATTATGGATTTATTTGACTAGAATATCTTGCAAAGATATGATCGCCAGTGCTGTCAATTCAAAATGATGTATCTGAGGCATAATTTTGAAAGACGTATTTGAAGATGTTCTCTTGTTTGTATAATAATAATGTGACTGTCATCATCGAATATCTATAGTACACAAAAGATATGAACAAGGGGTATAAACTTTATCAAAATGTCTTCAAAGTTGTTCTTACATGCGCTGGCTGTCAAATTTCAACATCGGCAACAAGCCACTGTTTAAGAATCGATAATCACACAAATTTAACGTTTTAGATGTTTTATTTTCTTCTTGAAATGACTAGAAATCTGTCACTTATTTACATAAGTATTAAATAGACATGTGATTAAACGATGTACATGTAACGAGGACTATTCCTCTGGTTGATGATAAAACACTAATCCACTATTTATTAATTCATGTACATAGTTTGAAATTATGGTTATGATACAAGTGATCCCATTCATTCCCCAACAAGACCTGACTAATTATTACAAAATCATAATTCATGTACATATACTAGATGTAGACCGCGGTAATACTCAATATTCTTGTGACCTACATGTATTGTGAAATACAGCACGGGGAAATTATAACTAACAATGCATCTTGAGCATGGGAAGAATCTACTGGGTAGTTCTTTTCTATCTATCCTGACTCATAATAACTCACAAACCATTTTGATTATCAAACAATGCGTGTCATCTGAGTTCTTTAATAGTAAACCAAGTGTTGTATACCAGAATACTTTTGTCACAAATTCATCTCAATACTTCGTACAGCTGATGTTGGAATAATGCACCATGATGCAGTATGGGAGAGATACCCATAAACTGACTTAGTCAGTTTTTAATTGTATAAATTGTAATTGAACATTCCTCTGTAATTGTATTTGAAACAAAAATCGAAGTGTAATGGTACTTGAAATTGATATTGCAAAAGAAAGAGTAATTGTGCGTTATTGTAATTGAATTTAAAAAGCAGCACATGGAAGCACCAATAGATGAATAAAACCTGTTCAACATCTCTATTCAAGGGGTTTCGATATACATTTCTTATTGAAGAGCCTGGGGAGTGTCCTCCACTGTTTGTTTTGCAACAGTTCACATACTTGTATTCAAGGGTTTCGATATAAATTGTTCATGTACTTTTCTTATTGAAGACAATGAAGAGCCTGGGGCCTTTCCTCCAGTGTTTTTTGCGGCAGTTCACATCCTGTGAATCATTCGACAAGGAACATCTTAAAATATATTGGACACATTGTTACAGTCAAGTCATGGTAATCACCACGATATTTGAATAGGACTTTTCCATTCGAAAATTAATCTAGGTTCCATCACATTTAAAACACTTGAAACCATAAATGTTGTTACTTGTCTGTCTCAGATAAACAATGGAACTTCTAAGTACATGTATGCGTTGGCTTGGTCATCAATTGCTCATGCACATTTAGTGAATTTAGAATTAACAGCTATCTGGATACCAAAGGCTGCTCCCAGTCTGAGATTACCACCATACTGGAAGCATTATCGGGAGAGCTATGCTAAGAATACGACACACACAGACATCAGATTAATTATGAGAGGTTCAGCATTAGCGACATTTCCCTCCAAATTGAAAAAAATCTGCCTATTGTGACCTTGACTTTTACAGAGACAAACATAATACTGTTGGATAGTCTGGATTTTCAGCTAAAAAACTTAATAACATTGAGTTAAGATCAAATCGTATACACTATATATGTCCTGGATTTCTTTCTGCATTTCCAAATCTGGTAAACCTGGATTTATCACACAATAACTTGCAACGCTGGGAAACATTTTTTTGCAACAATCACAGCCTTAAATTATTGCACTTAGAAACACTCAATCTCAAATATAATCGCATTACACAGATTGATAATGGATTCTTTTTCTGGGTTTCCCAATCTTAAAAATCTGTACGTGGCTGGTTATGATCTTACCTTTCTCAGTATCAATATGTTTTTGTGCATAAGCACATTTACACGGTTTGAAAAATTGAAAGATTTAAGATTTGAAAATAACAAAATATCACACATTGAAGCAGGATTTCTCACTATGTTTCCAAGTCTCATATATTTGCATCTACCATCTAATGATCTTACAGAATTGAATAAAGAAATATGGTCTACCAGCAATAACACTATTGAATTCTTACAATTAGAACATTTAGATTTTACAAATAATCATATTTGGCACATAAGCGAAGGGTTCTTTGCTGCTTTTCCAAATCTACAGACACTTTGGATGTTTTACAATCATCTCACACAATTAACTGCCAATATGTTCTTGTCCAATGGAAAATTAGTCACTTTAGAAAACTAATTGCTGCCTATTTTTCTAACAACAATATTTCTTTCATTGAGCCAGCTGTTTTACAACCCTGTTACCATCAGTTACAGTTCTTCATTTGGCGTTCAATGATCTGTCCACATTGATCTGGAAAATCAACACACGCTCAGAAATATACCTCAAAAATAACCACTTAAAAGATATCAAATTTGAATTTGGTCTTAAGGAAAAGAAAGATCCGTGGTTTATTGGCCACGATTATTTAATAAAACACATGGATTTCAGCAACAATCTGTTAAAAAAAGACTTCCTGAGGAAATGCAAGAAATCAAGATATATCTGAAGTCTTTCCCTGCAACAGCGTATCTCCATGGCAATCCTTGGTACTGTGATTGCAGTATTCGCTGGATGAAAACTTGGATTCATCAAAACATAGATTCAGAGGGAAGGGATTTAATCATTTGTGATGGTCCATTCTTCAACAAAGGCGAACAAATGACTACACTTGATAACTCCAGATTCATATGTGATAGCGCAATAATCGGACCAACATCAGCAGTGCTTTCCATTGCAATCTTACTATTCCTTGGAGTTCTCACGTACAAATGGCGCTATCGGTGGAAGTTCTCCCTGTACAACAAGTATGGCTTCCACCCTTTTGACAAGGACGAATGTGAGAATGAAGACAAGAGATTTGATGTGTTTCTGTCTTATAGTAATGATGAGAGTGAGTTTGCACGAGAGCTGATAGATGACCTGGCCAGAGAGGGCTTCTGTGTCTGCTGCCATGAGCTCGACTTCCAGGTTAGAACAGTTTTGTATTGTGAAATAAGCATAGATTTCTATGTATTACAGTTCAGTTATTCAGATTTGTAACCGGAATCAGTTGTTAGCTTGTGCAAACTATTAAAGTTATAGACTGTTTTCAAAGTACATTTAAATCTTTAATGACATTTGACTTGTGAAAGTTATAACAGTTCATTGAAATCAAGACACCGTTCTACATTGTTGTCCTTTCATTCAGGCGGGAACCTGCATTGGTGAGAACGTGGAGCGAGCTGTGCACTACAGCAAGAGGACGTTGTGCCTTGTGTCAAGAGCCTTCATGCAGAGCACGTTCTGCATGCAGGAATTCCTGACCGCGCGCCTCCTATGACTTCACCCACAGGCGGAACCGGCTGATCATGGTACTGTACGAGGGGATGTGCCACGCCATGAGCTACACGAAGAGATCCGCCTACATGAGCAGCTTCACCTACCTGAGGAGAGACGCTGCCTTCTTTATGGCATGTCTCATGTACGTGCTGCCCCAGGTCAGAATTGGAGACCTGGACGACGAGTACAGACCGTTGCTCAGTGACCCCCCGCCGGGAGGGTTACGGGCGGATAGGCAGGTTCAGGGTGTGTAGGCAGGGAGATGACAAGTAGGAAGGGAGGAAGAGTATGGGGCAGGGGATGTAGTGGTTTATAAACTTGTGTTGATACAATATTATATCAGCATTGAATATAAAGACTTGAAAATGGCAATATGCAAAAAGTATTTTCTATAGGGACTGATAGAAAGCTTTCTGTATTTATCCTAGATTTCCCAGTCGCTATTTTATGCAGTCATGTGTTCTTGATTAACATGCATATACGGTACATATAGCTAATACATGTACATTTTTAAACATTGTGCAAATGTTCTATTGGGCAAAGGTTGTTTGAATACCTGTAAAAACGGACTGTCATTTATGATTTGAGTAAACATCATTAACTACTTCCTAGTTGAAATTTATGTTAATATCAGTGCATAGGTACATTGCTTTCTTGGGACTGAAAATTATTTTTAGCAATTCATATTTTAGTTTCAATATTATGTTAGCCTATTTGTAATTCATCAAAGGTTGTCTGTGATATAATAATGAGAAAGGATTATGTTTCTATGGTACAAATGTGTAAAAGTATAGATATATGAGAAAATGAACGTACACATAGTAGATTAGGGAGGGCTTACATGCCCTCCTCACCCATTCAGACTTTACGTATACTGGAAGACTGTCAAATTGTCAATACTTGCACTGAAGTCCATTAGTGACAATAAATTGATGGTCTATGTACAAACCTTGATTATCTGCAGCAGGTTGGTCAGGTCAGTTCCTCCGCTCACTGATTCAAACTGTGAGTCCGACTCTTTGCCATGCAGATATTGCCACGCTGCATTGTACACACCTGTACCTCTGAAACACACATTTTCATCACATAAACTAAGTAATGTGATAATTCACTGAATACGACGGTCCAAGAGCCCATTCCTATGTAAATCCCCCAAACCCAAATTTGAATTGCATCAAAACCTACATGTAGACCATTGAAATTCCAATGTAAATATAAATTCATGTAAAAGCCTTTGCTCTAAATTGACAATTTTTAACCTAAAACCCATAGGTGTTTGGAGGTCATATATGGTATCTTAATGCACATATCAAATTATCTCATTAGCTAACATTAAAAAAACTATAATTGTGGCAATAGATACAATGCATATCAATCATCTTACTTGAAATGCAATGTCTTTATTTCTTTTCGAAAGCAGAACGTTTTCAACAATCTCGGAGAGTGCATTGTGACTAAAATTGGTGGAAGAGCTACTTCTAACAACCCAATGTGGCTATACCTGAAAATATCAATAAATCATGTTATTGAGTGTCCAAAAGATACCACCTGTCTTGAATTTGAGAAGATATATTTACAATAACAAAGTGTATGAAGACAGTAGCAGAAGTTTGAAGGGGAATCCCAATCAACCACATAACAACACATTTTACATAAGGGGTGCTGGACTTTGGTATCTAAGTATTAATCAATAGGGACAGCAGTAAAGTGCTAAAGATAGACATATTTGAGATAACCAACTCACTTAGATTTACAACAGCATCTCATGATCTCAATATTGCTTATCTCAAATTTTCAGTTATCTCAAGTCTAGTTTGATTTGCTTTCAACTACATTATATGCACATATGTCAAGGTACTTGAATGATGCGACGATGTGCTCATAGCCGAAGTACTGGTAGTAGTCATGGTGGAGCGGGTGCGTACACGGGAGCGCTGACCCGCGCCGGGTGTACGCAGCGCCGTGGAAACGCATCTCCAGGTACTTAGCGAACGACATGGACCACGATTCATGTGCCATCGGCACCACCGGTGTCACCTGGTGGTGAGAAAGGTAAACATGATGTAAACATTTACCACTGGCGTCACCTGGTGGCGAGAATGGTAAACATGATGTAAACATTTAGGCATGAATGAAAACATGAGCATGGTGCACTGTACTGTTGCATTTGGAGCACTAGGACATGTTTGCAGCCGAATAATATGTTTTTGACAGACCTTCTATCAATCCCACTGCATTTGAGTAAATCAGACATCCATCGTGGTAATTTTGAGCTTCTGTTGAGCTTTATTCTAGTCTGCAATACTTGCATCAATGAAAGAATGAGCATGCAGTGACCTGCTTGCAATTTCTTGTAAATTTTGTATGCATCAGACATGTCAATTTTGCAAATTTAGTTTATCTTAGGCTTCACTTTAGGTTGCAACAGTGGTATAGTAGTATATATTCTTTGACAATAAGCATCGATGAAAGAGTGAACTAGCAAAATGCAATCGTATACATATCAGACATGTCAATATTGTAAATTTCAGTTTATTCTAAGCCTTATTCTAGACAAATGAACGGAAAACCGTGAACGAACATGATTCCGATAATGTAGTTTGAAACATTTCACATTGATACACTCAAGATATATTGACCATCTAAGTTGATGTTGTTGTCAAGTACATTACATTATGTAAAAATTTCGATGCTGTTTGAATGATAAAAGTATCTAAAATCACATTATCGGAATTAACGTTCATTCACAGATTTCCGTTAGCATGTCCATCTCTATAAAAGAGTGGCAGTGCACTGACCTGCTTGCACTTGCGGCACCAGGACCACATGAGGATGGTGTTGTTGATGTTGGGCATCGCTCGTTCCACACGCTGCAGCAGGATCTGTGTGCAAAAACACAGCGGGATGTCAATCATTTGCAAGATTCGGGGTTGTAGCATGATTTTTATGGTGTTTCATCAGTCAATATCATCTTCACCTGTTAATTTGTTTTACTTTTTTGTTTCAATTATTCATTAAATAATCGAGGTACATGCACTTGTACATATTGTTATCAGTATCATGGATGAATAATAATAAAAAAGAATAAAAAAAAAAATTGTTCATACTTGTAGAGAGCCGTTTTCATGCACGAATCGTCGGATGTGGTTGATCATGCCCGTATCACAGCTCTCTGACGGACACCGGTATTGGGACCGGAAGCAATAGCGCTCCAGGAACGTACCAAGAGGCATGTCGTTTCTGCCATAAAAGTCCATCGTTACAACCCTGAAATAAATTAAACATCCAGGTTTAAAGTGACATACATGTACATGTACAATGTACATGTATATACATGTGGTGGTATAAACATGTACTATTGATTAAAGTCTTGTTCTCACGACTTTACATTTTACACCACTTCATTGGCACACTTGTGATGATTTCTGTACAATAAAGTATCATGAATGGAAAGAGTTTTTTGCCAGTTATCAAAAGTTTGAGCTATTGAAGCTTGCAATAAACGGCCTGCATCCTTTTATATTTGTTAGACAAGAAAGGAAGATTTAGTACCACGGGTTGACACATGGGTTGGGAGCGTTGGCCGAGATGTCAGAAAAACTGGAGAAGAGCACGTAAAGTTTCTGGTGGTTCATAGGATCCAAGCAATCCACCTACAAAATTGATTAGCACATATACAAAAAAATTAAACCTCCATTTTGGTCAACATCAATTATTTTAATTATTTACTTACAAATCAATCCCCTAATACTCTAAAAATGAGAATAACTCTATACAGTACTGATTACGAATTATAGAAATGGAATTTACCCGAATATTTCGAATTCTAAAAGAATGACCGAATCGAGGTGAACAAATTTATAAAAGGCGAATGGTAAATTCTCATTTTACACACCTTGGCGATAATACGGGAAATTCACGAATTACACGAATGAAAAGAAGTTTGAACGTCTGAAAATTTGCATAATTCGTGAAATGTCCGTAAATTCTGATAATAATTGGAATCTGCATGCTGTCATGACCTTATATTACCCAAATTCTGAGAAAAAGAAAGAATTATGCGAATTTTGAGAATGACAGACAAAGTCAATTCTGTAAATTCACAAATTTGTTTGTGTT
>CM032660.1:21330579-21406533 GCA_019095985.1 Streblospio benedicti | reverse complement strand
CTCCGCCACTGATTCAAACTGTGAGTCCGACTCTTTGCCATGCAGATATTGCCACGCTGCATTGTACACACCTGTACCTCTGAAACACACATTTTCATCACATAAACTAAGTAATGTGATAATTCACTGAATACGACTGTCCAAGGGCCCATCCCTATGTAAATCCACCAAACCAAAATTTGAATTACATCAAAATCTAGACTATTGAAATTCCAATGTCAATATAAATCCATGTAAAAGCCTTCCCTGTAAATTGACAATTTTTAACCTAAAACCCGTAGGTGTTTGGATGGTCAAATAGATCCTAATGCACATATCAAATTATCTCACTAGCACAAGCCGAATTCACACAAAAGCATTAATTGCCTGCAATAGATATATCAATCATCTTACTTGAAATGCAATGTCTTTATTTCTTCTAGCAGGACATTTTCAACAATCTTTGGAGAGTGCATTGTGACTAAGATTGGTGGAAGAGCTACTTCTAACAACCCGATGTGGCTATACCTGAAAATATCAATAAATCACATTATTGAGTGTCCAAAGATATCACTTGTCTAGAATTTGAGATTATATATTTACAATTTAACAAAGTGCTGCCACCTAATGCGAGAATCAATGATCAAGAATCAATCTGTTTTGCTACTTATACCCTAAAGAACAAGCAGTACTGCTGCCCCTACTCCTCTCTACTGCCAAAAACACAAGGACACCGTAGATGGACCCATGATGTGGACGTGGGTCTCAGAAGCAGTATGAAGACAGTAGCAGAAGTTTGACCGGCTTATTGGTGATCGGGAATCCCCACCAACCACATAATACTTTTTTCGTGCTGGACTTTGGCATCTAGGTATTAAGGAAAGCACTAAAGGTCTATAAAGCCAATATTATTTGAGATAACCAACTAACTAATATGTACAATAGCATCCCATTATCTCAATATTAATTATCTCAAATTTTCAGTTATCTCGAGTCTAGTTTGATTTGCCTTCAACCACATATGCACATATATGTATCCATGGCAGCGTACTTGAATGATGCGACGATGTGCTCATAGCCGAAGTACTGGTAGTAGTCATGGTGGAGCGGGTGCGTACACGGGAGCGCTGACCTGGTGTACGCGGGTGGTGTACGCAGCGCCAGGTACTTAGGAAACACATCTCCAGGTACTTCACCTGGTGAAAGACAAAAACATGATGCATTCACATCGGCACCACTGGTGTCACCTGGTGGTGAGAATGGTAAACATGATGTAAACATTTACCACTGGCGTCACCTAGTGGCGAGAATGGTAAACATGATGTAAACATTTACCACTGGTGTCACCTGGTGATGAGAAAGGTAAACATAATGTAAATATCTTCAGCATGCTTCTTATAACATTTAATACTCATTCTGATTCTAGTCATGACGTCCATGAAAATTCCTAAATCAATGAGTACACAAATCTCAGGTCCTAAAACTCTTTATAGAGGGTTAGTATTTGATGGCCACTATTGAAATAAAGTCTAAAATAAGCTAAAATTTATTAGGGTGGAAGTCCCATTGACTTGAACACATTGACCTTAGTTTAGGCTTTATAAAGCTACGAGAGTAGGTAGACTACAGTACTAATATCGTCAGAAGGATACAGAAGAAATATTTTGAGAATTACGCTACGATTCCTTACGTTTTTCTCCTATGTCTTCTCATTGTTGCGACTGTTATGAACGAAAAAAAAGTTCATTTGCTTCCGCAAATTACGGGGTTCTTCATAACTTGCGTGAAGTTATGTTTTTTCTATTTTTTTCCCTTGTATTATACATTTTATGGAGGTTCCCGAAGTAAAAAGAATAGTTCCAAAATTTCATAACCACGCCAGACATTTTGACAGATTTTCTGTACGGTGTCTGCACTCGCTATGGCGGAAATAAAAAAAGAACGCCCGAATAAATCTGAATATTAATGAGCAATAAAAGTATCAAAGATGGACACCAATGTGCGGAAGTGTAAGAAGTCATTCTGATTACTACATTTTTTTGTTTTTTTTTTATAGTTTCAGTGATTGAGCAGTTCCAAGACAACCGTGATAGCCGTAACTTTGTTTCAAATTGTTACGAATAGTTACGTTTTTTTTACGCTGATTTCTCTCATTTCGTTACGATTCTGTATCCTTTTGCCATAATCAGTACTGTATCTGATCAGCTGGTAGGCATCAATGAAAACATAAGCATGGGGCACGGTACTGTTGCATTTGGCGCACTAAGACATGTTTATGCAGACAAATAATATGCTTTTGATATACAATACACGTATATCAATCCCACTGCTGTTGAGTAAATTAGACATTCATCTTTATAATTTTGAGCTTATTTTGAGCTTTATTCTAGTCTGCAATACTTGCATCAATGAAAGAATGAGCATGCAGTGACCTGCTTGCAATTTCTTGTAAATTTTGTATGCATCAGACATGTCAATTTTGCAAATTTAGTTTATCTTAGGCTTCACTTTAGGTTGCAACAGTGGTATAGTAGTATATATTCTTTGACAATAAGCATGTACAGAATCGAAAACTGATACGAGTGAACTAGCAAAATGTCGTGTCACTTTTAGACATGTCAGTTTGTAAATTTCAGTTTATTCTAAGCCTTATTCTGCAAAATGATAGGAAAACCGTGAATGATCAAACATTCTGATAATGTAGTTTGAAACATTTCACATTGATAAACAAAAGATATATTGACCATCTAAGTTGATGTTGTTGTCAAGTCCCTTTATTACATTATGTAAAAAATTTGCGTTTGAATGATAAAAGATATGCACATTATCGGAATTAACGTTCATTCACAGATTTACTGCATATAGCATGTCCACTCTATTTGATAAAAGAGTGGTAGTGCACTCAACCTTGAACTTCGGCACCAGGACCACATGAGGATGGTGTTGTTGATGTTGGGCATCGCTGGTTCCACACGCTATGCAGCAGGATCTGTGTGCAAAACCACATCTCCAATCATTTGAAGCAATCGAAATTCAGGGTTGTAGCCTGATGACATAGGTATTTCATCAGTCAATATCATTTCTTCACCTGTTCACTTTTGTTTTGTTTTGGCACTTTAGTTTCAATTATTCATTAGAATAATAGATGCACATGGACTAGTACATATTGTTATCAGTATGGATGAGTAATACTGGAAAAGAATAAATAAATAAAATTGTGCATACTTGTAGAGAGCCGTTTTCATGCACGAATCGTCGGATGTGGTTGATCATGCCCGTATCACAGCTCTCTGACGGACACCGGTATTGGGACCGGAAGCAATAGCGCTCCAGGAACGTACCAAGAGGCATGTCGTTTCTGCCATAAAAGTCCATCGTTACAACCCTGAAATAAATTAAACATCCAGGTTTAAAGTGACATACATGTACACTTTACATTTTACACCACTTCATTGACACACTTGTGATGATTTCTGTACAATAAAGTATCATGAATGGAAAGAGTTTTTTGCCAGTTATCAAAAGTTTGAGCTATTGAAGCTTGCGATAAACAGCCCGGATCCTTTTATATTTGTTAGACAATTTTGATTTAACTATAATGTAACACCTTAATATAAAAATTTAATTCTAGTTTTAAAATGTTAAAATCGATACATGAGAAAGGAAGATTTAGTACCACGGGTTGACACATGGGTTGGGAGCGTTGGCCGAGATGTCAGAAAAACTGGAGAAGAGCACGTAAAGTTTCTGGTGGTTCAGAGGATCCAAGCAATCCACCTGCAAAATCGATTAGCACATGTTTATATACAAAAAATGAAACCTGCATTTTGGTCATCAACATAAATTGTCTTAATTATTTACTTACAAATCAATCCCCTAATACTCTAAAAATGAGAATAACTCTATACAGTACTGATTACGAATTATAGAAATGGAATTTACCCGAATATTTCGAATTCTAAAGGAATGACCGAATCGAGGTGAACAAATTTATAAAAGGCAAATGGTAAATTCTCATTTTACACACCTTTGCGATAATACAGGAAATTCATGAATTACACGAATGAAAAGATGTTTGAATGTCTGAAAATTTGCATAATTCGTGAAATGTCCGTAAATTCTGATAATAATTGGAATCTGCATGCTGTCATGACCTTATATTACCCAAATTCTGAGAAAAAGAAAGAATTATGCAAATTTTGAGAATGACAGACAAAGTCAATTCTGTAAATTCGCAAATTTGTTTGTGTTCTTCGCAAAATTTGTTTAGTCCTTGAGCTGGCATCACACAACTGTTCTGCGGTCTTATTTTGGTTATGTGTCATTTAAAATTACTGTTTCAAGTTTATTTGCTGCACTATAACATATATAGCATTATGCAACACGAAGGGTAACAAACTTCCCATTTACATGCGTTTATACTGCCATGGGGTGATATAGCAAAATAAAAATAAAAATAAATCAAATTTGTGTTACGTTCTATTTCGAATTTTGCGAATTACCCGAATCAAAGAGTCAATTAATCATTGGGAAATTCTTTGAAACTAATGATACAAAGGGAATTTTGCGAATTTTGAGAAGTGGAACCGATGAAAGCAAATTTTAAAGGTAGACTACGTTTTTTTTCCGAATTCGTCACTGGATCCAAGGTGTGCTTGAAGAATTTACCGTAGCAAAATGAAAACAGGCGAATAGAATTTTGGGAAGGAGAATTTACTGAAAATTCACAGTCTTTAATTCATAATCAGTATTGTACATGTAGTTTTTTCTATACATATCAGTAATAATATAGTATATTAATTATATAGCTACCTATTGGAACCTGTCATTTTGTCTTTGGCAAGACTTTCGCTCTTGTCTCAAGAGCTTCGTCGGGCCTAATGAAAAGATCCTCTCACTGGGTCACATGACCGCCACGGATTTGGATTTTCACTAGGCCCGACGAAGCTCTTGAGACAAGAGTCTTGCCAAAGACAAAATGACAGGTTCCAATAGGTAGCTATATAATTAATATGTTTATATAATGGAACCCAATAGAAGGTTACATTCTGTGAATAATAAAGTACTAATAATTAATTGCTTTTATCAGTAGTTTTTTGTGACAAGTGCCAATGAATCAAGTAGTATTCTATGCTTGGATGATCAAATCGAAATAACAAAGATAAATTTTCACTTGTTTCAACTACTATTATATTTTATGAATTACAATAGCTAAAAACTAAAACCAAGGCCAAACTTACAGTGCCATCATATTTATCGTCTGTGATTCTCTCCGGTGTTTTCCGTTTGTTTCCGGACGCTTTCTGTCCGTTGCACGGCAACAGTCTCCCTCCCCGCGCTCGAAAGTCTGCAAGTGATGCCTGAAAAACAGGCAATTCCCGCAATGAAATTTTTCACAACGATTCACAGAAAATTAACAAATTTTCATGCTTTTTTTTCAATATAGAAAAAAAAATCAAGTTGTTTGGTAGATTTGAAAAGGTGCCTGTGAATTTGAAATAAATAAAAAATTATAATAAATCTTTTGTTTTATTTAGAATTTTTAGTAATAAATAAATACAAATCATTTTAGAATTTATCAAAAATGAAAATCAACTTGAAAAAGATGTTAAGAATTTTAAATAATGGAGATATGCAAATTAAAAGAGAATCTTTTGTAAAGATTCGAGTAGAACGTTAAAATTTTGTCAAGATTGTTGATATTGATGAAATTATTCGTATAATTGAGGTTCCACATGAATATTATTAGAAAAGGCGTTCCCATATCTTGTCTGCTGTGGTTAATAAAAATTACAAATGCAACCAAAAATAGTGATACATGTATGTGATATCATCTTTACCTCAGCACTTCATCAATATATTACTTTTCAAAAATTAAACATTTTTTGTTGGAAAGTATTGCTACAGACCTGGCATGTGTGGTCAGTGACAGGAACGGTCATCTTGCACAGCACAAAAGGGTGTGGATCCTGCATGGCAATTTTCCTCTCCTTTTTAGGCGTACCATCATCATTGTTCCATTTGCCAATTGATTTTCTCTCTTGTCTGCCACTGAAATACTCTGAAACGTACAACTCCCCTTGGAAAAATTTCCTTAGCTTACATGTCGACCCTTGTTCAGTTTCTAAATAGGGTATTTCATGTCGTATGAACGGCGATACATTCAGTATAACGTCTTGTAACGCCTTCTTGAACTTCCTATTGCTTTTACTCTCCTCCTGGTGAAAAGTCACCTTACTCTCAAATATTGTTTCATCCTTCGACACTTGATAATTCTGCAAAGGATCAGAGAAATCGAGAATCTCAGAAGTCACGACTTTTTTCAGAGCATCCTTTGAGTTTCGCTTCTCCTTCACATCCCCGCTAGAGTTTTCAACCTTCTCTGTTACTGCACTTTTGACACTTTCATTGCCACCTGCTTTTGGCACAACCAAACCACCATCTAATTCTGATTCTCCAACAATGATGGAAATCTTCCCACTTTCACTGTTGTTCGAATCCATCCTCAAAGCCATCTGCTGCTGTTGTTTGGTCGGAGTCGGGCGTCTACAACGAGTCGGACTCTCTTTCATTTCCTTCTGACCAGCAACAATGCCTTCTTTAGCACTATGTCCCCTTTCCAATGCATTACAACCAATGCTGAAGTCTGACTGCGAAGCTTTCGGTTCAGAAAAATCCTCTTTCTTCGCAGAGTCAATGGCCCCATTTATCTCTGAGGAGCTGTTGCTGGTAAGCTTCTGATTTTCCGCTGGATCTGGATCGTTCTGTGGATTGTCAGCCTCATCCATGAGCACATCACTCTCATCTGGAGCAGCCGGTGGGAGGGCGAACTCGTCCATGAGAAATGACAGCTCCAGACGCAGGTGGTACGCGACGTATGACATGAATAACAAGATCTTCTTCACCTGGAACAAAAATATAATATGGTATAGAACATTTTTCTTAGGACCAACGGAGATAATGCTCTCAATTGGAGTCAATAGAGGTGGACCATTTATGGAGGTACATGATGGTCTCTTAACGAAGATTTGAGACAGCTGAAAAGGTCTTATATAGAGAGTTTGAGACCATAGAAACGATCTCATATAGAGGTGGTCTGAATAGAGGTATTTTTAATTGAAGGTTTGACTTTCCAAACTTACATGGGCCTTAAGATTAAAAAGGTGTTAATCAAGAGGAGGGGGCTAGGTTTAAACAAGCGAAATGAGTTCTACACTCATAATTTACATACTTTTTTCAGCTCTAGCATAGATCCTCCCCTTAGAGTCACTGTGCAGCCCAGATGAGAGTCACAGCCGTCAAAGTACATCAGCGTTTTCGTCTCACCTGTAACATGGAATTACAAAACAAGAATGAATATCAGTCACTGAGTCTATGACACTAGACTAAATCTTTGTAAATTTTCATATTTATAATTATTATAATGTGTTTCTAGGCTTGAATACTAGGCATCAATGACTAACCGGGCTGTATAGGGCCATTCTAGGTACAATATTAGGCATCTATGACTACCACGTGTACACGTACTACCAAGTGTAATGCCTAACAGACAGGCAAATATTGTTAGTACTTTTCCATACTGTCACATGCTTAATCATATTATGTAAGATGTCCTGCTAGACCTACATTGTACATGTAACGTAAATACTGTGCTGTATAAATGTAAATCATTTCTGGACAATAATATGTTTGATTGTCTATTCTTACCACTGAAGTAAACCAAATCTTTTATTAAAAGTTTTTAAAAGTTTTTAATTTCACAATTTCACAAAAAACGCTTTCATCTCTATAGACCTTTTAAATTTAAAAAAAATTGAAAAGGTCTCTATAAAGATGAAAAGTGTTTTTTGTGAAATTGTAAAATTAAAAACTTTTAAAAACTTTTAATAAAAGATTTGGTTTACTTCAGTGGTAAGAATAGACAATCAAACATATTATGCGACCAACTACCACTTACATGATACACAGAATATTAACAATACATTTCTGGACAAATATACCATCGAAAAATATCTGCATTCCATGTAGTCTTTGTAAACAAACCATGGTACTATGGACATCACACTAATGTGCTGACAGCAAGTTCAGAACTACACATTTTCAATCATAACTAAAAATTGGTAATGAATATCAAAATAAAAATTATAGGAAGTAGCATAATCTGTGAACATGAAAATGGAAAGTGCCTGTTTAGACATTTCAGACATTTTGAACAAGTCAAAAATTGGGGATTAGGAACCATTGAACAGCAATGTTTTTATTTTTATTTGCACACATGGGTAGTCACATAATTGGTGATACATAAATGTGTATGCTGGTCAAAAATATAAACAAACTGTTCCAAACTTGTTCCCTTTTGTCTGATGTTCAAAATGTCTGCCTTTCTGAAGCCATTCTCACAGACAAAAAATGCCATTTTCTATGGATGTTTTCACATTTATTTGTAAACCAATCAGAATAATCTTTAAATTTCTCGCTTTGTTTTTAGAATTGGCAAAAAAAAATAGCGTTTCATTCCTATAATTTTTATTTTGATATTCATTACCAATTTTTAGTTATGATAGAAAATGTGTAGTTCTGAACTTGCTGTCAGCACATTAAGTCAGTAAAAGGTTAAAACCATTAGCTGTGTACCTTCAGGTAAGCAGTAGCTCTGTATGGTGAACGTGTGGCAGCGCCCCATGGCCTCCCGGCTTACCAGGCCGTCGATGCTGGTCACAATGTCAGCCTTTGTCATCCGAGCCACTCTCTCCAGCACAGACTGAAGTACACAGAGCTCTATGGATGAGTTATTATAAAAGGTATTTTAGTATTGCGTTTAAAGGATGTGACAACATTTCAGCCAGGTTTTTTAAAGATGAAGCCAGTGGTATTTCTTCTCCATTAGCTCATGTTGTAAATTAATCTTTAACAACTGCTACTGTTCCAAATGATTTCAAAACACCCACAGTAATCCCATTATTTAAAAAAGGTGACTCAAACTTTGAAGGCAACTATAGACCTGTATCAATATTTCCTGTGATTTCTAAAATATTTGAAAAATTGTACATAAACAATTGGTAGCATATTTGAATACTAATAATCTGTTTATATGAGTTTCAATCTGGATTTTGTCAAGCTTTTTCTACTAACACTGCAGGAGTGTAGGTTCAAATACCCCTTTTCAGAAAATCTGGATCTGCCACTGACTGATAGATATCATAGAACACAAAAAAATTAAAGGACTTGAAAATTAAATATTCAGATGATTGTAGCAATTGAAGAATATTGAACAAGGAAAACCTACATGCAAGTCTTGGGGTTTGTATGTGAGATATGATTAATTGATCGGTAAATCTGACAATGATCTGATTTAAAATGTAGTCGTGAGAACAAGCATCAATTATGACTACTATAAATTTCCACATTTTTTTCTTTTGGCTACATCGCTGTGAAAATCATATCAGATATTATCTGGCTTTATTGATGGAGGATTGTGATGTGAGGAAGATTTAATCAATATTTTCATACTTCTTTCTTCTACTATGCAATACTAATGACTCCTCACTATTACCACGTTGCAATTGCTAATACAGGGCAATTCTAATGTATTTGTCTTGACGATCTTGTTTAGAACTGTCGTCAAAACGTGTACTTGTAGTGTCCCTTGACTACGCAATGTGTTCGATGGACACTCCATTATCATGTGTTAGTTCACCTGCTAGTTTCTTTGTTTGTGAATAGTCTACACCTATCAAATGTTGATGGTTATCCAGCGTATTGTTTTCAAACAACGCAAGGTCTTTAGTGTGCTTGCCATGTAACGATTGCAGTGCTTCTCCCAGCTCCCAATTATGTATTCACCCTGAGAATAATGGTCTTTGTACAAACGGATATCGGGATGATTGTTTGTTCATATATATACAAATACCTTACCAATTAACGACCATTTGGCAAAGTGGCTTGATATTAATAAGAGAAAAACATCAATGAGCAATAGCAGGAATAAATTCCTGGTAATAGTTAAAGGCTGTTTGCATAGCGCTCATTAGTTTCCCACCAATCAAAGGACAAAACAACTGGATCCTTAGCAAACTATCTCACAGGTCTTATTGTACAGCATGGATCAACATCTAAACTGTACAGTTATGTTTAAAAGTTTTACATTATTAGCATTTTTGACAACTACATGTATATCAACATCTCTGAACGAAAGGTCTCGTCTAACAGCAGATCTACTAAAGCACTATGACCCCAGGAATAAACCTACACTCGACCCTTTGAAAATGCTCACAGTTCGCCTCAGCTTTGCTCTTCATGCCATTGCTGCAATACATGTACATGAAAAAGAGCAAGTCATGGATTCAGCTGGAGAATTATACTTTGCATGGAATGATGAATTTCTGACGTGGAATCCGCAAGAATATTCAGGCACCGAAGTACTTTCGCTGCCAAATCGAGATGTTTGGTTTCCTAAGCTCACGTTGCTTAACAGCATGGAGCAAGTCGATGATACAGGAATGGACTCAGTGTCTCAACTGACAATCAATTTTAATGGTACTGTAGAATGGTGGCCAGCATTCAGGTGGAAAACATCGTGTTCGATTGATGCAACATATTTCCCATTTGACACCCAGATTTGCAAAGTATCCTATTGGAACCAAGCCCAGTGGGTTGAGGGTGTTCATTTGGAACTAACTGGCACAGAGGTTCCAATTTTTGACAATGACGACACTGCGAACAATGCTTGGAGCCTAGCTAACGCTACAATGTATCAAGAAAAATTGCCATCATGGTATGGCTTGTCAAGAGTTTGGTTTACACTGGTGCTGGAGCGAAAACCAACACTTCTCATTTGGAACATCCTTGTCCCAAGTTTGTTGATAACCCTCATGTCACTTCTGGTGTTCCTGTTGCCATGTGAATCAGGAGAAAAGGTAATACTGAGAATACAGTATTTCTCCTCTAGAAAGCAATAGTAATACATAGTAACTTATTATATCCTATTCATGTGGTTGGAAAAAGTCCAATCTATCTCATAATTCCTATGATAAAGACAATTACGTAGGCAGTAATTCACCCGATGCTTTTCTTGCAGATAGGTCTGTCCATCTCAGTGTTCCTGGGCTACTCTGTGGTACTGCTGCTGATCTCTGACATGGTGCCTCAGACAGGCGACAAACTCCCTCTGCTGGCAAAGTTCATTGTATCCAGCATGGGAATAACAGGCATCAGTCTGTGTACCACAATCTGCACCCTCAACATCCACCACCATTGTCCACACACTCCTGTCCCCCAGTGGGCCAAGATTATCTTCCTCAAACGGCTGGCTTCTTTGTTTTGCATGAACACAAAATCTCCAGTTACTGATGCTATTAATGTAGATGAAGCTAAAGTGGAGAAAACAGTGCATGATCTGATTGAGCTGCCAGATGATGTGATGAAGTTCATCAGGCAGAAGATGGCTGATATCGATGCTGACGACGTGATTGGATGTACCAAGAAGCAGTGGGAGGAGCTAGCTCGGGTGATTGACAGGTTGTTCCTCATTGTCAACTTTTTTGTCATTGTCATCACCATGATCTACTTCCTCTCAGAAATAGTAAACTAGACTGGAAATAGAATCTTATAAGATCGAGATCTAAAATTTTTTGGAGGGTTGCATGTGCATGGAACAAACACAACCTATAGCCATGTGAGAGTTATAAGTCATATTTCACAGCCATCCTCTCTATTTCTTCAAAAAACAAATGGACTAACAAACCAAAAAGATATAGATAAAAAAACTCATGCCCACGGGGCTACCAACTATGAAGATTTGGAGACGACGCAAATTACAGTATTTCTGCACAAATCATTTTTTTCATTTTTGAAAAAAAAACAGCAATACTACACTTAACTTACCGCTTTAACATTGATGACCAGTGTTATTCCGGCTTCTAGCAGGAACTCCTGGGCCAAGCGCGATACAGTCTTCTCCACCAATAGAATATCCGGTTCGAGGGCAGCGATTCGACCAACACAGTTTTTCAAGAATTCATATTCCTACAATGTTAAACAATTAAACAATATTTCATGCATGTGATTACAAAATGGGAGTTGCAAATGCAAGGCACCCAGATCTGCGATGGTACATGTACATGTATGTGTAGAACAAGATCATGTTTAACTACATGGTGGCCAAGCTACAATGGTTCATTATAAATTGTAAAATTAAGGAAAAATATCAATGCTACTGCACCTGTAGGATCTGCGGTTCTAGCGATGAGAACTTGTTCTCCACCCGCTGGTACTCAATGGGGGCTCGTAGCAGCAAGATCTTGGGGCTGCTGATGTGAGATCTCATCTTCTTGTGCGCTATATTTTTTGAGCAGACGACACCGCACACAATGTTAGAGTTGTTTCTTTGGCCTCCGGGAATCTGTAATAGAATATACAAAAAATGCAACTTTTCAGAAAGATGATTTTGTCATTCATTGCCACTGATTTAAGACGTTCTTAACAATGCAAAATACATTATATGTTTGACTTGTGATTGGAATTTGTTAGTTCAAGTGTCATTGAAATAAAACCGTGAAAATTAATTATATGTAGCTAGTTTCCTGTCGTTCTTTAATAGCTAGAGATCTTCTTTTAAATATTAAACCTTTGACTGACAGTTGCAAGTATTAATCCTAATCTTTTATTGAGCTCAGCTGCACATGAAAAATACATAAGAGAAAAATAAGATTCTACACTTAAAACACTCATCTGTAGTGACACAATGTGCCGATTAACAAAATCTACAATACCAATACCGCTTCGATATTCTAGAAGGTTTACAGTGAATGTCCCCAACAACAGAATAGTGAACAATGGAAAAACTGAATAACAGAAACTTTTCCCATGCATTACCTATTAATAATGTAAGTAAATTATGGAGTAAACAACCAAATCCTCTACAATGGAAGAATTTGTGACAGCAAATTGGGTTACGTTGTTGAGGACATTCACTGTAGTAGAAATAACACAAATACCTTTTTCACCGTTATGTACTGGCGTATGTCCATATCATCTCGTTCATTCTTCACGTCTGGTCGCACGAGTGAACTGACACGCTTGGCGATCGATAGAATCGTGTCCGTCCACTTAAGTGAGAGACCGGAACGACTCAACATCTGATTGGTCAGATTCATGATGTGTTCGGAATGTGCCTTACTGAAATATTGGGAAGTAGGGACACTTGAAGGTTATGCTTAGCGGATGAATGAGAATACTTTGATTGAACCATTATGATTTGTTTTGTGCATTCTAAAATTTGTTTCACTTAAATTGTGATAAGAGAATAACTAGAAGAATTTAACACTCCTTTGTGAGAGGTCGACTACAAAAGCATCAAAATGCATGTACATGTAAGCGAGAAATGTACACTGAATGATTTTCATCAAAATAACTTCACAATGCATGCAAGAAGTCCCCTCTCTCAAATGTTTATGTCAAGTCTGCTGTTGGAAATACACGATATGTCTAGCAAAAATCATTCAATTATATAACTACCCAAATAGTACCCATGCTCTCATGTTTTCATAAAATACAAATATCTAAAACTAGTAAAACGATATGACCAACTTCATTATGAAAAAAATTGAAAATTAAGTTCAGTTCTTAGTTTCAATGCAGTTTATTAAATTTGCATTGTACTATTTTCGAGAGAATTTGTGAATGTTCTTCTCCCTTATTTTTATTTTTTAAGACGGCTTCTTTAAGTTCGTCTAACGCTTTTATACGTATGTACTTAAATGAAATATGTTAACACCCGATACCTGAGCCTGTCGAAGGCTAGCCGCTCCCCGTTCTCCTCCCTCAGGTCGCCCTCTCCCTGCCACCCTGTCGGAGCCTCACTCTCTAGAGACACCACCTGGTTGGCTCCTGGAAGGCATGTTGGTGTACTTGAATCAAATGGTCGTATTAGATCAGTGCTCAAATTGTCCTCTGGTAAAAGATTGCCAGGGCTCTATAGTGTAACACTTTCTAGCCCTGTATAGAGATTTTAATTATGTTAATGTTTCTATTTAAGTTATCTATGAAAAGCTGCTAACACCAATGTGAACAAGTTGAATGAAATAACTACTGGATGGTAGTTAATACTATTTCAGAATAGAGGTACCGGTACATGTTACATATACTTTCTATAAATAATGAGATATTAGATGAACAATTTCTATATTTCTACATGAAAATGTACAAGTCGAAGTCGAATTAAAAATTGATCACAATTTTAGACTTTAAATGTATAAATTTGTATTGATACAATGAGCTGAAGAAAACATCCTGTCACCATTTCGTAGCAAAGATAAGATTCAGAAAAGTTCTGAAGAGTTTCTATTAAAGATTGTATATACAAAGTTTGCAAAGTAAAAAAAATGATCTAAAAAGCAGGTGATAATGGTTTTCTATGTGGGGTATCACTACCTAATACAAAAACAAATATTGTCAATCTAATTTGAATTTTAGACATTCTAACTGAATTTTACAATGTTTTGACCACCGCCAAAATGTCATTTTTTTATAGTATTGTAGATTGTTTTGTATGATTTTGCACTGAATTTCGCACATGATTATCAATTCTATATATACATGTACATGTTACATGCATAGTGTAATATATTTATCCTACACATGTACAACCAGCTTTACATTTAACTAAACACACACGCTACATGATGTACATGATGTATATCAGTATAATCATTCTTATTGCATCATGATGGGGAATGCATGGTGCAAATGGCGACTAACAAACAAACATAAATTGCTTTGAAAAGAAATTAACGGCTAAAATATCTATTGGTTGGGTGAGAAATTACTATGCATAGGCAGGTCCGGGGCCACAGGGGATAACTGCCCCCCACTGCCCACAACCCCTTTTTTCTCAAAATTTCAATTTTTATTTTCATGGGTGATGTTTGGCCTGTAAAAAGTCCATAATATCCACTGTTTGCGCCCCAGTCCCTTTTTAACAGACTGGATCGCCTAGTGCTGTGGGGTGCAGAATTGCTGCCATCATATAAATGTACCTAAATAGGACCACGTGTGTTGAGCGTCAATATGATTGGTGGATCCTGCTCGTGAACCAGAGTTTAGTCTTTGCACCATCTGTCCTGGGGCTGAACATGACCCATCTAGTTGCTCTCTTTCTACATGGGTATTAATGATTTTCAACTGTGTTTAATTTTGATAATGATGTACAGTAATACATAGCCAAAGAGTGTTTAAGACTCTTTGAGATAGGAGAGCCCTATAGGCTTGGAGACAGAATCCTAGAATGTTAATACCAATCATGACATTGTAATCTACAAAACTGCTACGAGTTCTTCTGACTGCAACGGAAAAAAATCATACACATGTGCATCTCACGGTACCTACTGAATGGTCAAGGGCACAAATATTTGATCAGCAAAGAAGGAACGAGTCTTAAAATGAATAAGTGCTTTGTACATGTATGCAGTTGAACACAAAATAGTTTTTGAGACTGCTGATCAGAAATCCGTGGATGAACGCAAATTTCGTGAATGTGTTTATATAAACATTTATCGATCAAACATCATAGAAATTTTGACATAACACAATGTATTCATCACGACAATGAGATACGTATATATTCAATTAACATTTGTATCTTCTCTATGCATCATTCTTAAATGTTTGAAACCACATTATCGAAATTAAAGTCCATTAATGGATTCCGATGCTTGCTCTAGTAGTTTTCAAGCATTAGTTGTCACTTAATTATAAATAATTTAATGTGTTCACTTAACACAGCTACATGTATGAGGAAAGCCCTGGGTACATAAGATAAGAAACTAAAATATCCAGAATAGGAATCATTACAAGGTGTAATAGATTAAATATATTTCATTAGAACAATTGCACAAAAAGCGTCTCCCAAAAGCAACCCTGAAATTAGCATCATTGTCTGTCCTCTTTCGTTATACACAATCAAAAATAAAATAATGCCAAAAACAAGATGAGCTTGGAGGAGAAATTTACCTTTAAAAGTAGAAATAAAGCTTGAATCTGATGCATTTCTAGGTAAATATCGAGTGCCTGGTTGTTGGAAAGAGAATTGTTAGTATCCTACACCTGACATATAATTATTGTTGATGAAAAACACCATTATAACACCATAAAACTATTAGTTTAAAAAATATATTTTACATGTAATTGTTGCAGGAATGTTATGATAGATCAAAGTTTACAAATAGACGAAAATAAAATTTCTGTGAATTCCATAGACGACCGTATGAAATGTCTACAGAATGGAATGTTTATTTTTGTTAATTAATACGTGAACATTTGAAAATAAAGTTACATTGTACGTAGTAAATAATCGTTTTAAATTCTTAAAAATCTCATATAGCTGAGTGATAGCAATGGTGTTTTCCATCAATGATTCGTATGAAGTTTGCTACAAGAAAATATGAAAGCTACAAGTTTGACCAGTTATGCTTTACCAACAACTACATAGTCACTAATCTCGTCCCCAGGCTCACAGCTGGCAGAATATATTCGTGGGAGGACAGAATTCACAAGACTTGCAAAGCCTTCTGTTTGAGAATAAAAAGCAAAGATTTAGCTTCAGTACTCTGCACTGTCTAGAATGTAACTCATGAAGCTTATGATTACTGTGCATTCAATTCAAGTCTACAGAGTTACATGGGGATTTCTGTGTTTCATATCTTCTTTTTCAGTTTTATGAGAAATATTTAAGAAATGAAGTTATTTCATTATGCTAATAGCGCCAACACTAATGGAATTTCAATAATGTGAATACATGTATGCAGACAAAGTCCAGTGAACGTACCTAAATGTGAATTATCTTATTATTTAAAATGAAAAAACATATCCATTAATTTATCAAAATATTGTACTGGTGATAGATACATGTATTATGAAAAATAAATGAGTATAATTCATAATAAGTATGCATCATGAAATATTACATGTAAAAATTAAAAATAACATAAACATCCAATAGATAAAAGTGGACCCAAGTTTTTCCACAGGACAACTATAAAACCACCCATGAGTATGACTGTGAATTGAAAAAATGAGTGAAAGTGAACTGTACTGTTACAACTTTCTAAATGAAATATAACTATAAAGAAAGCAAACCAGAAAGATAAACATCTACAAACAAAATTCAATAAAAATTTTAATATGAGACAACCTCTTCACACAACTATGACAATTTTCACGAAAGATTATTCATAAAGCCTATCTTATCATTAGACACTTAACCATTTAACCACAATTAACTACAGATGATATCTGCTTTGGCAAAAATAAAAATTAGACAACCATCTTCATAAATATTAGCTTATTCTAGGCTTTATTGTGGGTTACAGTAGTTTGAATAAATGACTGATTCGTCAGTAAATTGCTAATATTGGTGTTTTCATACCAGCTGTACACTGTGTAAATTTTAGCTTATTCTAGGCTTCATTTTAGTCCAAATTAATACGAATGAATAATGTACTAATGTCATACATACGCCATCTTGAAACCAAAAAGCATTTAAGTCTTTTAAATATTTTTTTTAAGTCTTTTAAATATGCAACAAGTTTAAGATGTTTCTGGTTACGGTAAAGTCAGACGTAAAAATGCATATGTGTGAAAAGGGTCCAGTACAACAGCCAAGAATAAAGCCTAAAATAAACTCAAATTTACCACAATTGATGTCTGATTCACATCACTTTAATCATTCACCAATTTCTGTAAATTTTCATTTATTCTTGACTTCATTCTAGACTACAACAGTAGGTCTTCATGACTGTCTGACCAATAAAGGGTAGCAATAACACTGTGGCTCACCTTTGTCTGACGAAAGAGAAGCGAGTGACGCCTGCCTCGCACGGTCGTGCCTCAGTAGCTCTGTGCCCGCCTCCTGACCCGGATCTGCCCGAGGCGGGGCAGCCTCCTCAGCCCTCAGTGGGATGTAGAAGATAGATCCACTTCCTCCCTGCTGCTCCAGATGGGCCGGGGCAGACACCGTGGACGGGATTTTCTCAAAGCCGTCGTCGGAATCTGGAAAGAAATTAGGTTTGGAGAAAAACACAGTTTTTTTGTATTGTATGGAAAAAAGCACCATTCTAGCATTTTAGTTTGCTAGTCAGATATTGTGCTTTTCTGGGATTTAGTGGGATTTTCAAGTTTTTTGGGGGCACTTATCTGATTTTGTTGGCTGGATTGGTTGATTGATTGCTTGGTTGATTGACTGTTTGACTGACTCCTTGCTTGCTTGATTGACTAATTGCTTATTGCTTGCTTGCTTGCTTGCTTGCTTGCCTGCCTGACAGACTACCTGACTGATCATGGCTGACTGACTGCTAGCTTGCTTGCTTGACTGATTATTTGCTTACTTGCCTGCCTGCCTGACTGGCTGACTACCTGACTGACTAACCGACCGACCAACTGATTGCTAGATTGCTTGACTGCCTTATTGCCAGGCTGTACCTGCGTCCTCCTCATCGGCATTGTCGGGCTTGATGTCGCGGAACCACTGGGGCTCGGTGCTGCTCTCGTCCTCCAGCAGCCGATCCACCGCGGGTGGCGCTCCCACCAGCTCCTTCAGCGCCATCTGCAATAACAATCAATCAATTAGTCTGTGGACGGTTCAAAAAAATTAAGACCGGTTAATCTGCAGATGCTCTACAAAACTGGACTGTACCAAGTTAACCGCAAATTATCACTCACCAAAGTATTTCATTGCATTTTCATGATAATCAGATATATTGATTAGACACCCTGTATCTACATGTACCTTGTGGAAAAAGATCACGGTTCATAGGTTTTGTGTTTTATCGTTCACCGGCGAGGTTGAAAATGTTGTTGTTGTAAGATCACGCAAATTAATGAAATGTGTGGAATATATAGCTTAGTAAGGAAAAAATAATAATTACTAACCGGTTAGTCAATCTAAGAACCGATTATGTACTGAAAATCGCTGATTAACCGGTAAACCGTCCACATACTACAATCAATCAAAGCCTAAATATATTTGAACATGGTTGCACAGTCAGAATTGTCCCTGTCAAGTTTTTGGGTCATTTGAATCTGTTTGATCCAAATGACATTCTGAAGTTAAAATGCAAAGCTCTTACAGACGGGGGGACTTTTGCTTAAATTTATGATTTTTCGACACTACGCCAATGATGTGTATAAAACATTCACTTGATACTAAGCTATCTTACTGGTGCATGATCAAATATCATGAATCAGATAGATTTATACATGCAAAACCCACA
Source organism: Streblospio benedicti (assembly GCA_019095985.1). NCBI lineage: Eukaryota > Metazoa > Annelida > Polychaeta > Spionida > Spionidae > Streblospio > Streblospio benedicti. Next base: position 21,387,289 of record CM032660.1, on the reverse strand, counting down.
ATATTTGAAACAAGGGCAACTGCATGAATGGATTTGAGATAAGGAACATGTCTTTAGCAAGGGGCTTTGAGAAAATGAATAAAGAAGGAACGATCTTTCATTCGAATAATTAAAATCTTTTCAAAGCTACTTTCAGAAAAAGATCAAATCCATTGATGCAGTTGCCTTGGATTTTCAACTATTTTTTACCTCTCCTGGTGTATACAGCACAGTTTCATCCCGGAACACTTGGTCTGCGGCTGTGATACACTCCAGCCAGTGAGCGTCCACCAGGGCCTGCCCAATCGCAACTGCCTGCTCTCTGCATTAACATTTCAATATAAATAGCAGTCTCCAATTTAGTCACTAGTCCACTCATCCAGACCAATAGAAATTCGGGATGACTAAAGATGAATTCATTTCACTCATCCTGCATATGAGTAATTGCTGAGCCAAAACACGTTTGGCAACTTATCAGAGTGAGTACCTTTTGCGGATGACAGTAGCTTTTAAAAGTTACTAGTTCTGCTGAAGAATAACTATTGAACCCTTAACTGGGAGACTGAATAGAGTAGAGGCCAATTTCCTGAGTCATGTGACTTTTCCGCCCAACCATCTTAAGCTCCGCCAGCCACCAATCGCTTGCGATATATTGCAGAGGATTTACACTTGGATTAGCATTACTACAGAATACTGATTAAGTTTACTTATGTTCAGGACTAGTATGGCAAAAAAGGCACTGGTCCTCCAAAAATATGTTCTACATGTTCTACATGTTCTACGCACTTTCCATGCACTGATGAACAAACACTGTATTGCTAAGACTTTGAGAAAAGATATTAGTTTGGAAGAAGTCTAGTAGGTTATAATTCATAATCGCCCTGTTGCTTTAATAGTAGACAAGTATTTAAGTGGAGTGAAACGAAAGTCAGTGTTGCTTGTAAAGGTGATTTGGAAGATCGTGGACTCGAACTCACGACCTCCCAGCTATGATTCAGACCGGTCTTATATGTCTTAGTCGGGTGCGCTACCAATTACGCCAATCTCCCATGACGAAGGACACACTCCTCAACTTCGCCTATATGTTGCGTTGCGCAATCACAGTCAATCACCTGACACTATATTTAGCTTCACCAACTGTGCCAGCCTTAATCAGACAGGCTTCCACTGACTTCGTTTATTGGGCACGTTGTCAATCTATCAGGATGCATTGTGTCCGAGCCACTTCTGTTACAGGAGCACTGATCATTAGCAAAGCAAATGAGTAAAAAATAATTTCCAGTTTGTTGCATGATAATTAAAATTTAAAAGAGCAATTTATTATATTATGTAAAGATGTATTTTGACGTGAATTCAAAATGATTATTTGGGCAAATTGCACATATTCAACTTTTCAGTGGTGGCCCGTTGTAAAAGTAAACATGGCTCCTTAGAAAAGGTACTACATGTACTAAATTGATATTACAAACGTAAGCATCTTCTTTCTACAGGATAGCTGATGTCAAATTTATAGACAAATACCAACCTTGTAGACACGATATTTCTTGATATGAGCCACTCCACTATATCACTGCCGATCAGAGCGTTTGTGTATGTCCGTAACCGATGGCGATATGTCTGCAAAACCATGCCGTCTCCCGGAGCCTGGATCTGCAGCCAAATGTCTCGTAATTGTCCAGAGTCCTGAAAAAATTGCAAGCCAAAGTTTAGGTGAGCAAAAAAATTGTTTAGATAGTTGAGCTAGGTCTTTTTTTTACTTTCTTCTACACTAAACTATATATTTGTGAAAAAAAGCTTGGGCTTTTCCAATTAGAATGAACATTGAACTTGAGGGGCCAGGTTTTTACATGTACATGTACTGGGATTTTTCATTGACATTACAATAGACCTCATATTTGATACAATCTATTTTATTAATATTCGTCTTTTCAGCAAGCATGGACCTGTCTGTGAATGGTAAGAGCAATTATATAATGTAATAAACTCTAAACCATTGTTTTTTCATCACTCTCATATAAAGTAACTAACACACTTTAAGTATCAATCTACCTGCAACAAAGCTTTTCGTTCTTGCCGTATGGTGCTGTTACTCGTGAACAGATTATTTGGTGGGGAGGAACTTAGATCACCAGTGCTTAGTCGCCTAAAAAAAACAATGAGAACAGATCTTAACCATGTGGACATGCATCATACTAAGTAAACAATGAAGGGGGAAAAGAAAGAACGGCCATTCAACAATCTCAGTTGATTCTGCCTTTTAAGCATGTGCCCATCATCTTAACCCTTTCTTAGCAAAAATAGACATGGTCACTACTATTGCAGACAAGAATAAAGACTAAAACAAGCTACATGTACATTTATAATTCTGGGGTCATCAATTTTGACCAAAGTTTACAAACAGACGTGAATAAAATGCTGTTGATTCTGTCGACCACAGAATGAAATGTTTGCTGCCTGACTTGACAGAGCTGTTAATCCCTTTAAAACTTAAATGCAATTTCACCTTTGTCCTGAAGAATCTTCATCGAAAATTGTAGAAACCCGACTTTGCTTCTTTCTCTTTAAAGTTGGTGTCCATAATGTGTCAAAAGAATTATTACTTCCTGAAGAAAAATATGTGGATTAACATTAAAGAAACAAGAAAAGGGGCACATCAAATGAGTTTCAAATGAGATGCAATTGGTGTCATTTCAACACGCAATCTCAAACCAACACCCACATAATTTTGTCACGTGTCTGTATAAAAATGTGCATCAGAATGACAATGCCCACATCTAATAAAAATACAAATACAACTTGTGTTGTTCGCAGCGGACATAAAATTATACTTTAACATTTTAAAGAGGAGAATTACCTGAAATATCCGGATCTCTCAATTGCTTATCCAAGTCTTCAGTTAGTGAATCTAGATCTCCGGATCCCTCGGAATGTTGAGCATAGCTTAACACAATTTTACAGCAATAGCAGCAAACACGAAGATAGCCTACAGATAAGAAAGTTTAATATTAACAAATTCTTCAGGATATGTGCACTTATATGCTGTATTGCAGTGCAACATCATCATTACTTATTTGTACTTGTACCATTCTTGCACTTAAAGCGTATGACATACATGTGCATGAGTAAGAATGGTGTTTGTATAATAAATATAGTAAATATGCCTCCATTCCCCATCTGACAATGCTGGGACACATGGCTTTTTACTTGAAAATTAAATGAAATATATAATTCTGCCATTGTATATCATGTACATATGAAGCACAGACCTGTGTATCCCATGAATTTGCCTGGAACTTCCTGGTTACAGCACCTACTACAGAATATCTGCCCACAAATTCGGCAATGATGCCTCCTTCTGAATGTGTTAAATTTGTCACCACATTCATAACATTCTTTACAGTTGGAATCGGGCATCCAATATTGTTTGAAGTCTGAGTCCTTATATGCTTGTGGTGTCTAGAAATAGAAAAGATACAGGATAAGTTTTTGTCTAGGGTAATTTCAGTGTCATTAACTTCATATCCAATTAAACTGTAAAAATTTAACGCGCAACAACCTTGATATATACAATTGATAATTACATGAAGGTCAAATAATAAAGGTTGACAGTAAAAAATCCACTCTAAAACAAATAAAAAATGATAATTCCCGAAATGAAACCATAACATAACGTGGATGTCCTCATTATGACACAAGTTTTTAGACCTACATGTACACCTCAAGACATATGTATGTACGTATCAGTCAAAAAAATGTGGATCTGAATGCCAGCTATATTTACAGATTATTAGCAAAACAAAGAGTAAATACTACTACCATATAGAGCACTGCACAGTGAGTTCGTGTACACAGTCATTTGTCATTTGTAAGTCACATACGTAATAACAAAACTTTACAATGTTGTGTAAACAATCTTTTGTGGAAATGCATTTTTGCACACCCGGAGTCACCATTTATCATATTTCCTTGATTTTAAGTGGTTTTATTAAGATTTAAGTAGGGAAACACGAGTTGACTGTGCACACAAACTACCAGTGCACTGATCTAGATTTAGAAGAAAAAAAAAGATTTATATCCTTACTTGTGATCTTCTATCAAGAATATTGCCAAGTCTACTCAGAACGGACTTCAAAGTTCTAGCCTGATTCACACTCCCATTTGTGTTTGCCGAGTCGGAACTTTTATCGCTATCAGGAGTTCCTTCACGATCTGTGGATGAATAAAAAACCATAAACATATCTACAACAAATGACATCTTTTCAAATGTGTTTTTCCCAAGGTTGCTTGTGAATCTGATTCTATTCTCTCTCTCTATCTTTGTTCTCTATATCAAGAAAGTTCCTACCACTGCATACAACAGACAGAGAGAGAGAGAACGCAATCGACTTTTTTCTCCAGTCTTTCCAAACAACCATATCATATGTGAAAAAAGTTTCTGTAATTTTACTGGCAGTTTATAGGTGCTCACCTTCTTGACTAGGCTCATTCACACTGTTTGATTCACTTGTATCTGTTGATTTTTCTTCATGCTCAACAACGAATGGATCTTTTCGGGCTGGCTTTGGCGCGGCTTCACCTAAAATTAAAATACACTTGTCCCTCTAGCAAAGCATTTTAGCTAAAAGAAAAAGGCCTGAACAATTAATTACAATTTCAAAACACTTAAAGGAATGTAGATTACGGTAGATAGATTTCTGAAAAATAAGCCAACAAATTAATATTTTTTCAAAAAAACAAACATTTGAAGAGAATTGTAAATAACAACTAGATGTAGACAGCACAGTAATTGGTATCAAAACAGAACAGAGTACAAGGTTACAAAGGTACGAAAGTGGTTAAAACACAAATTTTTGCATCATCGATGCTTTTTCAAATGTAAAATGTTTATTTTGGTGGAATGTTATACCTGTACTTGCCATAATATGCGTAATTACATGGTACGAGCAGCAAAGAACTTTTTATGCAGTAATTGGTCATTTGGTCGTCAGAGACAACCTATATTTTATCAGGCTGACTCAAATTCCAAGTTGACTAGTCTGAAAGGGTGACCAACACTTCATATTTTTTGCTAGTTCAAAATCTTGTAACAAGCAATTTTTTGCCAGTCAGGTTTTTTTTCATATTGATCAGCATACATTTTGTACATCATCATGGGATTCATAAAACATCAATAACTGGAGAAAATTACTAAAAATCGTATGTATTTGGTACACAGCGCTTTGACTCATTTTGTTTTTGAATGTTCTTTTATGCTGTGTTAATAGTGTTCACAATCGTTTAATTTTGAATTTTTATTTTTATTGACGTTTTCAAACCATGTTAAGTTCCTTGTCCAAGGAACCTAATTCAAAAAGAAAATGGAGAAAATTAAACTTAGAAACAAAATAATTAAGCTCTTCTTTTTGACGACCCTAAAATATTATGCACACCCAGCCTACCTACATGTATGTTTTGAGGTTGATCGTACCGCTGTGCAACCTAGGTTTTAGAATTACTATGCTGTCTGCAGATGTAATGCAATTTCGTGTAAGTGATCTCTAGCTAAGTACTCAACTTACTTTTACCAAACAGCCTTGAGAAGAAACCACCTTGTGGTCGAGCTTCCAGGTCATGGGGGGCAAACGAAGTGAGCGTCGGACTCGAAGCAGGTCGCTGTCCACTAGCCATGGTAGAAGCTCATTATTCGTGCAAATCTATGAACATGATGAATTCACATTAGAAAATTACATTCATACCAGTAACACAGTCATATATGGATAAAGGATAAAGACCAAGTGTTAGAAGTCAGAATTAAAAAGATATTTTTTTAAGGGACATAGACCACTATACAATTTGTACAAAATTCATAACATACATGACAGCAATTCATGCAGCCTGCAGCAGGACAGAACATAATATCTGTCGCCAGATATTTCACATTTTAAATGTAAATATATGAAATATATATGGTTGTCAAACCTACACTACGGTCATTAAGCAAGCTACAGTCAACATTCAAACATGATAAAAATTACATGTACATGCATATCTGCAAGGTAGCATGTATGTTCTAGAAGACGTTATAGCTGGCATAGTCAGAGAAAACCATCAAGCATTTCTACAGTCAATGTTTATTTGTTTACGGACTGTTAAAGATAATTCTCAGGCAAAAAAAAACCTCTGTAAATACTAGTATTAATAAATGATACCTTTTCGTGATAAGTGTAAGAGAAATATGACTACATATTTCATGTATAAAAATGATTTTACATTGAAATCAAGGAGAAAATGCCATGCTGTCTTGTTGACTAAAACAGGCAGTCATATGCATAATAAAATGATTTTCGCTAGCCGTATCATGCATATCCAATGGTAGACTTAACATTCATCACTGCAGAGATAGGCAGCTGCTTCTTACGCGAGTGACATCGTGATGCAAGTTATGTCTGACAAAAATCATTGTGTTGACATTTCTCACCTATGCATGTTTAGATAGTTTCATAACTCGCCTTATATTGTCGAGTATTTAAAATGCTCTATTTATTCGCTCAGCAGACTCTAAATGAAAGGAATTTTCAAAAAGCACAGAACAGATCATATCGCTTCTATCAAATCATAGCTCGTCGCCCACTAAAAATATATAACAATAAAAGCGGTAAACAATCGAGTATCATTTGAAAACATGAAAGTGCGTTAATATTCCATCAACTTAGTTATGCTAAACATTGGGCACCAGTTCCATGCTTGTCTGGTCCATATTTGGTCATTTCAGTCATCGACATCATGCTCAAAATTTTCTGGAGTTTTGAACTAATTTTTTTTAACCAATATTCAACGAGGTGAATGGCTTTAAAACTAATTTTTGACGTGGACATACAGCTACAACACAACTAGTATACTACGTGATAAAAACCTCAGATAAAAATGACTATTCATTGTTGACTCAAAGCATTATCAATGAATAATGAACTGCCATTGGGCGATTAGCAGACACAGTAGATCACTTTGAATGTTTTAGCATTTCCGCACAACCATAGAGGTTGTAGGGGTTCTATAACTCAACTGTGCATTGACATTGTACCTCCAATATGTAATAATTGCTGCTATTTTAAGGAGCATACTATTTGCATGTGCATGCGGACATATGATTTGCAGTAGAGCTCTTCACACATAGCCCGTATATTTTTGTTTAAACCATCGTAGCACAGCTATAAATGAACCAACAATATTGTTTGAACTGTCAAAATGAAGCTACTTACTTATATTTTGGTATGATAAACACTATATTTATGATACACTAAAAATTACATGATCCATGGTGCATTTTGTTATGAAATAACGTCTCTCTTCACACACATCCCTTACGTGGCAATATTTGAACATGTTTATTTACGTTTATTCTTACTAGAAATGTTCTTTTTACTTGAGAATTTGAATTTTGATTTGAATTTCAAATTTGAGTGAATACTCCGCAGCCATCAGTTTTGATGCTTATAGCAGAGGGAGGCCACGTGGTGTTGGTACATGGACCTCCAGAGGCAGGCAAGGTAGCCAACTGAGCCTCGGGGTTGTATCATACTGGCTATAGTTTTCAAACTAGGTGATTTCTTTTACGTGCAGAGGGATGGCTTTCCTCTACACGGGACACGCCTTTTAATGAGGCTTCCGAACCTCGGGCTTGGTGTCGCCACCGTCTTGTATGATATACTCGATAGCAGTGACACGCTGTGTGGAAATCGGCAGTACAGTGCCAGACGCAAAAACGCAACCCTTTGGCGCCACGAAGTCTGCAGAGGCCAACTTACGACGCAGGAAACTCCTGTTTGTCGGTCGTACGCGCTAACCACTGTACTAACGAAGACACTTTGGCACCGGGAAAACAATCGTGTTCATGGAAGCAATATTATTTGGTACTTGTTTGGATACTATATATATTCTTTAAAAAACATACGGGATGTGTGTGATCTACGGGCCCTGTGTGAAATGCTCTATTCTATACCAGATTTCGTTGGTCCCTGCCCAGGGCCAGGCCCTAGCCCTATAAATAGTTCTCATTATTTTGCTAATTAATTTGTATGTATGAAATGTAAATAACAAGCCTAGCCTAAGTTAGGCAGGGGCTGACCCTGCATGCCATTTTGCCTGGCCCTGGACACACCCCCAATTTACCCAAAATCATGAAAACAGACTCCATCATTAGAGTACCTATTATTAAAGATGGGCCAATTTTCAAAAAACACAATCCTTTGTCTGGCTGTAATTAGTCTTCAATGCATGCTTTATGCTCCTGTGCCTGAACTACAGTGCTATTACATTATATAATAACCATTTGACGGGGTTTTTTTTCTTGACAAATCTTATGACTTGTTTTAAATGTATTCCTTAAGCAAAACATGTATAAAGGGCGCCTAGCAAAATATTCATTCTATGATGTAAAATTCTAAATGTATCAGATTAGACTCCACACTAAATCAGATTTTCGTTTTGTCTACTATTTTTACATACGGTATGTATACAACTTGCAGCAAACATATACATTTAAAAACTACAATGTACTAAAATCTTCATGTTGATGGCTAAATTTTCGTTGTATTGGGTACTATATTTTGGACACTATTTTTTACTAATATAATCCATTTCCGAAAAACCCGAAGAGCACCTATATAATGTCGAATATCATGAATATTGCGTTATTTTAGTTCTTATGAGCGTAGAATTTAGTTGCAAAGTAATTGCATTACGCTCCTTCAATAGATGAAGAAGTGTCAAGCACAAGTCAACCATTATGTTAAAGGTAAATTGTTCAGTCATTTGACATTCACTCTCAGTTTTGACTTTGATGTAAACAAAAACTCTCTTTTGACTGATAGATATTTAAATCACTACATAGATCTAGATTTATGGATGAGTTTTATAATTTTGTAGAGTTTATGCCACTTTAGGCTTGTGAGGTTAAACAGTCATTCGATTGTTATTCTGCTCTTTCTCTGTGTATGGAAAATAAAAGCTTTATTTACATTTTTTCCAACGTTGGGTCCGTTATGGTCTGATTTTATTTCAATTAAAATACGGAACTATAGCTGACTGATTGTTTGTTATTGAAAAGAAGGAGAGTGCTAGTATGTTGATCAACTATTCCAAATTAAATTGCTACGCATTAAAAGTAGTCGTATATTTCTTCTCAATCTAGCTAATTCATGCCAGAGTGAATTTATGATAAAAGTTTGATTCAAAATTAATTTCGTCATTGCGTGGGTATAGGAATTGTGATAGCATCAGGAGTTTAATAGTAGAGACAAGCAGCAGCATAAGACGTCATTTACACGGATATACAGAAAATAATTAATACCAAAGTAAGTGAGACGTGAATAGTGATCTAACAGTGCTATAATAAAGTTAATTTTACTAATAATAAACTAGAGAGTAGAGGAACAGTTGAAGAAAAATTTCAACATATATTATACATACACACACATACACATATATATATATATATATATATATATATATATATATATATATATTTATAATAATATATATATATTCATGATTCAATCATTCAAGAACCTTGTCATTCTCAATGACCATTGTCATTGACAAAAAGTAAGTATGAATAAATGTTAGATGAACTTCAGATCAAGGGTATTTCTCGCCATATCACGTGCTTCATATTCTATTATGTTTTACCTATAGCTATGGAAGAGCACCCACCCCTCGTAAAGTCTCGATCAACGTGTTATCAATATCATGCCATCACTAGTCAAATCTCAATGGTGACCACATTGAAAAGTTGTCATCTATAATAGTGGGACCTTCCTCATAGTAGGAACTCTTAAATACATGTAGTTGATTTTCTCTGTTTTCAGTCCAAATGGCCAGGAACACTTACAATGGACGTGGTCAAAAGGAGTTCAATTGAACAGAATAAACAATTTGATAAACATTTGTACCGCTATCTTACTGAGCAAAAAAATTCTTTAGAAGAAACAAATGATCATACATATTCTCAAGTAGCTGCTCAAAGAGTTGAAATAACAAGGCCAGATCATACCTATGTAAAAGGAGGAAGTGCACAGGGTAAGATGATTTTTACTAGATCCTGTTTGATCATTGTCTATTTGTTATATTGAAAAGATCTATGTATGAAATATATGCTTAAAATTGTGCTTCAGATATCATGCCTGGTACCTTATGGACATGTAGTGATCTCAGGTTAAACAGTCACCTAATTATTGCAACTGAAAAAAAAATTATTCTAATTGATCTGCATTAAAAGCTCAATGTAATCTACCTTCTTTATTTCAGTTTTTGACACTGTAAATACAGTACAACCATCAGTATCTGAAAATACTGCATCTAGATCAAGAAGTGTTACACAGGTTCAGAGTATTGAATCAACTATAGCTGGAATAGCTTTGGAAAAAACTAGCCCAGCTGCATTTGATGTTTCTTCAACTGCTAGTGTGGCTTCGTATAATAGCGACAGTGATACAGAAACAGCTAGTGAAGTCAACGCGGGGTTCGAAAATTTGGGCGAGTCTGATTTTGACGCTGAAACTGCTCCAGAACACTCGTATGCAAAGTTTGTAAGAACGCCTATCACCCCATCACCAATACCAGTGACTATTGCACCAGACTTAGACTTGTCTACTTTTCAAGAAGAACATTGTTATGGTATAAGTGCTGCAGAGGAGCAGCAAGAAAGCATCAGAAAAGATCATTGCTACGGGCATAGCTCAGTTCCAAAAGGAAAGAACTTGTCACGCTTGCGAAAAGAAATTAGAGCTAACACACAACCAACAAATCTTGACCATTGCTACGAACCACAACCACAACAGAAACTCAGCCCTTGATTAGAGTGCGTGTATTTTGAGATAAAAAGATGGCTGATGAAGAAGACTTCATTGATGTAGAATATGTGGAGACTAAAAAAGAAAAGTGGGCTCGCAAATATTCAAAGTTTTTACAAATAAAGTCAAGTGATAACAGAGAGTCATCAGCTATATCTGTTGATAAAATACCAAAATGTGAAAATAATGATCAATCATCTTCAGGTGTTGAGAAAAGGGGAAACATGTGGAGTGATAATGAACTCTTAGAAATTATAAACGCTAGTTCAGGTTCCGATAAGATTAATGTGAGTGGCCAAATTGTTGATGGTACAAAATCAAAACCAGTGCATGAAGAAATGACTTTACTTGAAAATCAATGCATTGGAACCATTACCTTATTACCAAATACCAGTAAGAGTGGTCAAACTATGGCAAGATTACCTGATAGTCAACCGTTATCTGAAAGTTATATTATCAGTGAATCAAATGTGCGGAACTCAAATGACCATTCTGTCAACTTGATCGAATCTGGATTGTATACAGAAATAGCAATGTCGCAAAATAATGAGAAGTTGCTTATGAATGATGGACTATCATCAGTTCCTGGCATGGATACATATACAATTCAAGCAGATGATGGCGATTGCTGTGTTATTATACAACAAACGCCTTCTGAGGCTTCAGATTCATTGATCGAATATCTTGACACTGGTCAGTAACATTTGTATGGGTATTTTTTTCAGTTATTGTAGTGTTTATATGAGTGTCATGGAATTACTGTCTGATGAAAGTGATTAAACAACAATGTATCTTTTTTAGAGCCACCTACAAGTCAACATGGAAAGCAGATTAATCCTCAGTATACATGTAGCAATGAGAGTGTCACACAGGCCTACATTTATACACCAGCGCTAGAAGGAATCACCAATGTGGCAACAACTTCCTCCAATGTTGAGTCAATAATCCCTGTGGTACGTATTTGTATTCAATACACATTTATGCTACATATAATTTTTTCTATAGTTAAATTATTACAATTAATATTAGTTGTATGGCGGGTCTACAGTACAGATTGGGAATTTAAAATTCTTCCTCTTTGGGTCCACTTCTTATAATTCGCAAAATTCTATTCGTATCATTATTTTCAAAGAATTTCCCAATGAATATTGACTCTTTGATTCGGAAAATTCGAAATCGAACAAATACAAATTCGTTTTATTTTTATGTTGCTAATCCACCCTATGGCAGTGTAAATGGGGTAGTTTGTTACCCTTTGTGTTGCATTAAATGCTATATATGTTTTAGTCAGCAAATAAACTTGAAACAGTAATTTTAAATGAAACATGTTCAGACTTCTTTTTGTGTAATTCGTGAATTTCCTGTATTATCGCCAATGTCTAGTAAGTTGAGTAAAATGATAATTTACCATTCGCCTTATTGTACATTGTATTTGTTCGCCTCGATTCGGTCATTAGTTTAGAATTCGAAATACAATGTATTCAGCAAAATTTGCTGTCCTTTATACCTAATCAGTACTGTATATAATGCTAAAATCTACTCTGGAATGGTCCTCAGCATAAGAAAATCCAACAATAAAATGATCCATTAAAAAGACCCAGTGTGTGTTGAATAAGTAATTCTTTTTAATTAATAGATGTCTCCTTTTTTCACTTTGAAACCTTTTAGGAAAAATAAACATTTTTTTTCTCAGATGGATTCCAATGCATTTTATGGTTCTCAGCTGAAAGAACTCATTTCAACACAGATTGGTAGGAAGTACACACATTCAGATCGTCTGAAATTCAAGCAACATGGGAAATCTAACTGCAATCATGCAGAGTGCAGACATTTTGATGGGTATGCAAACTTATGCTTCTATTATTAGTTCTCAAAGATAATCTAATTAAAACCATGCAATGATACTTATTTACAGTAAATACTCAATTATCTTGCATCTGTAGGGATAACATCAAAATGCATAAGCTAATATTAACGTTAACAAACTGAAATATGTACATAATGTAGTTGGAGGTAAATGAAGCTAGCCTGGATAACACATCAATAATATTTGAGTTTAAGCTTTAATTCTAAACGCTTTGTTGATTTGTTCTGATTGATAGATGTGTGGAACAGGAAATGAGAACATACATTATAGAAAATTTTGAAAATGAAATCAAAGACAAGGTTCAAATTCAAGACCCAGATCAAGTGAAGGTGATTTCAAACCATCCGTCAAATACTGCTCACCAGCAGTCAGTGGAGATCCAACCGAGCGCTAGAAAGATGAGAGTGGCTTTGAAACGAAAGCCAGCAAATGTGAGGTCTCTAACAGCTAGCGAACTGCCACCTTGTGAGAAACGAATGAAGACATGCTACCCTTCCAGGTATTCTGCGTAGAGAAATTGATATGCCTATTGCTATTATTTGCTGAATTTGTTTCAAGACTTCTGAAAAGAAACACTCGCATTTTGGTAAATCATATGGTAAAAACTGCAGTGTGTTTGAATAGTCCATGCTTTGTACATGTTGTTTATGATATTTTAGACTGTACATAGCTTGCTCTGAATGTTCGATTCTTTTGAAGCTATAGACAAGGCAGCACGATCAACCGATGGACTGATGCACAAATAGAAAAGTATTTATTGCTGTGGCCGACCTGTTATAAGGAAGACCTCTCCGATGATGAGCCGCCTTGTGCTATAACTTTTCCGCCTAAAAAGCTGAAAAAGCGATTGATTCGAGCGCCGCCATTTACAAAGGTGATTCTTCCTGATGTACAAACGGACATCAAAAAAAGCGTAGCTTGAAAAAGGGTAAGCTTTTTTCTTGAATGTATGACTTATGAGCTTTCTTGTGAAGATATAACTTTATATTTTTCATTGTTTGCTATGCAGTTAAGCTATTTTCAGAAAAACCAGTTATTTTGGTTTTCAATGTGAAAAAAGAGACAGTATGAATGATAAGTTGTCCGGCCATAATTTGATACTAAAATGAAGTTGAATTTTATCATTAATCCTTTTTGATTAATGTTCTAGGAAATGAAACCTTTTCAAAGAAGATTGGTGGCAGACTTAGAAGAGAAATTGGATATCTTGTACTGGAACAGCTGATAAAGAAATCTTTTAAGAAGAAGCAGGCTTTTTGGAAACAAGACTTACATCAGGTTTGTTATTTTCATGTTTTAGAAAAATGAAAAAAAACAAACTAATCAATCTTCACTATGAAATTTTTAAAAATTAGAATAAAAAGTTGAAAACAAGAGCAAATCCCCGCTATAATATTGACAATTTTATGCACTTGATATCAATGAAATATATAAGCCATTAATCTTTTATGTAGATTTTGGAAGATCTTCGTCAAGGAGGTGACTTTTCAACGAAAAAAGATACTCAAATAGAACAGGATAGTTTGTGGCAATATCTACTTCAAGAGCAAAAAAGTACACCGGAGGAAAAGACACCAATTCTTATTGATGTGGTATATAAGAAATCATGTGGACCGCTAAATAAACCAAGAAAGATTGCAGTTTGTCTCAATGGTTGTGTTGTGCCTGAGTGGGTAATTGACAGTGTAAAGCAAGCAATTGAGAAACACAAATACAATTCATTGATACAAGTGAAAGAAACATTTACCACGGATCTTATTCGAGAAAAAAAATCAAGCATACACAAATGTGAAACCACTCTAAAATGTGATAAGCAAGTAAAGGTGACATTGCATGATATTGGACATCTTTTGAAAGGAGATGGCATTAAACGTATAGGTTATCAAGATTCTGCAGATAAAGATTTGAAATATGTGTTTTATGGTATCGGAAAAAAGGCAGTATTTGTTAAAGATCTGCCGGAAGTTATGGAAAGCGATTCTGAATCCGATTCTGGAGAAGGATGGCAAAACTTTACAGATCTACTCATCAAGTCTAATTTGGATACATTGAAATTTATAAGCTTGCCAAAAGAAGCGCCCCAAATGCAATACAACCCTGTAATATCGGAAGTCCAAACTAACATGTTGACAAGAAAATCTCTATTATTGGATACAAAAGATAGTAGCTGTAATGAAATGCAGAAACGCTTTATGAATTCGATAGAGACGCGGAACAATTCAGAGCCCATGTTTCTTGTAAACACCAGTACTCATGAAGTTCAACAACAGGTGTGTACTGATAAATTTGAAGGAGACACAGCACAAAATCCGTCTGCTATTAATGTTGGGGCTGAAGAAATGGAAGTAGCCGAGGAAATAGTGATCTGTGATGATGTGAACAATGAATGTATGGTTGTTATAGCTGCTGATAATTCAAGTATAGGATCAAGTCGTTCAGTAGATATAATAAGTGTTCTGGATGACTCAAATCAAGGAATGCATTCTGTGTCTACAAGTCCACCATGTAGTAATGCACCAACAATACAGGTTTCTAGGGATAATATTTTTAGCATCATGTCGAATGTAAATGTTGCTGCAAATGTACAAGCAAACAATGATCCTGGTTCAAACACCAGAACCCAAGATCAAAGAATAACGTTAACAGATTCTAATTCACTTAAAACAATGTTATCAATGGTGACAAAGAAAGTAATGGGAGCAGAGGACAATAAAAGATCAGAGGAAGTGCAAAGTCAGAGCTGGCAAAATCAATTTGACAGTCATGATACATCTGTGTCTCAGCAAGAAGAAATTATTGAATGCCCAGTTGACCATCATGAAGAGATTCAATATGAATGGCATACAGCAGAAGGACATCAACAAATCCAACTTGATGACAATTGCTATTTGCGTACTGAAGCAAATGATACTACATCCGGTAAAGGGTGTGCACGGACCAATCCTGGTGGAAGTGCATTAAAAACCACGAATTTTGATGATCCAAAGGGTGACACAGATTTGCAAATGATGCCAGAGTATCATGATATGCACAATGACTATATTGGTACTAACACTCAATTCCAAAGTCATGATCCAAACAATCCGGAATGTATTGGCGAAATATTAGTGGTCAATGAGAGTGGCACTTTCACAAATGATGCTTATTTAGAGATGGGTTCAGATCCTGAAGAAATCAAAATAATTGGTGTTGAAAATCCTACAGCTAGCAAATTCAGCAAGAGCAATCCTAATCATGGTAAAATCAAGCGTAAATATCAGAAGAAACAAGAGACTCCTGGGCCTATGAGAAGGGATGCTCGTGTAGATAGTATAACACCATATATTGATAGAGCAACAAGGGCCAAACAGCGTGCAATAAAAAAATCTACAGTGAGAGAAAAATCAAGTGAATCACCAAGTAATTCACAAAAATTGACATTGCCTCGAATGCCATCAAGTGTAGTGGATAAAGTACTGCGAATTCAGTATCAGTTGGACTTGGCAAGCACAATTACATCTGCTCCTATGCCGCACTCTAGCTCCTCATCTAATAAAGATGGTGTGAGTTTTATTACGATCAAGCCTGATTCCAAAATGGTTCATGAACAAGAGGTAAATGTTTGATCATCTTAACTTAAGTTGTGAATGTAAGCTCACTTTTTCTTGAATCCAAATGATAAGTTTTTATGGCTACAACATTGGATTTTATTAATATTTAATGTCACACGTACAAATAACAAATTGTAATATTCAAATTATGTGCAACATGCATATGATGCTCAACTGAATTGTTATTCAAACTCATTGTTTTGTACTTTTTAGGGAAAGAAGGAATGTTACTTTGCAAAAATGTTGCATGTAAGAAGCTGCAAGTCCGAGCAACTTGTCCGTTATGAATTTGAGAGTAAAGAACATTTGTGTAATTCTCTAGTCACTTTACTACAAAAGGGTCCCAGAGGACAAGCCCCAAAAACTCTGTAAGTTCTCAAACAATTTGTTATGAACAGTACTTATGGTGCTACAGTGTATTCAAAACCTAGATACAAGAACATTTTACATTTAATTCCCTAGAAGTATTACTATTTGTATTGCAAGTCTTACTTTTTTATGTATGGAGAGCTCCCATTGTACATCTTTGTTAACCTTTTACATATGAAAATATACGTGTATAACCTTCTAGGAAAGAATTGGTGCGCACTTGGGGACTGTTTGATAATTCTTGCCGGATGGAAAAGGCTTTACATGACACGGCGTTCTCGTTGAAAACTAATGTTTGCCAAAAACATCTTGTCGCATGCAAAGTAAGTATTTGATTTGAAGAGCTGGATAGTTTGATCGAGATAGATTATCAAACTATTTACAGAAAATCTTTGTGGGAATATTAATTTTCTGGTGCTTTGTATTATCTAAGTTTTCAGTTTCATTCCGATTGCATACGCGTATATACAGCGTATATAAAAGATAACATATTCCATTCCATGAACAACCACAGATTTAATAAAAAACTGATGTTGACAATGACAAAGATGAAGATGCATGTGTCCAATGTCCACACATAAACCTCTGCGATATTGATGATACGTGGTGGAAACTGTACCATCATGAGTCCTGGCACCTGACAAAACTAACGTTTGGGTTTAACCATGATGACGTGTAAACGTGTTACATGATTTTGTCCGTCACAACACCACTCCCTAATCTACCTGGTTGACAGTTTCAACAACTACGGTTGCCATTCTCAAAACCTCTGCATGTCCGGGCCATCGGCAAGACTTGCGATGCTTGTACACACGAGAGAGATGGTACGCCCCCTCATCCCTGTTCATGATCTGACGTGTAATTGCAGACGTCGCGTATGGAGGCGGCGCCGCGCTGTCTGGTGTGCACGTGCCAGCCGGTGCTGCTGCTCAACCAGCCACGCGTCTCCTTCAAGATCACGATGCGCTCCATGAAGATGGAGATCGCCAACAGCTACTCACGCCTCGCCAATGCATACTGTCAGGTGCACAAGTCTCCCATTTAGTCACTATACTTTGTACTTGAATCAACCAAACTCACCTTTTGTCCTATAACTAAGTAATCTTAATACATGTAGGTCAAGGTTCATATTGTCACATATGTATCTTCTGGTCTAATAGTATTTGTCCACACACTCTGTAATCTGCTATCTTTATAGTCAAAATAATGAAGCGACATACAGACTTTAGTCCGCTCGTCCAGACTAGTAGAAGTTGGAGAGGACTAGTGCTGAATTTTGATTTACTCAAGATGTTAAAACCGATTTTTGGCACTTTCAGGTGCGTGATGTTGGTGTTCACAAGCTGCCTCAAAGTAACGCGCGCACGTTCATCTGTCCCAGCTGCTGCCTCGTCATATCCAAGTGTCACACCTGCTCAAATATCGTACGTTTTGAGCCAAATTTACACAGTGGTTAAAAAAAAGTAGAGCGTTAACTGATACTTTGACAAAAATGATGTTATTCAGAGAATTATAGCTATCTTCACTTAATCGTGTATTACATGTTTTTCAATTCCAGTTCACATTTTGTTTGTGGAGATTAGAACGGGAGCAGATAGCATGTGATATGGTTATATAGGAAACAATTTTTTTTTAGTCTGTGTTGTGCACTTCTTGATTGCTTTTTAAACTGGTCGAAAAATGTTAAGCTGGGAATGTATAAAAAAATTAAGATTTCTTGTTTTGCTGAGCTCCTTTGAACATAAAATTCCTTATCAGATCAGTTCCAAAATATTTGAATGTTTTTTGACTCCTCTGATGAGGAATTCTTCAACCAGTTTAAACAGCAGTTAAGACATGTATAACACAGAATAACAATGAGAGAACCAATTAAAACATAACCTACAATGATTTTAATTGTTATTCTGACAATTTATAAGTTAAATACAAAAATGTACGTTTCATACTGAACTCATTCAAGCATGTGTATGCTTCCAGGTTCGTCCGTGTGAGCTGTTTCTCGACCACCTGAACCGGGGAATCAAGGACCACGCATGGCAGGACGACGAGGTGTTCTACGTGAAACAGAAGGAAATGCAGAAACTACTCGGCTTCAAGGGACAAATCTCTGCATACTGTGTCATGTGCTCCGAGTGTTTCCGCCTGGTGAAGCCCGTTGTAAAGCAGTACGTGGAGGAGAGTCAGAAAGTGCTGAAACTGCTCAAGGGACTCGCGAATGCTGTCAAGATGGGCTGAATGGATGATTAGACGTTTGCTTTGTGTACTTGTCTAGTACTAGTGGATAAAGTACTGCGAATTCAGTATTAGTTGGATATGGCAAGCATGATATCAGATATCATTCTAGCGCCTTATCTTAATTCATTGAAACATTTCAGGTGGCTGGCAAATGCTGCCAAGATGGGCTAAATGGATTATAAGACTACTTGGTTTACTTGTCATGGGTGATTGGAAAATTTTAGTTGTTCTGGTCTTCCTGAATAGAATGCTCCGTATTAGCGTTGATAATGAGAATGCTATTATTTTCTAGGTATGAAATATCATGTGTATGTTTGCTGATACATGTACATCTTTGGCTCATTTTTAATTCAATTTGAAATGCTATCAATTTTTAAGCATTTTTCTATTATATTTTTATATTCAATAATGTTTGTAATATGTACAAATGACCTATGACTTATATGACTTTATGACTATATGCATAGAAAAACAAATTCTGAGGAAAGGATTCTCCTTATTCTTGATTTGACATCTCCTCTTTGTATATTTGTATGCAGTAACATATGATTCATGTTTGGAGTAATCACGTTTCACGAGTATGACAAATTGACTGAATGCAAGGATCTCATTCCTACTTTTCTTTTAAACTGTAAACATTTGTATAGATACTATTTAAGTAAATATTACTTAATTTTAATGAGTTTGTAGTTAGTACTTTTGATCGTAAATATGAATGTTTATAATCATGTACATTTTAAAAGACTAATGAAGTTTGTATTTTACTTAATTGTATTTTCTTGATGATAAAAGTTTGTGCTTGTTAACAGATAAATCTTCAAAGCCATGTTTGATTTGTATAATTGTATCATATAAACATAATCAGCTTTAATTAAATCTATTGTTCAACAATTATAACTTTCAACCCTTTAAAAATAATTATGTAAAAATAACTGGATTTTAACTTTACCTTTATTATGTTTGAATTTCTGGAGATTAAAAGATAAGTCTGAATGTATTACTGAAAGTGAATATTCTGCAATTGGTACCTTTGAAGTGATATTTGTAGCCACTAGCCAATGAGAAGTATGTTCCATTTATTTTGTAAACTTTGAAACAAAAATAAAATTCAGCAAATACATTCATTTGCCTCTCAATATTTTCTTTCGTCAAAATGATAATTAGATATTCAGTAGATAGAGAGATTTTACCTACTATAAACCTATCTTTAATATCTGTATTTATTGTACGTTGGGCCCATGTTGAAGTGCCTTGATGACTGTGCCTTCTCTGCATCATCCCAGTCCACATCACTGTTTATATTTAGATGACAGGCACATACGTATAGATCCTTATTAACGGTTCTTTTTTTCTTTTTTTTTTAGAAGACCATTGCTTTTGCTGCCCTCCACTAATGATCGATTTACTTTATTAGTCCTTGGATGGACATGCTCCCGCCTCGAGTGTCTCATTTTATGTTACTTTTACTTAGACTGTCAACATGACATAATGCAAACATCACTTTTACACACTGTTATGTAGACTGTCACAATGACACAAAGCACACATCAGTGTCTTTTGTTAACTTACGGAAATTTCCTAATGCTACTTTTTACATGGAAATCTATATATGTAGATTCAAAATGTTTCATTCTTTACTTAAATCTCGGAGCACTAGCTCCCTGATCATGATATTAATGGTGCATAATAGATGGACAAACACATAGTAATAGTACATTGACAGTATTCCTAGTGCTCTGAAATTGGGCTGTCAAATTTAAATGAAAAATATAAAAAGAAAAAAACATTTATAGTTTGCAATTTTGATATATACATTTGCATGTAAAAGAACAAAACGAAAAAATGGGACGTTATGATGCATACAGGCCAAATACAATTGTTCGTAGATAAAAATTTTAATTACTTTTCTGCAAGTTATGGGTCGTTAAAACGCCTACTACATAACAATAAATGTTGCTGTACTCCTGGGCTTTTCCTGGACAGACATAATGATATATGTATTGCAAACAGTACTTCATGAACATAATACACTTAAAAATAACACGAATCAGGCTGAAAATGATATGTGTGAAAACATTAGTAACGGGTTCTTAAAAGTTTATTCTGATTTGTTTCATGTTAAAAATTTAATATTTATGGACTTAGCTATTCTAATCTACTTTTCAATATGAAACCTCTCAACTAACACAGAGTCAGTGGCAATTCCAGTGTTAGATACCAAGTGGAAACGACCAGCATAAACCTGATAGACAGACAATAGAGCCGTTGAACATTGTGTTGGTGCCACGGAGCAGTGTGCAACCTCTTTAGGGATGAGTTTGCTCAGCAACCACCACCAGACCCGACAGGGAAGCGAACCCTCGACCTTCTGGTCCAACTCCCTAATCACTGGGCAACAGAAGCACACAAAGTGACACAATAGACACTAATAGTCAGATCACTGGGGGTTCGGAAGCCTCGTTAACTATGTAGTAAACACAATCACGCAAAAGAATTCACCTAGCATGAACCACAGGGGCAATTTATATACTAAAATAACCTCACTGTGACTCTGTTCCACAATGACTTGAAACACCAAAACCCGGCGGTTTATACCTGTTGGTACTGTCATCAGTTGGCCGGTTCAAATTTGAAATTTGTTGTTGCAATCGTTCAATAGGACGGTGATTGCCAATACAACAATACGTGGTGTATGTCATGTAGCTAAGGCAGCTATAGGCTGATAGGTGGGCTTATCCTATATATTAATACGCTAACTTTTGGACTTTGTTCGGCTATCTCCTCCTGACTAGCTGGACGCCATCTGACTACAGGAGATCGTTCATGGTACTGTGTAGTTTTGCACGAATATGTTTTTCATCGTCGAAATGGCCCTGATGGTTGTTAATTAGGGGTTTTATAACAAACATAGCAGGCAGCGGCAGCCATGACAGCGTCATGTGGAGTAGTGTGCTGTCATCAAGACAAGGCGCCAAAGGCGTCACATGGGTTCAAATACTAGGGATTACCACCACTTTGCCAATTAGGCTATGTGTACATTAGAACCTTCAATCAAGACCACCTCCATAAATACACCACCTCTATTATAAGATGATTTATAACAGTTCCAAGTCTTCATAAAAGACCATTGCAAATGTCCCTAAAGAGACCATCCCTATATTAAACCACTTGACGCCAGTCCTTGGGCAGTCTTAATAGCGAAGTTCAACTGAAGTGTGTGAGAATATCTGTGCCATGGAGAGAATTATGTTCCCACTATCATAGACACTACTTTTTCATCCCATAGCTTTTGCATATTAGATGCCAAGTGCATTTTCAGTGAACAATGACCTACTTGAGATATACTTATATCAGCTTCAAATAGGAGTTAATCCATGTAGTTCTCTGTCTGTGCCATGCCCACAATTTGCACATAGGGTGCTGGGGACAAAAATAGTGCTGTACTTATTTCCTAGATTTTACTCATTATATCCCGTTCCTATGTCCATGGAAGGCATTATACATAAACACTAACATTTCCTACCTTAGCTGTGACTAAAATGACTTGGCTGAGACCTAATTGTACACACATGTACATGGACAGTCTGTTCCTGTAGTCACACTATAGTAATCGGTAGTATGGATGCTTGCAAAATTAATATAATTTATCACTATTATGGTTGGACGTAATGGACAGACCCTAAGTATTAAAAGGACTATATATGTGTATTGTGTAAGTATCAACATGTGTCTGTATCGGGGCTATGCCAATGTGTATGTGACTTCAAGCAGGATGAGAGGTTGGTAATGTAGTGGTGTGTGCTATCAAGTCATGGGTGCTGTCAGGATGGGAAGCATGCTATCAGGACTTGGCGATCTGTGTCAGATTTGGGGCTGAGCTTTTTTAGGACAAGGGTGGGTGCTATCAGGACGATGGGTGAGTGTGGATGGTGTAGACCAGTTAGAAGACCCGAACTACGGAAATATGTTTTTGTTTGGTAATTAGTGGTCTGGGGATGGGAGGATGTTGGCAGGTACTATCAGGTGGGTGGTGTCAAAATGCAGACATTGTTGAGTGGCCTTTATTTTTGGATGGTTGGTGTCTTGACTTTCTTTTCACCATCAACTGTTGTTATATGGTGCTGAAAACCTCCACCAATGAATCATACTTGATGCTCATGTTTGCTGTGTAGTTACTATGTTAACATTATTTATGTGTTTGTAGTTTGTACTCTTTAAGTAAGAATACTTATAGCCAATGTTAGGGAAAAATCACAATGTCTTTGATTTTCTCTGGCTATTACAGAGGATAGTCCCCTTGCCATGTTTACATAGTCAAAAAACTGCCTTTCAATAAATGACGCCTTGGCTTGATCTTGGATGTTGTGTGTATGGGGGATGCTGCCAGGGTGCTTTCGGGGTGGGTGGTGGTGCTGTCAGGATGTGGGCAAGTGTCGTCAGGACAAGGGCACTTGAAAATAAAATGCCATAAAAACATATTTATACACTCACCAAATATGTCTTTTTTCTATGCCCATGGAGGGCATTGTGTCCCCATTTACATGGACACTAACATTTCCTCCAAGAGATTTTCATTTTACATGCCATGTCAATGGATTTCACCAATGATTTAGTTGGGATCTACTTATGCAATTATGTAACTGGAGTGATTCAATGTGATTCTCAGCATGCCTCTTTGACCACACGGGTATAAGCTAGTATATCATTGAATTGTGTTCCGTGAATTTACTGTGATACCAGATGTCAAAAATGAATACATACTCGCATATACGCTTGTTTAGGGATCTCTGAACGATAACGATTGAGGAAACTATGATTTCTTTTACCCAAATAAGCAGATGCAGAATGGGTGGTGGTGTTGGCCAGCCTACTTTCCCGCCCAAATGATTCATTTTCAAATCAATCTATTACGCGTGGGAGATCCCGGAGATCCCTTAGCCCCCCCCCCCCTCCTTCTCTCGGGTAACCCCTTTCATATATAAATTCAGATCTAGTGTTTCTAGTTATGTGACTCCTAACCCATCAAAAAGTTGACATCATATTTGAAACGGCATTCAACACAAAGGTCCATGTTACACCCCGTGTGTTACACAGAACATTGGGGCTTAAGTTCCCGTTTGTTCCCGTCCCTGCCATGCAACCACGTGTTCTGAAACCACGCGCGCGTCTCCAAACGAGAATTACGGTTGAACCACCGCCTTACCCAGGCACGATAACCACAGCCAAGTATTTATTTATCATGCACTTGTTGTTTTTTTCTTATTTTTTTTTTGTTTTTTTTTATCTATTTGACGTATTATGTGTCAACTTTAATTAAATGTACTCTCAATGTTGTTGTTTTCTCGTTTTTGTTTTTTGCTTTGTTTTTCATCGTTATTTATTGATTCGTCTCACACGTTTTGTTTGTTGCCTCGCGTGAATGATGATACACAGAGCCTTTACACAACAATATTCTTGATCTATAGTTTTTTGCATATGTGTGTGTGTGTGTGTGTGTGTGTGTGTGTGTGTGTGTGTGTGTGTGTGTGCGTGTGTGTGTGCGTGCGTGCGTGCGTGCGTGCCGTGCGTGTGTGTGTGTATATCATGAAGAAATTAAGTCAATTTAGATTTATTTTGTTTGTCCGAGTGCATTGTGTCTTGTGTTTGATATTTCAGATGAAAAATTATTCAAAGAAGCGACACCTCCATATCACAGCCCTTCAAAGAAGCGGCTATAAATATACTGAAATATCAAACACAAGACACAAAACAAAACAATAGTACGCAAGAACGCAAACGCAAAGCAAAATGGTTTGGTTCAACCCCCTTCAGCGCCAATGTCACAATCAATATAGGACAAAAGATATTTCTTAAACTAATAGATAGAAGCTTCCCCACAGATACCAACTCAACAAACTTATAAACAGGAATACCATCAGGATAAGCTATAAATGCATGCCAAACATGAACCAGATCATCTCAAACCATAACAAAGCAATAATTAGAAAAAAGACACACAAGCAACAGCTTAACAACAGTATCAATAACTGCAACTGCAGAAAAACAACAGCAAAAACAACATGTCCATTGAATGGCCAAAACTGCCTCTAATATAGGGTAAACGGTATAGTATACCAGGCAACAGTTAAGAGACAGGACAATAACAAAACAGAACAATATGTAGGCATAACAGAAAACCTTTTAAAACTAGATATAACAACCACAAAAGCTCCTTCAGAGACAAAAACAAAAAAAACAGCACCGCACTTAGCCAATATATTTGGACATTGAAAGATAAAAACATACCACACACCATAAATTGGAAAGTGTTAGCAAAGGCAGATCCATACACAACATCTACCAAATCATGTAAACTGTGTTTGAGAGAAAAATATTTTATCATATGTAAACCACACCTGGCCACACTCAACACAAGAAACAATTACCAAGTGAATGCAGACACAGGAAAAACATCTCCTCTGTAACTTCATACCACCACCAATCAGCTGACTATAAAATAACCTTTAGCACTATGTATGTAATCCCCCATTGTTCCTAAACCATACTTGCTGTAATATTTGTGTACTGACTATTGTTTCTGGCAATCCTATAGCTGTATATTCATTCTTGTTCTGACGATTGCAATGCATGAAACTCGAGTAAACAAAATAAACTAAATTGACTTAATTTCTTCATGATATACAGCTCCCTCTATGGTCGAGCCCTCTTCATGGACACTCCCTTCCAAACTGGAAATCAGTGAAATATGGTCTGGAGGTAGATGTTGAGCAAACCTACCCCTAGCAGGTTGCACACTGCTCCGTGGTACCTGCACGTTACATAGGTACAGGTCATTGGGTTGAAAGTGTGAGTGAGTGATTGTGTAAGTGATCAGCATATGCGCTGTATGTGCTGCGGATGCAAGTACGCGAGAACTGATCAAATGATGATCAATAAGTGTGCCAATGACCTGGTGTAAATTGTAAAGTCATGATGGGCTTTAGAGTTTGCGTGCATGGCCCATGGGTCGATGCGGGGGTTTAATGAGTGAGACAGCAGATCCAGAATTTCGAAAAGTGCGTGGTAGGCCTCGTTTTTTAAAGCGTGAAAGCTTGGAAAGATGATCAAATCCACCATAAATAGCTTTTTGGAGAGATATATATGAGGGCGGATGCGTCCCTGCTTCGTTTTTAGGATACATCTTGGGTTTCTGTGTATTAATTCAGACTTGATTGTTAGTATGTGCGATATTACAGGTGTATTTGAATGTGTGATATGGTGACCGTAGTGTTTTTTGTTTGTTTTTTAATTCTATAAACAATATTAGCGGAAATAGAACTATTTAACCACCAAACATTGAACCTTCAATATTGTCGTATTCACTAGTCCACTACCTGGACAAACAAAAACGAGAGAAAAAAGAAAACGATTTAGAAACGATTTATAGTGGTAAAACCTACGATGAAAGCAATTTGATAAATTACATATAAATTAATTATGATAATTTACAAGTTCTAATAAAGCAATTCTTAGAAAGCAAAAAAGAGAAAGATAGTTTTTTTACAAACATATAGACATTGAGAAATGTTTTACTTTGTTGTGCCTCAAAACATTGCTACTAGAACAAAGAAATAACAATGCATACATTTACATTTTAGAGGGGTTCTACGAAATGGATCGTGTGTTCAATATAATGACAGCAACCATTTCATTCACCGTGCAGTAGAGTTTCTCACCCCAACACACCCAATGATGGTCGTTCCGCTCCACAAAACCAGCTGGTGTAACGGACGCACTTTGGTCCATTGGTGGGAGATCAAACTTTTCTAATGTTAAAACTGCATGTGTTAGGAGGAGGGAGTCGGTGGTATAACATGGGGAGGGGTGTACAAGAGGTCCTAGAATTGAAAAAAATAAAAAATGACAGAAAACGTGGTGTGGGGCCAATCCCTATTCTTCGGTATTCTCATGTTTGAAAGTTGGGGTGTGTCTGTGTGGGTGGGGTGGTGGTGGGGCTGCTTAGATTTAAGCTGCTTTGCCTTGAGTGTTGATCGATCGTGTGTGTGTGCGCGCGCGTGCGTGCGTGCGTGCGTGCATGTGTGTGTTTGAGACTGTGAGCTTCACCATGGGCTTGGTTTTGTCCATGTATATCACTCTGTCTCGTTATGGAAAGACCCAGGGTCCAAAAACTGAACCCCAGGAACACCAGGTCGGATGGGGACAAACGGCATCATAGATGGGCTTTCTGCATCCCTGCATATAATATAAAGCTTCGAATTAAGACCAGCACTACAGAGTCTTGTTTTTCACAATCCCAAACCTCCATAAAAAAGATACCAACGCGAACCTCCATAAAGAGACCACCTTTCTATTGAGACCAATTCAGATCAGTCGCATGGGCTGCATAAATATACTATCACAATTAGTCTAAATAGTCTATAACATGTTTTAGTGCTGAGAGAATTCATAGCCGCATCTCCGGTTGAATGGTACCAAACCATATTCTATAAACCCTGGATCTGACAGTGCTCAAGTCCTAAATAAACACACAACCCATCTAGAACCGTAGAACCCCTCATTCCCCAAAAAAATGTAGATGAAAAAACCCTTGCTTGTCACACGTGAACTTGACCTATTTGGATGCGGCGATAGCGTGAATGTGTGGTTCATCTTCAGGGCAACGATCATGTGTGTCAGACGCTAGAATCACGTGTCCGCCGCGGGGCAAATAGCGTAACACCTTTTGTGGACTGCTGACATCTTCACTCGTGTTAGCATTTGTGACATTGTCGACGTATTTTATTACAGGCCCCTTTATTGTGCTTACATCATGTATTTTCATTTGATCTAATAAAGGGATAGCCCATGGGAGCGTTCAAAGAACGGGCTGTCCATTAGATGTAATTCAAAAGCTATAAAATGATGGGGTCGCACAGAATGTAGAGGCTTAGTTAATTGTACCGTTGTTTCTACAGGATGGAATGCATACAATGCTCGTATAACGGGGTGAATAAACTTACTATGTATAGATTTTTAGCATTTTCACAATTTTCAGACCCGCAGGTGGCGTATGCAGTACATGTACGTGTCTTCTGGAGTTGCTGGCCCCAGGATCCATGACACCCTGGATCTGCCACTGAGTGTGTGTAGATCCACTGTGCAGATCAATTGGCTCGCAAATGAAATGCGTCTTGTTGTTATAGTGTGTCTCTGCACAATATATCCTCATAGAAACCAGGAACTTTGAGTTATTTTTACGGAGAGGGGAGATTTTATTTAATGTCAATTACACACAGGAAAAACACTTGATGCTGACATGTACAAGAAATTGGGGATGCATTGTTCTTTTGAAAGGTGAGAATGAGACGAAGATTGGAGTTCAGAAAATTCTATTTGCTGTATTGATAAAGTTAAATCCACGTATGTTTTTTTCAGATTTCCCTATCTCTCGTCCTCTTTATTAGGATATCAATTATTTAACACATTAATCATTTCATTTTGTTGTTACTTGTCCACATTGCTTGCACTTTCAAGAGTTTGGAGTTAATTATTTCTCTCTCACTCCATTTGATGCTCCTGCATGAAACCATAGACTCGCCCAAGGCGCTACCAGGAATCAGGCCCCTCTGGGTGCGGGGGAAAGCTAGAGGGTGCATGAGGAACCCATCTTGAGGTGTGTTTTTTTCCAGTTGGAGGGGAAGCGTGTTTGGAAATCTGTCATGAATCTATAAGGGTGGGCCGGAAATCGGTAGTAATGTAATGCAAACTTGGCCGAGGAGGGGGCTGAAAATCTTACCGATATGGATTCATCTGTTTTCATAACCGCCTAAGAGGCCCTTTTTATGGACACAATGGACATCGTCATTTTCCCAAATCTATGAAGGTCATCAACTGGCACGGACGAAGATAATTTGGTGAACTTCAAGGTAAAAGAAAAAGAAATAAAGAAGCATCCTTGGGTGGAGAAGTAACTGTGCCGTATACATAACATTGCGGTTAGTAGGGTAAGTAATGTGTTACGGCTGTCTAGATCTCATCTCGAAAATGGGACAACGACTTGATCGTTAGATGTCCATTTACAAATATCATTTGGGATTTCTCTTCCAAAAAATTCCTTTGTTGGTCACCAAAAAATTCCTTTCTTGATCACAAGGTATTACAATTAGATATGTATATTTCAACTGGCAGTGAGAGTTTGGGGGCAGATGAAGGAACTGTCTTGCAAACTTGTTGCTTTCAAAATAATGTTAACTGATTTTTTGAAATTCAAAAATGGCTCACAAGAGGGAACAATAGATATGTGTATATTTCAACTGAATGTGTGTGTGTGGGGGGGGGGCGCAGGGGGGGGGTAAATGATGTAAACCTGGCAAACGTGTCCCTTTTGAAATAATATCAATTGGTATTCTCTATATAAATGTCTTTATTGGTCTCATGGGTGTGTAACGTGTGTGTGATTGTGTGTGGGTGTGTGTGTGTGTGTGTGTGTGTGTGTGTGTGTGTGTGTGTGTGTGTGTGTGTGTGTGTGTGTGTGTGTGTGTGTGTGTGTGTGTGTGTGTGTGTGTGTGTGTGTGTGTGTGATTGTGTGTGATTGTGTGTGATTGTGTGTGTGTGTGTGTGTGTGTGTGTGTGTGTGTGTGTGTGTGTGTGTGTGTGTGTGTGTGTGTGTGTGTGTGTGTGTGTGTGTGTGTGTGTGTGTGATTGTGTGTGTGTGTGTGTGTGTGTGTGTGTGTGTGTGTGTGTGTGTGTGTGTGTGTGTGTGTGTGTGTGTGTGTGTGTGTGTGTGTGTGTGTGTGTGTGTGTGTGTGTGTGTGTGTGTGTGTGTGTGTGTGTGTGTGTGTGTGTGTGTGTGTGTGTGTGTGTGTGTGTGTGTGTGTGTGTGTGTGTGTGTCGCGGGAGGGGGTATAATTGTTATAGTTCAACTGCAAGCTTGAGACGTGAACAAAGAAGAGCTTGTTAACTTCTTATTGAAACTTCGTAAACAAACACAGCAAACTGTTAATTATAACCCTTGCTTAGTATTTACCAAAATCGGCTTCTGTTTAGTGTCAGTTAAACTTTTAAAATGATTAACAAACATTGCCAATGGTCATTAATGGTCAAATGTCACTAATGATACCTCCTGCCAATAGCTATTCACGCTACTAAATAAAGCTGTTTGATTATGAAGCCGGAACCCATTTACCCAGAAATCCCCTTAATTGTAAGGCGCTTTTAATGACTAGCCACGAGTGATTCTAAATTGCACTACCTGTAGACGTAATATTGCCGGCTTTCATTGTCTCTGATTAGTTTGAATGGCTTTGTATGGGTGGCATTTTAAGAGGACAATAGGACTGCCCATGTGTACTTGGAGCAGGCGTCACTATAAATTCGGTGGCGTTGGGGGACTCTACCTCAGATTCTTCCCAGAACTCTGGGCTTATATTTCAATTGAAGCCATTTGAATTCAACTCTGTGAAGATGTCGGGTTCCTACAGTGTTCGCGAGGCTGGCATTCCAACACCGCAAACGGTATGTGGTTTACCTTTTTTTAAATTCTATTCATCCTTTTGTTTTCAGTGAAAATTATTCTACACTCAGGTAAAAGCAATAGTTTGGAGGTTTGCTGATTGGTTTCATTGATTTGCGACTAAAACATTGAAACCCTTGGTGAAAAGATGTTCGGTGTAGGTGATTTTATTTTTGTAACCTGGTTGGTGCATAGTTATTTTATGCGCCTATGTTGCAAGCTATAAAATAGTTTATTTTATAATTTAA
Source organism: Streblospio benedicti (assembly GCA_019095985.1). Taxonomy (NCBI): domain Eukaryota; kingdom Metazoa; phylum Annelida; class Polychaeta; order Spionida; family Spionidae; genus Streblospio; species Streblospio benedicti. The sequence continues at coordinate 21,356,681 of CM032660.1, read as the reverse complement.
GCGCTATACTAATCCTTGTACTTAATGTGTGCATTGGGTAATAATATTCAGTGTAAATGTGATTCTTAAATTATGTGAATGTTGCTTGAGAAACGAAGAATGGTTTTTGGTTACAAGCCCGAAAGTCAGAATGAATATTGTTTAAAAGTTATGTCTATATTAAATTCATTTTAACAACTACAATATATTTAGAAATATATATTTTCTTACAACATTCTGAGTATAACTAAATATATTGTAGTTGTTTAAATGAATTTAATATGATATACACTACAAATGATCTTTTACAATAGTTGTTTGTCTATGAGACAGCTTTATAGAGAGAAGAATATGTTTATATGATATTGCTACAGAGAATAAAAGTGCAAATAGTTAAAGATATGGTGGTGTGTACAACAAATGATATATTTGAATATGTGCGCCTCGTATTAAAAAAAAAGAAAAGTACGTCGCATCCGCTACTCAAAGGTTATTGTAAGAAATATAAAGCATGGAATGGAACTCGTAGAGAATACGTGCTTCATTTTTACTAAAAATAAAATGGGTGTGCATACAGTACTATTGAAAACTTGCCACTTTTTCTCCTGTGAGTGAATAATCTTTATTGAAACTCGATTTCGATTGATCACATTAAAATCGTCAATGCACAATGATAAAAATTGAAATAAAATACGACGATGAATACCAGATATAGAATTATAATGCGTAACCATTGAAGCACAAAAATCTACTGTGTTGTCGAATTTCTACGCATTGCAAATACATCATAATGTTTGGCAAAACTTGTTTCTTTGAAAACACTAATGATATATACGAGAATGACCTACACGTACAGTTTGTGGTTATTGCAATTTATGTGAATATAATTCATTTCTAAAACACTGTTTGTAATTACAATCATGACGACAATGTTACTGGCAAATAAAATGTATATAGATATTTTTTACATTTTGGAACATAAACATTTCATATTTCGTCGTAGATTATGTTTTATCATGAAAGTTCATAGCCTAATTGCACTACAAACTAGCTATATGTATATTCCATGAAAAGAAAGGTAACTTATGGGAAGCTTTTGCAAGAAGTAAGGCACATATGCTATAATATATGATGCTGTTTCCCCAAAAAATTATGGAAATGGTCGCATTCTTCATTCGGGAACAAGCAAACAGTGTAGTATCTTAGACAAGGCCGTACTCGTGGTATTGTAAAACTGGCCAGTGCTTCATCCTGGCCAGTGCTTCATCCTGGTACTTGGGGATTGCTAGATCCTATACAAGTTCACAATAGAATACCTAATCTGCGTGGCAAAATGCAAATTGAGCTGCCTCCTTATTCATGGCTACATGTGTAAACAGCAGAATAATATGAAAAACGTAATAGTCTCTAAATGGGTCAGCTTATGACCTTCCACTGGATTATGTGCAATAATTTTACTAATGTTTTAAGATGTAATGTGGTGTGAGATATAATGAACACTTTCTTAGTCTTAGTCTTACAGTAGAAATATTAGCCCTGAAACGGGGCATAATCAACATTTGTTGGACATCATAAAGCAAAGACCAAAATGTGCGCTGTACAACATGTATATATTCTGCATATTTGCCGAATTCGTTCTCTGGTACTCATTTGAGCAGGCAAATACAGCACTTGTGCATAGATCAAACCATAATTACGCACCTGTAAGTGAGATGTGTTCTTACCTAGCAGTAGTTGAAAGAACACACTATTAAAATTGGTATATTGTCACAACATAAGTCTTCTGCATGATAGCTCCCAGTTCTCCCAACAGGGTTTTTGAGAATTTGCCAAAGATGCGCCAATTGCTGTACATTGAGCTTTGCAATATACTAAAAGTCTTTATGATAAAACCTTTGCATATTTGTAATATGCATTTGATTAATGAATCTAGAAAAAGAACAGTGCTTCACTGCAATCCAATAAGTAATAACACGGTTTGGACACAGGGCTTGTGGTCTGTAAAAACTAAATATCTTTAAACGAGTGAACGAGTAGACCAGTATGGTATAGGTATGCACGATCATACATACAGGTGCTCAGAATCGAATGGTCAACGCCCAATAGATTTCATTGAAGGTTCGACAAGAGTTTTGATTGAAAGCGCATAAACACCACTCCATTTAAACATGAATGCACCACGAGGGCCCAGGACTTATACATATAGTGTGGAAGACAAAAGCTTCGACCCGAAGTCCTCTTCATGACCTGCTCGATGTTCCGTGTCGATGCATTGTTGGCAACGAACTTCACGAGACACTCTTTTACGAATGGGTTTATTTTAAGAGCTTCACTCGTGGTTCGGACCTATATAAAAGCCGGCGATACGGCTGGCAAGCGCAAAGTTTGAGAGGCCGGCGAACGAAGTTATTACACAACACATAATTGATAATTGTCGCGCGTGAAAAGTTTATGTCGACGTCTTGACTTCGAACGAAGATAGCGCTTTTTGACCGAAAATGCTATATGTGGCAACACATTTAACTCCTCATAAGGTAGGACAATTTAGTTTTTTTTTATAATGAGTTGAGAAAACGATAGTTATGCTTTTGCAATCGGAAAGAATGAAAATTATACTTATTTGGTAAAGGTTTGGGTGTGTGCTGTAATTCACATCTGAGCTTTGCGGCAGTTCTTAGTAAATGTTACTAAAACACATGTAATTGTTGAAAGTTGTTCAGTTTTTTTCTTCTGTTTTTTCTTCTTTTTTCTAAATCGAGTCTTCAAATTGATTTCCAAATTGCGCCTCATGAATTAAATGAATTATTTTTTTAAAACTGTAATTTGATTTCTAAATATTGCAAACTCAGTCACCTGACTTAGAGACATATATGCGCAATCAAATTATTGTTTTAATGTAGTTTCGAGTGGACAGCAAATATTATTAAAATTCTATCTGAGCACTCTGGATTTGTAAGTGCAGATGTTCTCGTTCATAGTCGTATTGAAGTCATTTTATCGCAACTTTACAGTTCACACTTGTCGATCAATTGATGATTTCTCTCATTTCACCAGCGCGGTCACAGCACCGGGCTGATGATTATCAATTTTGGAAACTTTGAACTAGTTGTTGTTACAACCTGGAAACCCCGTAGTACTATTTGCATACATTCTCATAAGCTATGGCGAAGTGCTGGTGGTGTGTATGGCGGTGTTTTTTTTGTTTGTTTGTTTTTTTTTTGTTTTTTTTTGTTTTTTGTTTTTTTTTGGGGGGGGGATGGGGGCTGCCCCTACTTCTGCCTATATATCTGCCACCAAATTTCATTATAAAAGTGTTTTTCGGAAATCCGCTGTCGTTGGTGCGTACCTAACCACACATTGCGCCCCCTTTTTCCAAGTGTATTCTTTTATTATTACTATTATTAATCTTCAGCAGTACCAGTCTGTAATGTTTGTAGTTTGATGTTAGTTAGCTGGTCTTGGTATACGCGCATTAGCAAAAACGCGAGTCACGTGGCAAGTCAAGTACCATCCGTGAGTGTGTCCATGTCAAAAGGAACGTGAACGTTCATATCACAAGATACCAGTGTGCAAGTGCACAGATTGGATGCTTTTAAATCACGCATGATTCTATTGTCCCGCGTAGACAATTTTATTAACGTGAGGCAAGGTAAAGTCAGGAGAAGGTCAAACGTCTCGGCGTCTGCATATGCTTTTATGGGGTTATTCACCCCGCTGTTTCCAGCAGGGTTTACGCGAGGACAGACCAGAGAGTGTCACTAGTGACAAACGCCTATTGTATGATCACCATGGCATTTGTCCATGTTATATAGAGGTGCTTGTTGCCCATACATGGACATATTTAAGTGCGGCGTACAGATCAACCCTTTTAGATGCTTAATAGTTAGCATATTTGATACGGTCGACTAGTGTGTAATCCATTGTATAAAGTACCTGTTATGCCGTCATTGAAAGAGATGAATTACAGTTGTTCTTCTTTTCAAAACGATTTCTTCAAGGTTTTGATCAATCTCAAAGTTTTATCAATGAGTAAAGCTATCGCCTACATGACAGCGATTTGCAAGAATTAATTTTATTTCGTCTAGCATCATCATGTTGTAATTAAAGCGGTTGATTTAATTGCTCTGGTGAATGAAAACCCCAAAGTGCGTCAGTCTTGTTACTATCAGTTGCCACACAGTCATGATTTTTAGTGGGTTATTAAATTCATATCACAGACTACTCGTCATTATTCATATATATCGTTTGAAAGTTTTCTTACATTTATTCTTAAAAACCGGGCGCACTTGAAAATCTGCGTGTAAGTAATGTTAAAGGAGGCTGGTAAAATTTTCTAACAAATTGTTTGTTTGTTATCATACATCCCTGGGTCATAATAAATGGTAGTCCCCTTTACTGTATTCTCTTTCACGATACGCATCCTAACCTCCTTTCCTCTTGCAGGATGTGGAAGATCCACCTCGTGCGCATTCGTCAGCAGATGAAGAAAGTCTGAGGGATCCTGAAGACGCCTGGGCCTTAGTGGATCCCCCACAGGTTGGCCCACCATGGGAAGGTATGCAACACTTTTTATTCGTGCTGTCATTAATATTTTGCTACTTATAACAGTCATTCTTAGAACATTTAAAACTAAGGCTGAAACATATTCTAATGTGCTTTGTCCAAGCTTACTTGTGTGTGCATTCAATTCTATTCTTATCTGAAACGATATCACACACAGTATTTATGCAGCTCTACGTTTTACTGGTAAGAATATACACTAAATTGACGTGTATGAAATATCAATACTATGGGGCCACTGTGTTAGTGTGAAACAGTTGAAACCCCTATCAGCACTGATCAGCGATCGCTGAGGAAGTTAGTTTTTTTTACATGGTCTTAACATATAATATTTCAATTACAAGACCCCACATGAATGTATATTACTATATTTGCTGTACATTCTTTTCTATTCTTAAGTAGATAAATCAAAACATGAAAGTGACTAGAATTAAAATCAATTTTTACTTACACCCATTACACAGTGCTAATCAAATATGAAAACTAGCTACTGTACTTGTTTCAACATTGAGATACGAACGTCAATAAGTTCGATTTCAAAAGTTTCAGTATTGGGAAGAGATTAGTTTTCCCCAGTTTAATTATTAAGTAGATAAATCAAAACATGAAAGTGACTAGAATTAAAATCAATTTTTACTTACACCCATTACACAGTGCTAATCAAATATTTCTTGTTTCAACATTGATACGACCGCCAATGAAAATCATTCAAAAAGTTTCAGTATTTGTTTTTGTTTATATTTTTCATTCTTTGTTTGCTTAGTCTTCAAGTAATAAAGAAATAATAACTTTGGTTTCAAATTTTGGAACACATTACAACCCTTTTTAAAATGAAATCAATTAACATATAGAATGAAAAACAATGAATCTGTTTGCCATTTCTAGGGGGCTTCAAGTGTTTCCTCAGATTTTACTAAATTTTCTCACATTTTAATTTCAGATCAGACTCGCTGCGAAAAGTTTGTGACGGTGCTGCTCAATGTGCTCAAAGTTATTGCCCTGTTAGGACTGCTCTACCTATTCATTTGCAGTCTCGACTTTTTGAGTTCTGCCTTCCGTCTTCTAGGAGGTAAGTACTGGTACATCTGTTTTCAATTGTAATAGTTTTTGTCCAAGTTGCAAGCTGTTCCCGGCTGAGAAATCGTATTGAATGTATGTATATTTGATTTTTAAGACGTGGCCTTCAACTTCATACCAACATTCATTGCTATCACTTTAAAGAGACATGCACAAGTGAATTTCGTACGTGTCACATCACCCTTTTATGCCACATAAATAGTACTTGCTGAGCTATTTGAATATATACATTTTTTTATCTATGTGCAATTTTCCATTTCTTCACAATTAATCATTACTCTAAACTGGTTTCATGAAATGTAACGCAAATCCTGTCTGTAAATATTTACATTGTGGCAGCCTTAATAAATATTTCTGACTAGATGCTTTTGGCTGTCTGCGCAAGGGTGCAAAATAATGCAGTGCGCCTTTTTTCCAGGGGAGATATGAAACTGACAATCAATATGGCGGCTTACATTTTATGGGTACTGATATTTTATCAAAATGCATACTAATAATTGTAAAATCATAAGTTATGAGGAGCCACATATCAAGTGTATCAAAAAAGAAAATTATTAATTCAATCTATCTAAGGGGGCATTTGCTGTGCATGTCTCTTTAATTGACTTACCCAAATACAGGAAAAATTGACACTTTAACCACTTTATTTAGATTGATTGATTGATTGATAGATTGGTTGATTTTGATTACTTTATGCTTTCACAATCATCTAATTAAAGAAACATTCAAATAAATACAAAGATATGAATTCGGTTAACACCAAAAGTAAACATATGATATAACAAACAAACTACTATTTTGACTCATTATAAGTTACCTAACAAAATCATCTTTTTCCTTCGCACTCATCTGATTCATCAAAAAACTTTTAACTTTACATTTGAATTTTTACATTTGAATTTAACTTTACAGCTGTTTTTTTTTTCCACAGGCAAGGCTGCTGGAGAGGCATTCACAAACATTGAGGTGCTGAAGAACCCTATTGCCTGTATAGGCATTGGTGTCGTTGCCACGGTGATACTTCAGTCGTCTTCAACAACCACATCCATCATTGTCACCATGGTGGCATCTGATTGTAAGTACAGTTGAACCTTCAATTAAGACCTCCTCTATATTGAGACCACCTCTTTAATAAGACCACTTTTCATGGTCCCAAACTTTCATAAAGCTACCAAAATGAACCTTTGTACAGATACCATCTAATAGAGGTAGTTCTGATAGACATGTCCAAGTTCTACCGTAAATACTTGTTGATAAATGCTGCTATGAAGACTGATAAAGTGTTAATGATCTTTTACCTAAGAAATCTTTGATTCTTGCTTATCAAAAATAAACCACACCCTAAATTTATTTGGACAGGCTCTAGTTATTTCTTAATTATTGTGTGTTGCTTGGCTGCTCAGTCTATTCAGCACAATACAAGTGATGACTAAAATTGTTTGCACAAGTTGAATTAGACATTTTCAGCTAACTTTATTTCCATGTCTCATCACCCATCATGCGAAAATATATGTTTAGAATAATCAGGCACAGATTCACTTTTGATAATGCGACATATGCTAATTTCCTTGCAGTTCTTCCCGTCTGGCAAGCGATTTTCATGGTGATGGGAGCGAACATTGGCACGTCCGTCACCAACACAATTGTGTCACTTTTCCAAGCGCACAATAGAGGTGAATTTAGACGCTCCTTTGCTGGAGCCACTGTGCATGACATGTTCAATTGGCTTGCCGTGCTGTGCTTTTTACCCGTTGAGTGGATTTCTGGTAAATACATATTCATTTCCCAAACAAATCAACCTATTAGATATAGATATGTTTTTGTTCACAATATTTCCCAAAATGTTCAAATCTCATATTGGTCTGTTTGATATCATACCATATTTTAATCAACGTAAAATACACATATGTCCAATAATAGCCATTGGTGAGAGAAACCGTGTTTTTTGTCATATCAGAAATATATCACTGTATTACTTCTATTGTGCAGGTTCAATCGGCAGCTGGTCAGGATGCGGCGTGCTTTGTCAGATGACTGGGATAATTGTAAATGGCACCTTCACCATTTCACCTAATATGTCTTATGCCGACAAGGAGTTTTTGAAAGTGATAACAAAGCCTTTTACGAAGCTCATCATTCAGGTAATGTACATTACTTTAATATGGGTATTTTAGCAAGTGTTAATGCATCCCATTGATATTTATTTTACAAATTTTACAAAACAGGGTGAGGTGGCGGACTATGTTTCTACACATAAAAGTGAACAGCAATATTCTCATAAAATGTAGAAGCCAGCATGGATTGTTACTTAATTGTCCCATTTTCATTGTCTTTAATTAAGTACAAAAATGTACAAGTCTTTCCTTATATCATTCTTTTACTGTTTATTTACAGCTGGACAAGAAAATTATCACCCAAATAGCCACAGGTGATGAATCGGCTTATAACAAGACGCTTGTAAAACATTTTTGCGGGTCAGAGGAAATTCCACTTCTGGCCAATAATTCGTTTGGAAATGACACCTACATGACTACAGAAACTGTAAAAACGAGATGTAAGTCTTAAAAAAGAATACTCCAATACCATTAAGAAACTTGAGAATAGTTCTATAACAAGATCTCACCGAAATTCTTGATACAATTTTGCTGCTATTCAATGACATTCAAAGTTTGATGTCAAATCAAAGTAACATTGACAAGAATTATGTCTAATAGCTAGGCAATACTTTTGCATTATATTATTTGCATTATATTATTTACATCTTTATTCTCTAGGTGTATTCATGTTTGAATACTTTGCACAGTTTAACAGTGACACAGTTGTGGGTGCATGTGTGCTGGTTTTGGCTGTTCTCACTTTGTGCACATGTCTCTTTTTCATTGTGAAGTTGCTTCACCGCTTGCTGATGGTATGTATTTTCAAATTACATGGTTACAATTTGATATCCATTTATGAAGTTTTCATTGTTTTAGTAATGATAACCTTAATAAAATTCCTCCTAAATTGATAAGCTAATGTTAGCTAAATGATTTCTAATTTTCCAGGGCAGTATTGCTAAGTGGGTTAAGAAATTCCTCAATTCTGACCTTCCTGGTCCAGTGGGAAAACACATCACCGGCTACTTGGCCATTTTGATTGGCGCCGGGTTAACCATCCTTGTTCAGGTACACAGTTTTATTTATATATTTCATATTGGCCCTAAAAGACCATATCATTTAATACATTATTACAGAAGTATACATATCTATTTTAAATCTATTTTAAAGACATATCAATGTACATGTAATGATTAGACAAGATTATGACATAGTATACATGCAATAACAAGCAAAATCATGTTGACAAGGTAGAGCCTAAAAATTTTTATTTTTCAACAATGGCATTTGCCCAAGAGGAGAGTTTGTTTCATTGATTTTTAAGACAGTAGATTGATCATTAGCATGGTCCTGGTACGGATATATTTGTAACTTATTCAGTTTGAGACATATCCTGTAGCATGTTATTCGCTTTAATTACAGAGTAGCTCCATTTTTACATCTGCAATGACACCGTTGGTGGGTGCTGGAGTGTTGCACATTGAGAGAATGTATCCTCTGACGCTGGGAGCAAATATCGGCACAACCGTCACTGCCATCTTGGCATCACTGGCCTCTGATGCTGCACACTTGCAGATCACTTTGCAGGTAACAAATTAGACATGTCAGAAACCAGATTTCCTTTTTTTTGATGTTCAATTCAAATAAATATGTAGTTCATTCAAATAACAACGTTCAATATTATATTTCAATATTTTAACAATTTTACAGATTAATTGTGCAAAGATTCAATTATATAAGTATATAAGTATATACGTATATATAAGTATAAATTGACGTTTGCTTCAATTGTTATTGTCATTTTAGCAAGATCTCATTCCAGATGTTTGCTTTATTTGACTCCTTTTTATACTCAAACTTTTATTTTCAATTTTATGTAGGTTGCTCTCTGCCATCTGTTTTTTAACATTTTTGGAATTATGATCTGGTATCCCATACCATACTTGAGGAAGATTCCGATTGCTGGTGCAAAGTTTTTAGGTAGGTCAATTTATAAATGAAATACATGATCATATTATATGCAACAGTTTACAATGTATAATGCAAGATTTAAGAATAATTGTTCACCTCATCATATTTCCTTTGTGAATATCTGACTGGTTTTATGAATAAATTTACACTGCTGGGAAAGGCATAATGTCTTACATGATGAAGTAATAACATTCGCATCAATATCAATAATATAATAATCTGAATTGATGTCTAAAACTACAAATAATTTTGAGTCAATAATTCATTTGCTTAACAATGGATTTGCTTGTGAATATATTTTGTGTCTTAGATACATCTTCAGCACAAATGACAAAATTCCATGGAATAGAGCACTAATAAAATAATACAAAGTATTTACCTCTTGAAGCATGTGAACACTTGAGAACTCAATTTTTAGGAAACACAACTGCCCGGTATAGGTGGTTTGCTGGCGCGTATCTAGTCGTGATGTTTTTCCTCTTCCCTGGAGCTGTGTTTGGTCTCTCCGTTGCTGGATGGTAAGCAGGACATGTTAATCTTTTCTTCAGTTTACTGAGTCATCATTTATATATAATTTTTGAAATCCATTACACAACACCACAACTCATTTATATTCATTATCTTACCTTACCGCTCACATATAATGAGATACTCTGCATAAACAAACTTGACAAGGACCAAAAGGTCTCAAAACGATGTTATGTTGTTCAGGTGTGGATTTGTTTATGTACATGTTTGAATAAACATGAACAGCAGCAAAGTAAGAAAAAATGGAAAAAAGTCATTAATTTGTATTGCAGTCTAACGTAATAGTGTGAAACCTCTTGATTGGTACTGTAGAGCGGCACAGTGTGTTTTTCTGTCTATAATAAATCATAAATGCTTGCATTTTAGGGAGGTTTTGGTTGGCGTTTTGGTCCCTATCATCGTCCTTATCATTATTTTGATCATCATAAAAGTGATGCAGTCTAAGTGTCCACAGAGGCTGCCAGAAAAACTGCAAAATTGGAAATTTCTACCTAAATTTATGCGGTCTCTGGAACCATATGATGCCGTATTCATCTGGGTAAGTTTGCTACATTGTATTTCAGTTATCTAATGTAAGTTGAAAAAAATCGAGCAATGTTAAAATAAGTAATTTTTAGGACTTCTATAATTATTTGTGCCAGTCTATATCTCAAATTATGTCGATGATATGAGATAAAACTGGTGTATTAATCAAGATTGTATCAAACAGTACATTTGTAAATGCTTGCTAAATAGACGTGAGAGTCTGAGAGAGGGAGAGAAGTCTGAAAACAATACATTGATTTAACAAGAACACATAATATTTAAATCAAATCAAGAGAGATAGTTATGTCCATATATAACAATTAAAATGTATATAGAGTATTAGCATGCAGTTATTACATCTATTTCAATTTTGTATATTCTAAAATGTACATTATCGTCATGATTATAAATTGTTTGCCATAGACCTATACAAGAACAGGAATAAGCAATGCTTGTTAATAGACATTTCATAATGTTCAACATCTTCATTCATTAAAAATAATTGCTTAAAGTGGAGTTCACCTACTGTCAAAATGTAAGCTGAATCTGGCTCTGAATTTTGTACATGTAACAATTGGAAACATTTAATCTACTTAGATAGTAGTTGATATGTAAGGTTGATATGATATTGTATTATTATTGTAAGCGATTTTAGATTCTTTTAAATATGCTTAGCTCCAAAATGTTATTGAAAAACTCACCAATTCTTTTTCCCAAAGTTTACATATGAATTATTAAAATTTCAAACATTTTTAGTGATTTTTAATGAATTTTACAAACTAAAAGCACCAACAGCAATACAAAGTGTTAACCTCTCAATACATTGGGTTTGGATGTGATTACAGATTTACAAGGTCTGGAAAAGATGCTGCCCCTGCTGTACAACTCAGTTTAGACAGCAACATTGCCCCTGTCAAAGATGGAGGGCGGGACCCGAAGAGGAGGAAGAAGTTGCAGCTGAAATGACCAATGTTGTTGTCGAGGCAACCCAAGTGAATGGTCATACAAATGGACTGAATGGTCATACAAATGGACTGAATGGTCATACAAATGGACTGAATGGTCATACAAATGGACTGAATGGTCATACAAATGGAATGAATGGTCATACAAATGGTCATGTCAACGGTGTAAATGGTTCAAATGGAACTGCAATGAACGGCACTGGCACAGGTGCACACATTGGTACTAATGGTGTTGTAAATACAGCATTTGAAGACGAACACACCAAGTTGTGAGGAATTCTGTAAGAAAACATTTGTATGTTTTTTTTCACATATTTCTATAAAGTGCAGTGGCCTTGGGTGTTTTCAGCCTATTGTTTTACCTTTTTTCCTATATTTTACTGTTTATTTTTGGATATAGAACTCAAAAGAAACAATAATGAATATACATGGAGGTTTTTACAAATCAATTGGTATTTCTGGTTATCATTTTGTATAGGATCATTAACTTTCTGTGTTAAAGTTAATAATATTATGAGATGAATGCTTTAGCAATAAAACGTAATCTTAATATGTAACTTTGTGCAAACCGATAGTGATGCAATTTTGAGTGTTCTTGTAATTGCCCTGCTCATCTTGTATAAATGACTATCTATATTTTTAAAGTTATAAGTATGCTAATAGTGGACTAATTAGTTAAGTAATAGCACTGTAATCATGTATGCTATTGAAATGTGAGTCCACCAATGGGCAAACTTTAAAGTTTGCGTGTGGTCAAGCGACCATCAAACAGCTGGTACCCACCACTGCACTAATCATCAGGCCAATAGCCTTCTGATGCAGGCCGTGGCAGCAAGATGAAAAATAACAAATTGTTATTGTATGGTAATGCTTGCTTTTTAAAGCAATATAAGCATTTAAAATATGAAAGAAATGAAGGAAATTGCAAAGAAAGAATGGAAATAATCATCAATCTCTGTTGATTGTATTGGGTATGACGTTAAAATGTATCTGGTAGCGAGGCTACTACCCTTGGAGGGTAAAATGTTTGGGCGGAAGTAGAGACATCTCTTAGTTACCATCAGTCTCTGACGTGGAGAGGGATTCCCTATAAGGGTGGCAGCTATGGTTAAATAGTGAGTGGAGACAACCACTATGAAATCACGGGTTGAAGGAAGCATGTCATTCCAATTTGGCCCAAAGCGGCCACTTGAGACCTGAAAATCCATGTGGATTACTGAGCCTTGTAAAGAGTATTTTTGAGGTTTGCTACTTTATTTACTACTTTAGGAACTTGAAGGCTTGAAGCCGCTAATTAACCATCATCTGTGTAAATACATGTAAGTCATCGTTCAGATAATCAACAAGTAAGAATTTAAGCTTTATAAAGTGCTAATTCTACTATCCACTGATTTAACATAGTGGATCCAAACATGGTCATACAATGTAGTTCTTGAGTATTTATTACTATAAATCTAATTAATTTTTCATGGGACATGATTCCGTATCCTTTGCTCAGGGAGTTTTTCATTGGAAATGATGCTATGATTAGTAAGTAGATGATAAAAAAAATTAATAGTAGAAAATTAGTTGTACATAATGTTGTATGTGATCTATATATTAATTTGTGTTATCAAACGCATTTAATATAGATGAAAGTTGAACATATTGTTATGTTAATTGATAATAATGTAGAAATAGGTATATTAGATTGTGATTTTCTTTTCAAGCTGTGACTTCTTATCTTTAATAACTTTTTAAAAGTTTCTTTAAAATTTGAAATAATGTGTGACATATATTTTATTTCATTGAGTGAATGATTTAAGTTTTTAGCAATTGTATATTTTTAAGCAACGAATAACCGTTCTGTGTCATGTACGTGCAATAGCAATAAACGTTTAAAAATAATCCGTTATGGTGTTGTATTCATTAACCATGAAATAAGAAGAAAGCCTTTGAATATGATTTCACAATTGAAATAATAAGACTTGAAATACGATTTTCACGATTGAAATATCATTATTTGTAGAAAATGGGTTGTGTATATGTATTCTAAACTTTAGTAACAATCTTTATATGATTATCACATACCCGGTATAACCTTGCTGGGGGAATATCAATTGATGGGAATTCACAACCGGCATGAAGCTAACCAAAGGTTAGGGCGTCACATCTAGTTGTTGTTGATATTAACAAATGGAACACTAAACTGTAGTGAAGCACCATAGATCTACATGCATTAGTCCTCAAAATTATGAAAGACGAAACCTGATGGGGAAAGTGGTAAAAAGATAAATCCTGTCAAAACCAAGGAAACAACGAGGGGTGCTACAGGAGACTATAAGAGATGTATATTCTATTTTCAATTTCCATTTCTCCACTCCATGAAGTTTGCCCGCTTTCATACACGTAGCACAGCTCAACTATCACCGCATTCCTTTGAAAGGCATTCAGGAGCAATACAAAATAACAAATTCATACATGTATCTATATAAGGAACGTAGTTGATAAAAAGCTATGCACTTGCATGGATTTTGTTATGAAAATATGAGTCATGCATGAAATATCTATCATGTTCTGTTTTACTGCTTGTCAACAAAGCCAGTAATTTTGAAACATAGTTCAATATTTGATTCATACTCTATATATATCAAATCTTATTTCAAGACAAACATTTCTCTTCTTCAAAATTGACAATGTTATATATGGTGCAGTTGATCATGTCGGAGACCATAGCACGGCCTGTAATGGATGATAATGTATATAACAAGTTATTTATGTCTTAATTTTATACTTCGGTGCGCGACATCAGATTGGAATTTTCTATCATATTATAGAAAACGACACGAAAAGAGACTGTACATTTTACACTAGGCAAGTATATAGTAGAGTAAAAATTACGATGGACCCGGAAATTTTACCTAGCAAAGAAACCTTCTATATGGTCCCCGGGATATGGTCCCCTGAAGCTCAAAAAAAATTCAACCAGATTCAACCGTGGGGAACTCCCTCCACATGCGAAAATCCAAAATGGCCGCCAACGCTATTATGAAAATCTACCTTTTTTGTATTTGACTTACAAGCATGTATAGTACATGTGTACCTCAATTTTATGGTTTTCAGGTTTCATTTTGACTTTCAAATCCAAGATGGCTGCCACTGTAGAGTAAAAATGTCGATGGACCCGGACATTTTGCCTAACAAACAAATTTTTGCACAGAAACCTATATGGTCCCCTAGAGCTAAAAAAAATTCAACCAAATTCAACCTTGGGGAACTCCCTCCACGTGCGAATGGCCGTGAAACACCGCGTCCCCCCCCCCTCCCGTATTTTAACCCCCCTGTCAGAGTGGACAGGCGGTGTGCGGACTTCGCGTGGCTACGCGCGCGAAGTTTGAAAATTTAAAAAAATTTCAAACTTGTTGCAAAATTTTCCCTTCCTGGCGGAGTAGAAGTGAGTCCACAGGCGTAGAAATAGCCCTCGAGCACACACCCCGCCCCCACGGACCTCAACTGCAGCGAAGTCAGGCGGAGAGAAATTTTGCTAGTGCAGAGTGTAAAATGTGTATAGCGGACTCTGGCAAAGTCAAATTATGAGTCTTGCGAACCCTGGCGAACTGAAATTGTGCGTGACATTCGCCAGATAACCATGGCTCCGCCGACGGAGTCAAGCGAAGTATTATGTCTCCGCCAGCGAAGTCTTGCGGACCACAGGACTTTGCCAGCGAACTGTAGCGAATATCCAGAGTCCGCCGACGGAGACATGAAAACTCTGCCACATAACATAATAACAAGGGAAAATTCCTTGCGGAGAGCAGCGAAGTCATTTGGCGAAGTCCTGCGAACTTCCGCGAAGTGTAGCGAACTTCGGCGGAGTCCGCTTCACAAAGGCGGCGAACGAGCGGATATTATTTTCCATCAAATTTGCGACGGAGCATACGAGGTAGCCCGTATATAAAGCGAGCTTTGTCTGTATGCTGTCTGTGTATGTGCGTGTGTGTGTGTGAGGGGTTGTGTCTGTATGCTGTGTGTGTGTGTGTGTGTGTGTGTGTGTGTGTGTGTGTGTGTGTGTGTGTGTGTGTGTGTGTGTGTGTGTGTGTGTGTGTGTGTGTGTGTGTGTGTGTGTGTGTGTGTGTGTGTGTGTGTGTGTGTGTGTGTGTGTGTGTGTGTGTGTGTGTGTGTGTGTGTGTGTGTGTGTGTGTGTGTGTGTGTGTGTGTGTGTGTGTGTGTGTGTGTATGCTGTTTGTGTGTGGAGAGGGGTGTCTGTATGCGGTCTGTGTGTGTGGGGGGGATTTGAATAATGGCATAGAACCTTGATAAACTATCGAATCACAACATCCTATGCTGGACAACTCCTCCCCAGTAATTGTAATAAATGCTGTTATTTATAATTGTCTCTCCACAGACATGTTATTGTTTAGGGACGACATCTTGTATACCCCACGAGTTTCTGAACTCACGTACTATATCCCAGTAGGCACACTGACGTCAGCCTGACGTTGGATTATGGTTGTATTATGTTGTGACGTCAGGGAACGTAAATTCAACGTCACCCCAACGTTGATTGCCTGACGTTGACACAACATCAGATTTTCAACATCACTCGGACGTTGATTGCCTGCCGTTGATTCAACGTCAGACTTCAACTTTGGATCAACGTTGATCCAACGTCTTGTGTCCGCTGGGATTGTTGTAAACTAGCTGTTTACCCGGCGTTGCTCGGGTTGAAACAGATGAGATCCGGAACACATTAAATGCTCCTGCCTCCTCATCCTTCCTCCTGTCCCACATCCCTCGAACCAGTTCTCGTCAGTATACAGGTCCGTGACAGATTAAATGCACCTCCATCACTGTCCTCCCATCGTCATATTTCACAGCCATTTACACACTAAATGTACTAAATATGGCAACGATTGATCCCTATAATATCGCTCCCCAGCTACTACTATCAATGGTAAACACGTGCGGAGCAGATTACATGTCCCACTCATTCCTACCCCTCCTTCCACCGCCACCCCTCCCCTCTTCTCTCCCCATCCCTCTCTACCCCATCCCCATCTAAACAGGTCCATAATTAATGCACCCCCTTCCTGCTGCTGCTCTGTTTGAAACGGATGAGATCTGGAACATATTAAATGCTCCTCCCTTCACATTCTTTCCCCTGCCTCACATCCCTCACACCAGCTCCCGTGACAGCCATACACACACTACATCTATGTGGCACTGCTTGATCCCTCTAATATCCCTCCCTCCAGCTACTCCTACCCCTGGTAAACACGTGAGACCATTAAAGTGTGTCTGCAGCTTATTTAATATTAAATATACACAAAAAATAAACAGCTTAGGTGTAAAAACACACATCAAAGAATTTTTTCCAACAGTCTATCAATTTTTAAAGCACACCTATCAATTTACATTTACATTAGAAGTTTGATGTGCATCTCAATCACCCCCTTTCTCATGTTTCTGCTGCTGCTTGGGTTGAAATTCATGAGATCTGGAACATATTAATGCTCCTCCCTGCCTCACCACCAGCCATGCCCCCCAACCCCCACCCTGTCATATGGACACACAGACCCTTTCTGCCAACACCCCTCCTCAAAACAGGTCCGGAGCAGATAAAATGCATCTCCATCACAATCACCACCCTTCACTCAAAAAGAACTCAAAAAGATCAAAGGGAATTCGATAAATAATCCCCGCAAGCGCGGAGTGGTCACGCGAACTCAAATTTCCACTTCTCCAGAGAAGTGGAGAAAGTTCGCGCCATTTTTGGACGCGGAGATAGCGCGTAGGTAGCGCGGAACCCTCAAGGAGGCCAAAGAGTTCGCCAGACTCCGCTGCGGAGCCATGCGAATCGCGTTGTCGATTCGACAATGAAAGTGTTAATTTTTCATATTTTTCACCATTTTTACGGACTTTGTCATTTTTTCGAGCTAAAAATGACGCGGAGTTGACTGTTCGCGTCCACTCTGACAAGGGGGTAGTAAGACAGCTCCGCGATGGCGTTCGGCGATGTCCAAGGCGGAGTGTGTCATGGCGCCTTACGATGTCTGTGGAAACGTATCACGTTGTTTCTCGGAATTACATGGCGTTGACTGGCCTGGTCTGTATATTGCAAAGATCAAAGAGAAATTAATCAATACCGATCAATAGACGTGGAGTGATGGACGGTGGTGGACGCGGCGTAAAAAATAACTTCTCCGAAGAAGTGATGGTGTCTCGCTGACCTGCACGCGGAGGTGAACGCTGAGTGTGAACGGCGCCCTGTCAACAATGCAAGACTCATGCAAGGGGCCGCGAAACGCGGAAGAACTCTGCGGGTGCGGACCCACAAGGAAAGGGTTAAATTAGGGATATTTTCCCTGTGTTTTTTTCAATCTTAGCCGATTTTTTTTTTGCTATAAATGGTCGTGCGGAGCCAACGCCGCGCCCAGGCTATTTGGGGGGTAAAGTGAGGCACCTTTTTTTTTATCGCCTAATTCTTGGCGGGCCAATAATGCTTAAATGTAGCATTGCTGATGACGTTCATAAAGATGTATTATGGTGTGTTATTTCCGAATAACACCATGAGCCTGTTTTTTCATCAAGTCCATCAGAAAGGTCACAACCCGTTATTCCAGACGATACCATAAGTTTTTACCACAAAATATGCACAGGAGGCACCATCAAAAGGCTGACAGTATCGTTTACTCATTTCTGCGTCTTTTGGAGCATCTGGAACAAGTATCGGCTTTGAGAAATTTGGGGTTTGAACAACAAATTGGAAAGTACGGCAGGTTCAGGGAAGATAAATGTCGATTTCTACTTAGAGCGCGATGGAGCCCAATTGTGGAGCCTGATTGCGCACAAGTATGAGTGATTAGTACTAGTACAGATGAATACACGTGAGTGGTCGACATTTCGTCAAAAAATGTCAATTCTTCACAATCGTATCTAATTGTGAGGCCAGTAACATGGGGGGGGGGTATTACGTAAGAATGACTCCCTGTAAACAGCATACAAGGGATGTATAGAAGCTTTGAGATAGAAGCGGCTACATATATACTCTACAGGGACGGATTCAGAAATTTGCGACCGAGGGGGCTAATTTTCAAATTTTGAGAGCGGGGGGGGGGGGGGGGCTAATTTTCAAATTTTGAGAGCGGGGGCGGGCGGATTTGTCCGTGCCTGGGGGCAGATCCAGGTTTTTGGAAAAGGGACGTAAGGAAAACATAAGGAAAGGGTGGGGGGGGGGGCTCACTTACGGGATTTCATGAAAAAACCCTATGAAAATTAAGTATTTTGGTGGGGGAAAGGGGGGGGTGCGGGGGGGGGGGCTAAATTCTGGGGGCGGGGGGCTTTAAGGCTAATATGGCAAGCGGGGGGGGGCTAGAGCCCCCCAAGCCCCCCAAGCCCCACCCCCCACTGGATCCGTCCCTGCTCTAATAGCTATACCCCAGTCCGCTATCTTATATTCTGGAATATGAATATGCCATCATCGTTGCGGGCTCGAACACCTGATGTTGAGTTCTTTACTTGGTTTAAATACTTACATTCATACAACTTTACTTTCATCTACTTCATGCAGTTTCATTACGTGAATTAACGTACCATATTATTTTACATATATTGCTGAGCTCCTCTTTACAATTCAACTTTAAGGCTACTGAGAACGTGAAAATGTCACTCCGAAAAATGATAAATTTCCAATCCAACTGATTGATTAATGATGACGATAATGCATGACTATTATCATTTTTCATTTTGACATATATGTGTTGGGAATGAGTATATAAGGCTGTGTTGTTCAGTTCATATGTTCAATGATACACTTTCGTGAATCAACAATGCAGATGTTGGTGTTTTGCGCGTTACTGTGGATTTCGTCTTTCGAAGGATGCAGAGCACAGATCTATAGGGGTAAGTTCTTGTGTTGTTTCTGTAGTTGACAGGGGTGGGATAAAGTAAAATTTATGAGTGAAATTTACCAGAAGACATTTCATTCTTAATGCTGAACGAGTTCATCGTGTTGGAATACACATATATACATTATTTATTTAGTTCATCTATACACAACACAAAACAAACTTAACTGTTGACAGTTTCGGCAACTTCTGTCACCATTTTCAAAACGTCTCTGCGCATGTCCAGGTCACTCAGCACGACTTCCGATGCAGAAAATCGGGTCATACACGTGAGAGAGTTGAAAGGCCCCCTCGTCTCGGTTCAGCAATATACACACACACACTTGCACACTTGCACACACACACACACACACACACACACACACACACACACACACACACACACACACACACACACACACACACACACACACACACACACACACACACACACACACACACACACACACACACACACACACACACACACACACACACACACACACACACACACACACACACACACACACACACACACACACACACACACACACACACACACACACACACACACACACTTGCACGCACACAAAGAATAATTTCATTCCAGTACAAGCAATACTTTTGACGTAAAACTCCTACTTCTGTCCCCATTACCTGAAAATAACAATTGACAATGGTCTCATCCTCTAGAGCCAGAGTGACACGTGTTCTGGGGTCATCAAAAGGGGCACAGAGCCGCAGCCGCAGACCTTCCCGCTCCGCTCCGCAGGCTTCCAAGTTCTCAAGTAGAAGATTAGTCTGGCTTTCATCATGCTGTTGATACTTTAATGTACAAGAATAAATATATTAAAGGCTTGCAATTAACAGAGTTGTTTGTTGATCTGTTTATTTTCACATACATATCAATATTGTCTAATAAAAAAAACTGTACAACTTACAATAGAACTTTCACATAGCATCCAACATGTCTATTGGTGTTAGGTGACTATATATCATTATAAGGGTTCGAGAAATTGCATGCACGTCTCCCTTATCCCTGGTCTTATTTCCTACATATCCGTTTTTTTGGAACCACGCATATTCATTCCACTTCTCTTATTTCCAACTTCCCCTTTTCCCCTCACACCCTATTTTCATTTTAACCCCACCCCACAGCCACTTGTCTTGTCACAAGCATTTTGAGTCTGGTACACAACCACGACACCTGCTTTGGATTCGCTCACCATTGGTGACTCCACCCACCAGCTGTCAATCATAATACATGGCTCCCTATTTTATAATTTCCTCAACAGTTGAGCCCTCACCAATTTGACGCAGCTCACACCATATACTGGATGCTTCACTATACACTGTGACATTACACGTGCATGTGGATAACTGCTGTGAAAATTATATGAGACGATTATAATTATTTGAGTACAACGCACGTTCTATGCATGTTGATCGCACGGCCACCTCAATAAAAAATACTCCCTGCATGTGCCGACGCACTCATAACGCACGGAGCCCGTGTGTATGTGCCCACAACTGTAATTTTGTCACTGCATGCGGCAAATGCCATAGACGCCGCAGACCTCAAGGCGCCTTGCGGCGACCACGACGGCAAGGTGGAACGTGCCCCTCGGAAACCCTACAGTATGGCCGCCATCCGGCAAATCTGCCGTACGGCAATCATAACCCCACAGCATTATTTTTGCCGTAAGGATGCCATACGGCTTGGGAATGAGCACACCTGTTTAGAAAATCGTGATTTGCCGAAAGGCCCTGTTTGATAACAATACAATGCATTGTAGCAATTAGCACGAATTTTTTACAAGCCCTACGGCAGCTGCCGTAGTCGTTATGGGTTTTGCCTCTAACGTAGCAAATTTTAAGTGGTACCGTGGCAATTGAAAAGGTTTGACATGTCAAACTATACGGTCAACTCAGCAGTGGTGTGACCGTAAGTAGTACCTCTGACGCAATGAAAAACATTTTCATACCCTTTTAAATGGTCTAAATTCCAAACCTTCTCCGGGAAGCATGCCCCTAACCCCTCTTAGAAAAGCTGTGCATCTACGGTGTTTGGCAGCATCCTCTCTCAGCGCAGCATATTTTGCGTGTGGAGGATCTAGGACTAAATCTGGAGTGGGAAACAAAGGAACGGGACTGAAAATGGCTTGTGAAGGATGAACATTTTTATCAAAGCAATAGACATTTTATCAAAGAGAAGCCACCGCCCCAACCCCCTCCCCCAGGGCGTCTTACAACACTTCATTAAGATTATCTCTTTTACCACCACTTGTGTACTGCGGCAGCGGCTGGTCTTAATAGAGAACGCGCGACCTGATAAGCTTATGATAAACAATGGAAACTCTGATCCGATCAGTTTGAGAAATACTACTTGATATCGAGAGTCTGCTTTGATATCTAAAGTAGGAAGCAAAATACAATGTGCACACTGTCCATAAACAAGAAATTTGCATCATGATACTGTCACACAATTATTGTAACGCACTTTTATTTTCAGTAATTTTCTTTGAAAATAACTGATGGAATACTTCCTTTTTTCACATTGCAACATAGTGAAGAGTACGTGTAGTTATTACAGTACAAAATTGATGCTAAAACTATTATAAGGCAGTATTTTGGACCATATCATATTGAATACAAAATGGCGTCACGTAAAGATTTCGTCTGGTCGAGGCAAGAACTGACGCTGTACGAGCTAATGGAATATCACCGCCAGGACCTGCCCGTGATCGTGCAGGTGACGGGAGGCTGGATGGCCAGCTCAGAGGTCGAGTCGTTCGCATCTGGAGAGGTAACTTCTGCAACAACGGGCCCCGGGTTACATATAATATTCACTATAATTTTCTTTTTTAAATCATGCATACACTTCCTATACTAAACCAACTACATTCTGAATTTCATGCTAAAGGTATCTCTGCAATGAACCTTGAGGAGGGTGTGCTAACGGGTAGACCATATGGGGAGTAGCCATATTGTGGCGAAAGACTATCACAAGCAAATTTGAGATAGTAGACTGTAATGACACCAGGTTACTTGGGTTAGAGCTTGTGTTTGGTGATAAAAAGATCATAATATTCAATGTATACCTACCTTACTGTAGTAATGAGAATGCTGAAGAGTTTATTCAGTACCTCCTTAGTATCAACTGCAACCAGCCCATACATCTACATAATGGGTGACTTCAATTCAGATGTATCGAAGGACTGTAGCGGTTTTATCACTCACCGGTTTGGGAACTTGTTGTCTCACTTCTGTGCTAAGGAGAATTTGTTCATCACTGACAACACGCTGCTGTCAGGAAGTGAAACATACACATATGTGAGTGATGCACATCAAACCAAATCCTGGATTGACCATATCATCTGCACTGCTAGTGCACATGCACTTGTGGACTCTGCGAGTGTCAATTATGCTATAGTCAGCTCTGATCATTTACCTCTTGTAGCCAATGTTCAACTTCCACCTGGCTGTCAACAGTCGGGGGCATCATCAGAGCTAAGAGCAATACCTTCAAGCAAAATCCAATGGAATACACTTACTAGTGCTCAAGTGCAGGAGTACAATGGCAACACTTGCCGGACACTTGCTCACATTCAGTTTCCTCACGAACTTGCCTGGTGCAATGACTTACATTGTAAAAACGCTTGTCATATATCAGCCATAGACAGGCTGTATGACAACATTGTAGAAGCACTTCACGAAGCAGGTGATGTCTTTGCTAAGCAAGCAACTAACTCACATAAATTGTTACCGGGATGGAATGAACACTGTCGGGACTTGCACAGTGAGGCGGCGTGGCGCGTTCCTTACCTGGAGAGCAAACCGCAGCCCTCGCTATGGTCCAGTCTACGAATGTATGAGACGAACCCGCGCTCAGTTTAAATATGCCTTCAGAAAATGTACGCAGGAACAAAACAATAAAATCAGTGATTCTTTGGCTAAAAAACTGTTATTAAAAACACTAAAGCTTTTTGGAATGAAATAAAAAATATAAATAACTCTAAAGTTTCTAACGTCTCATCAACTATTGGAGGTGCCATTGGCAAAGAGAGTATATGTGACACGTGGAGGTGTCACTTCTATGATATTCTGAACTCCTCAAAAGATAACTCGAGACAACAGCTTGTACGAAATAGCTTTAGATCCATGCAAGGTGATACTGATATGTTCACAGTGTCTGATGTGAAAGCTGCTATTAGAGAACTTAGGACTGGTGTCTCAGCAGGTATGGATGGGCTAGCCAGTGAGCACTATAAATTTGCAAATGATAGGGTATATGTTTTACTCAGTGTTCTTGTAAATAGTTTTATAGTACATGGTCATATTCCTGAACCTGTCATGGACTCTTTAATTATCCCACTTTTAAAGGACAACAAGGGCAATATCTGTGATAAAAATAATTACCGTCCTATTGCGATAACCTGTATTTCTTCAAAGATTGTTGAAATAATGTTATTACATAGCTACAGAAATGTCTTCTATACATCCTGCAACCAATTTAGTTTCAAAGCAAAACATTCTACTGATATGTGTACATTTGTTTTAAAAGAAAGCATAGATTATTATGTATCATGTTCTAGTCCGATTTATTTTTGCTTTGTGGACGCATCAAAAGCGTTTGATCGTATTAATTATTGGCATATGTTTGAAAAGTTATTGTCTCGTGGTTTACCACCTGTTATTGTTCGCTTATTGATGTATTGGTATATGAAGCAGAATTTTATTATCAAATGGTGTGGTAAATTATCTACACCTTTTAATGGAACCAATGGTCTTAGACAAGGTGGTATTCTTTCCCCAATTCTTTTTAATGTGTTTATGGATGACCTGAGTCAAGAATTATCTAATACTAATGTTGGTTGCTATCATAACAATGTGTGTATCAATAATCTCTTCTATGCTGATGACTCAGTCCTTCTGGCTTCTTCACCAGCTGCTTTACAGCTGCTGCTGAAAGTATGTGAAACGTATGCTAATAAATATGAAATGGTGTATAATGCAAAAAAGACTGCATGTATGGTGGTTTATCCTAAAGTTATAAAAATATGTCTCCCCCTCTCATGCTCTTGGGTGGAAAAGCACTGAAATGGATTGATGAACATAAATATTTAGGTGTTTTTATTTCTAGTAGCAATTGTGATGACAAGGATATACGCAGGCAAATTCAGTCTACTTATTGCAGGGGTAATGTTTTAATCAACAAATTTCGAAACTGTGATAATAGTGTTAAAGTCCAACTTTTTAAAACATATTGCTGTAACTTATATTGTTGTCAGTTATGGGCATCATATAGTAAGAGTATTTATAAGAAAATACAACAATGTATTTAGAGCTCTTTTTAAACTAGATAGAAGATGTAGTGTCTCTCAGAATTTTTTAGATAAGAATATTGATTGTTTTAATATACTTATGAGAAAAGCAATATGTAGTTTTAGACGTCGTCTATATCGTAGTAATAATAGTCTAGTCCAAGCTTGCTTATCATCCCAATTCTTTATTTACACCAGTAAAATTGCTGGTAAATGGTTTGAACTGTTGTACTAAGGCAGACAAAGTTTTTTTATCTGTATATATTGTATTTATCTATTTTATTAATTCTATGGACTGGTTTCCGAAATAAAATACTTATGACTTATAAAAAATACTTATGATTTGGCCTTTTATAAAGTGCGTGCATTTATGTTTGTATTGCGAATGTGATACCCTGCCGTATAGTGGGGTCCATCTCAGAAAAGTCGGTGTGGGGGGGGGGGCGCAGGGCTCAATTAAGACTATGTGTGTATATTTAGACTCTTGAGGAAACTTTTTGCGAAAATGTGCGGTATAAATAAAGTGGTCGCTCTATTAAGATTACTCAGCGACGAGCCTTAAGTGGTCTCAAATAGACAGGTGGCCTTTGTATAGAGGTTAATTGTGGTCTATTCTTCAAGTTAACACCGGGGGGGGGGCGTTACCCAGATTATGGGCGGTTGTAGATATGCTCCCTGGTAAAAATAAATAAACGCCCCCTTTTTAATGTGTGTCTTGCTGAACCCCCCTCCCCACCCACACACACACCGTACCTTTCCCCCCACCTCAGTGAGCAAAAGTATACTTCTTTCTATAAAATTATGAATATGTGCCATTTACAACTTTATAATTACTTACTAAATTTGCACATGTAAGAGAAGCACAGGAATATTTTTTTGAAGTTAAGACCACCCGGTTTTTTTTCATGTACAGAGATTCAAGACACCTATTTATGCTATTTTAGGACCCCTTGTTCTGCTGCAACACAACTACCAGTAATTTCTCCTAAATAACGAGTTTTGCACTGGGTAGGGAGGTATCCCTGCATAAGATTATCTGATTTGATAGTTGCAATTGAAAAATATATGTATGATCAAAATAAAACCGGGATGAAATAGTTGTTGTCTAGTCAGAACCAGGACTTTAGAAATTATATGCTTTTCTAGCTTTCCACTGCTGTGTATGCTTCACATAAACAGTCAAACATGACATAATTCCCAAAATGCTGTGTA
>CM032660.1:21277099-21330479 GCA_019095985.1 Streblospio benedicti | reverse complement strand
CCTGTGGGAACCTGGAAGTCTGGACCTACTTTGCTGTCCACTAAACATGTCTCGTTTTCATATTACTAGATCTGTGCAAGTGTGGACCCACATAAAAGTAATCTGTGGCGTTACATAGTGACAGGAATCTTGGCTAAGGATTTGTGTGTGATGAACAAAAACATGAAAAAGTTGAATACAATTCCATGTACTTAGTATGTTGCGTATGGTCTCACTTGTAATGTTGGTTTACTTTTCTCCTCCTCAAACTTTAAACAAATAACCAGAATATGCTAGAATGTTGAAAATAAAGTGAAATTTGAAAAGCCTTAGGAGACTTCAGTCTTGAAATCAGTTGAAATGAAAATGATTAAATATATTATATGAAATTGATTATTTGTTAGAGGTTTGAGTAGTGTGCACGCTTAAACATATTTTCGGCGCATGATTAATGCATACACATGACCTTTTTACATTGCAGCCATGATATGATTACCACTTGTCATTATTATCTCTGTATACATTTGCATAAAATGTCAGCTCAATAACAACTGCGACATGTGTTGCTAACTTAAGTCCCGTCCAGACCGCTACGACTGCATATGACGGAATTAGGGGTCACGGGCCTCAGGGTGATAACCTTCTATGAATTACTCTTCCACATCTTCATCTATCTTTGATCATGATCTAGAACACGATTCAGGGGCGACTAGCAGGATCACGCGTATAAACAATTTGCAATCATGAAAACTGTGCCTCAACAATGGCAGATCCAGGTTTTGGGGGGAAAGGGGATGGGGCACTTATGGGATTTCATGGGTTTATGTATGGGCGATCGACGACGATCGATGGCGGACATGCCAAAAACGCTACGAAAATGAAGTATTTTGGTGCGCCCCCCCCCACCTGGATGTGCCTATGTTCAATCATCACGTCGATCAGTTCTAATTCAATATGTACGTTTTTGATACGACAATGTTTGCTCGTCCGTACCTAATGTATTTTCAAGGAAACCATCAATGGCTGGTATAATGTTATCGACTACAAGCGACATTTACATCCAAGGTACGAGTGATTCTACACGTGAATGATTAAGTGAACAAAGTTGTGCCTGGTAAAAACATTTTATCACTACTGCAAAGCACGAGTTACTATACTAAATTATTTAGTGAGAACTATCTGGTATGATTGGCATAAGGAACTGTGTGACAAAATCCAGATTGATGTGAGCCGCTTCAAATGGTGAGGGCGCAACTTGGTGAATATCCACCCATATAGTGGAGTTTTCCACACACGCCAAACCCCACGTGTTCAGTAGCAGGACTTTAACCCATGATCTTCTGATCTTCGATCCAACTCCCTATTCATTCAGCCACAAAAGCACAAACTTTTATCTACAGTACGTCTGATGCCTGGTCAATTTTTATTGACCCCACTGGAAGCTTATTTTGAAAGCTTTTGTCTTACAAGACGCACCTTTTGTTTGAGCCAAAAATGTGTGCATTATCACGTAAACAAATAAAACAAAACAGTCCTTGCCTGTGCACTGTCTACTGCCTAACGTACTGGCACCGTTCTGTCTACCTACTACAAGACCATTGCTGAGTAGGCCGTATTATAGTTTGCAATATATAGTGAAAGCTTTTGCCACACGTTCACCGTACTGGACACGCGCTGATCCACGTGGTCTGGGTGAGTTCTTTTGGATGTAGAGAGCCAGTATAGAAGCAGTACTACCGGTTGTGCCCTAGGCTCGAGACCCGATGATGATAACGTATTTCTAATGCCTAAGGTGGAAACCCTACAGCAACGTATGGCCGCCGTCCGGCAAATTCTGCCGTGCGGCAATCATAAACCCACGTTATTATATTTGCCGCGAGGCTGTCATACGGCTTTGGAATTAGCACACCTGATTTCGTTAGAAAATCGTGATTTGCCGAACGGCTCTGTTTGATACCAATACGTCAATATGGGTTTTATATAGAAAAGTCATTAAAGTGATAAATATGAGAGCATAAGACGTCGTACGGCGCCATACGGCGTACGGCAGAATTTCACTGTGCATGTGTTTAACCCAATGTAAAATAAATTGGAGCATTCAGCACCTTTTTTTACAAGCCCTACGGCAGCTGCCGTACGTCTCTATGTGTTTTGTCCATAACGTAGCAATTTTTTAGGTGGTACACGTAGGGTGGCAATTTAATTGACATGTTTGACAAACTATACGGCCAACTCAGCAGTGGTGTGACGTAAGTACGCAATAGACACGTAAAACTGGATTTGCCTCTGATGTGGTAATAACGGGATCGTCGTTTCGTTGTTTATTCAAGTTGTGTGTGTGTGCGTGCATGCGTGTCTGCGCGCGCGCGCGCGCGCGCGCGCGTGTGTGTGTGTGTGTGTGTGTGTGTGTGTGTGTGTGTGTGTGTGTGTGCGTGTGTGTGTGTGTGCGTGTGTGTGTGTGTGTGTGTGTGTGTGTGTGTGTGTGTGTGTGTGTGTGTGTGTGTGTGTGTGTGTGTGTGTGTGTGTGTGTGTGTGTGTGTGTGTGTGTGTGTGTGTGTGTGTGTGTGTGTGTGTGTACTACTATGATTTACAAACCATCACTACATCATACAAATTCCTACTATTATACAGAAGATCTATATAATAGTAGTAATGTGTATGGTAAACTGTTTGTAAGTCATAGTAATGTAGTATACATACCATACACCCTAAACATGATGCTGGGGATCATGGTTTGTATCACACTAATCACATTCAGAACCTTATAATCTCATTTCTAAATTGGACAGAAAATTATGGCCATCAATAGGGCACGTTGACGGCTCTGTGAGCTCAGCAGAACCCACTCAGCGTGGGAACATAATGAATTTTCTCAGCTGTTTACTGTTATTGCGGATTATGCAAACTAACCCACATCAACGTGAACCAAGGATCACTGGTTAATTGTATCTATACCTATCGATATTCCTCTGCAGCCTATTGATACCAAAAGGTGCAAATAGCAGTAGCCGTACATTATACTTATGTAGAAGACGTGCCAATTACTAGATGTTTGTGTAGAAATATGTAACAGCTCACAAGGAACGGGCGTCACAGGCAGGATCCAAGTTTTTGGAAAGGGGGTGGGGGCGGTTAAGGGTATTTTGATGGGAAAAGGTGGAGTCTGGGCCCCCTGTGCCCGCTCCCCTGGATCTGGTTGTGAACTTGGTCCACCGGGCAACGATCAAATTCCAGCGGACCAAAATCTCTAGAAACCCTGTATTCAAACGACCCGAGGTTTAACTGTGCTATTATTTATTATGGCCACAACGCCAATTAATAAATAAACTATTATGGTATGATTTTCAGGCCCTGCCAAAATTTGAAAACATGAGGGTCCTCCGTCATCCAAATTTACTGCCCGTTATTCGGACGCCCCTATAAGTGCGTCCCAGGACCCACCTACCTCCTTCTACATATAATAATGGTCACTGAATTGTATTAATGATTTGGAACTGTGATTAATGGTTCTACTTGAGAGGTGGCCTCAACAGACAAGTTCTGCTGTATCACATTTTCCACGAACGTAAACAGCCTACATAATACCTACATATATCATATGCTATGGACACACCAGTTAGCCGTGACTACGCCCACAGATTAGTTAAACCACCAGGAAAGGGTTCTCATTGTAAGGGAGCATACTCAAATAAAAATGTATGAGAATTTTCACTTTGTAATTTTACATTTAATTTAGTCTCTTTATCCAATTATGAAAACACATAGCCCATTTTTAGCATTGTAGGTTTTAAATGTGTATCTACGTATGACCAAGAAAGTTAACACCAAACTTGGGGGGGGTCTGTTAGAAATTGGGTGTCATACTTTCAAAAACCGAAGTCAGCAAGGGTCATACTTTAAAATTGAAGACCATTTGAAGGTTCATGCTTTTGGTTTTGAGAGAAAAAGAGAAAAGAAAAGCAAGCATAATCACATGAATCTTGCAAAACAAAGGAAGGTTTTATTGACAAAATTGACAATATTACTGTTATTTATTCCAAGTATGTCATACTAATTTCTACTATGTTTATCATACCAACGTTACTATAATGATCATAGTCAGACTTGTCTGTTTGAAATGGCCTCAGACGCAATGAAAACCCTTTTTATACTCTTTTAAAGGGTCTAAATTCCAAAATTTTCTTGGCGGAGAATGCCCTTAACCCCTCCTAGAAAAGCTGTTCACCTATGGCGTTTGCCAGCATCCTCTCTCAGCTCAACATATTTTGTGTGTGGAGGATCCAGGATTAAGGCGCGGAGGGGGGGGGTAAAGGAACGCGACAGAAAAGGGCGTGTGAAGGATGAACATTTTATTGAAGCAATAGACATCTTATCAAAGAGAACCCCTCCTCCCCCAGGCCTTCTTACAACACTTCATTAAGATTTTCTCTTTTACCACCACTTGTGTACTGGCAGCGGTTTTACCTGGCATCTCAAGCGAGAAGAAATTCTAATTCAAATGCGTTTCATGACGTAGATCTATGTTAAAGTAAAACCACGCATACGCGCGACCTGATAAGCAAAGCAAATGACAAACAATGGAAACGCTGATCCGATCAGTTTGAGAAATGATACTTGATATCCAGAGTCTGCTTTGATATCTAAAGTAGGAAGGAAAAATACAATGTGCACACTGTCCACAGATAAGACATTTGTATCATGATACTGTCACACAATTATTGTAGATCTAACGCACTTTTATTTTCAGTAATTTTCTTTGAAAATAACTGATGGAATACCTTCCTTTTTTATACTGCAACATAGTGACGAGTACGTGTAGTTATTACAGTACAAAATTGATGCTAAAACTATTATAAGGCAGTATTTTGGACCAAATCATATTGAATACAAAATGGCGTCACGTAAAGATTTCGTCTGGTCGAGGCAAGAACTGACGCTGTACGAGCTAATGGAATATCACCGCCAGGACCTGCCCGTGATCGTGCAGGTGACGGGAGGCTGGATGGCCAGCTCAGAGGTCGAGTCGTTCGCATCTGGAGAGGTAACTTCTGCAACAACGGGCCCCGGGTTACATATAATATTCACTATAATTTTCTTTTTTAAATCATGCATACATTTGGCCTTTTATAAAGTGCGTGCATTTATGTTTGTATTGCGAATGTGATACCCTGTTCTATAGTGGGGTCCATCTCAGAAAAGTCGGTGTGTGTGTGTGGGGGGGGGGCGCAGGGCTCAATTAAGACTATGTGTGTATATTTAGACTCTTGAGGAAACTTTTTGCGAAAATGTGCGGTATAAATAAAGTGGTTTAGACCTCGTGTACATCAAAACATTAGGAGTGGAATCGCTCTATTAAGATTACTCAGCGACAAGCCTTAAGTGGTCTCAAATAGACAGGTGGTCTCTGTATAGAGGTTAATTGTGGTCTATTCTTCAAGTTTACACCGGGGGGGGCGTCACCCAGATTATGGGCGGTTGTAGATATGCTCCCTGGTAAAAAAAATAAACGCCCCCTTTTTAATGTGTGTCTTGCTGAACCCCCCCTCCCCCACCCACCCACACACCGTACCTTTCCCCCCACCTCAGTGAGCAAAAGTATACTTCTTTCTATAAAATTATGAATATGTGCCATTTACAACTTTATAATTACTTACTAAATTTGCACATGTAAGAGAAGCACAGGGAATATTTTTGAAGTTAAGACCACCCGTTTTTTTTTCATGTACAGAGATTCAAGACACCCTATTTATGCTATTTTAGGACCCCTTGTTCTGCTGCAACACAACTACCAGTAATTTCTCCTAAATAACGAGTTTTGCACTGGGTAGGAGGTATCCCTGCATAAGATTATCTGATTTGATAGTTGCAATTGAAAATATATATGATCAAATAAAACCGGGATGAAATAGTTGTTGTCTAGTCAGAACCAGGACTTTAGAAATTATATGCTTCTAGCTTTCCACTGCTGTGTATGCTTCACATAAACAGTCAAACATGACATAAAGGTGTAGCTGATGATAAACATAAAACATGGATTCCTAAAATGCTGTGTAAAATAGAATTTCAATATTGATTCTGACGCGTACTATCAGACAGAACCACGATAAATTATCAAATCAGAACATAGTATGCAGTGACACCTCTTCCCTATTGCTTTGGGACACTGAAAATATGGTCTTATTATAGAGGTGGCCTTTAAAAAAACGTGTACACTGTAAATGTTTGAGTTTTATTCTCATCTTCTATGACATGTATATTCACGGACTAGTGCTAGTTTCTATTATTTGTTGAGCAACTCAGCTCCGTAGAATATAAACGATTCTTGTTCAATGTAAAAATAATAATCAGTCGAAAAATGGTCGCGCGGTGCTCATGGTATCATTTCCGTTACTGCTTTATTGCGCGACCTCAAGCGGCAAACCTTAGAGCAACGGCGTCGTAACCAAAGGTTGACTCTATTCTACAAGATTTTAAACGGCCAGCTAGATCTACCACCTGACTCAATGATTAGCTCTGAAACACCAACACACAGAGCCCACGACTGGAAGTTACAAAGACTGTCTGGATATGACAAAAACTCTCCATTCTGGAAAGGGACTGTAGCTCGTACAATTCCGGAATGGAATGGATTACCAAAGTCCGTTGCCGAAGCTGACTCAATTACCTCATTCAAGGGTCAACTGGCGCCTTCTATACCATAGGCGCACCTCACTCCATCCGCGTTTTGCCCCGTTAGAGGAGACCAGTGCCTGCATAGTCCACTTGCGGACTACTAATCAAGAACAAGAGCAAAAATCCGTTATGCTAGGGGCGTTTCAGCGTATACGCGCCACTAAAAAAAACTACCCAATTACGAACGTCTGACTCTTATAGACGGTGATAACAGGAGGATACAAGTGATACAAGTGATACTAAATTATAAATAATTGTTCTGTGAAGTGCATCTATGCGGCTGTTTACCATCGACTTGCAGGAGGCTTCACACACTGCGGATTTTGCACCTGTTGACTCCTCTGCGCATGAAGAATACTTGCACACTGAATTATACTGTTCTGATAAATGTGACGGTTAACCCAGGGAGTGCTAATAAAGTACTCATGGTAGGCCTACTGTGATGTGAAAGGGCTGGTCGGATCTCATTGCTTCCGCCCCCTCCCCTCGACCCCCACCCCCCTAAGACCATCGAGCCAACCGCCACCGTACTGTTTCGATACTTCATGAACACTCCCTACGAGTAAAATATCCTCGGCAGTGCGGCTAAGAAATGATATGTATGAATCTCTGTGATGTACTGTCGCCAGTCAATATCCGACTTTTGATACAGAAGAATCTAGGAGATCAATGAAATTGCGCAGATTTGAAATTGACGTGAGTATTTTAACAATGCCTCCACATCCAGTGTGGAAACCTCTCCTAGCAACGTTAACTATTGTGATTGCTGCACTGGGATTACACTTGACACCTGAGCTAATAAGGGATCATGTCGTCTACGCGATAGGGCACCCCAAGACCAGCAAGCCTCGAACCATTGCAGACATCATCACTTGCCAGATGGATGGGACGGAAATCAGGCGGAAGGTTGATCAGAGCATGAAGTTTGCCAGTGCCTTGGAAACCAATTGCAGCAAGACAAATCTTTGGGGTACCAGAACTTGCAGTCTTGCACTATTCCGCGAGTATATGGAAGCATGCGGCTATTTCCCGATGGCAGGCAATCAGTGGTCTGAGGACCACGCTAACTATAATCTGAACATGTGCCAAAGCCCGCCTGCGTGGAAGTCTGAAGATCTAGCGGTGCAACTAGCGCGCCACAACATGACAAGAATCCCCCTCACGGGGGATTCACGCGGCGACCGGTTTAAAAGAGCCATCTATCGTGAGTTTAGAACGGCTGGCTATCACTGCACCCTAGTTAAGGCAGAGCGGAACACCTATACCCCCGGAACTGGATACTTCTTGCAGGGAAGCGGAATCAATGCGAATGCTCTGATGGGCGCTAGACGCACCTGTCACTCATATATGAGCACGCTGAGGCCGTGTGCCCCTCCGGCATGGGGAGCCACAGTGGAGGTAGAATACATCTCAATGCTGATAATGTCTGACGGTGGGGGCATTCTCGTCAATAGAACCTATCGCACACAGGATGACAGTTCAGCCGACGAGCCAGTGTGCAAGGTAAAAGGACAACATGAACTGTTATTCACGGTGTATTTGCGTGATGTTATCCGGACTTGTTGTTGGTGTTTTCAAGTTGTGGCCACGCCGGAGCCATCAGCATTGTAGATATTTACAACTCCGTGTAACGAACTGTGGATGTCATTGCTGAGAGTCATGTATCATTTTGAGTTCTTTCTGTATAAAATATGCCTAAATTCCAAAATTAAATCTACATGGAATTTAGGCATATTTTATACAGAAATAACTCAAAATGATACATGGTTTCTAATATGCTATGAACCTTACTCAACAAATTTTAAGTAATTGCTGAGAGTCTGCCAAGGTCTAGTAAACAGATCTTCTTCACCTACCACCAAAGAAGGAACTGTGCGCGTGAACGTGCCCAGCTGTGCAATAACACTTGGGGAATCTGTGAGAAAATTGCCGCCTGCAATTGAATTCTGTATGACAAGCTGATGGCCAGTGGACACGAGAACCAGTGTAGTTTCTTTGACCTGAGCATGATGTCCACGTCGGTGCCCCAGTGGTACCAGGGACACATGATTCCCCGATGGTACAGGACGGTCATTGACATGGTCTTTTCTATCACTTATCCTTTGCAGCCTTTGTAGCACTATATACACCAATGAAATGTAAACTATTGCATGCGTTGTTAACATTTAGTAACTTTTGTATTTTAAGATTATGTGTACATTTTAAACGGGTCTTTTAATATCCTTTTCATATTTGTGAGAGACGAGTAGAACTATAAATGTTTCACCTGAATATGTATCAAATGCCTACCGGTATGTTTTCTTCAATATAATATACAGTGAAAATGCGTAAATTAGTTCTCTGCATTATAATAGTACAAGATTGATACGCGTCGATGGGAGAGCTAGCCTAGTTTGAAAACCATTTCCTAGATCACAAAAAAAGTTTCAGCCGATGATGAGGCCATTTGCCTCTTTATGCACATCACTGAATAAAAATAATAAAAATGACCAAAATGTGGTTACAAAATTATTTTCAATGCCAAAAATAGATCTTGTATTTGGGGTCACTAAACCATACCTTTTCGAATCACTTGCTACCTCCATACATGCACTACCTAGTACCCACACGCTAAGAGAGCTATTGTATTTGTAGAACCTCTTTATTAAGAGCACCCAGGGACTGACCTGAATATAAACTAAACAATACAGTAGAACTCCCGATTAATAATATACCTTTATGATGAGACCATATTTTGAGGACCCAAACCTTCTTTTAAAGACCACTGCAAAACTTCATAGACAGATCTTTTCTCTAATTTAAAAGCACTTGAGGCCAGGTCATATGTGGTATTATTGGCCAGCCCATAGGTGGTATTTACACATAGGCACATGTACATGTTTCAGATCATTCGTGTGGCCTCGTGTGAGACTCAGACCCGCCTGGTGGGCAAAGATACCCGCGGGCGACACATCAGTATCCCTGCCAACTACCCACGAAAAGTCACTGTAAATAGCCTGGTGGGAAAATCAAAGAATGGTAAAGTAGGATTATGAATATTAACATATCATATTTATATTCCTGACAGAATATCAGAGGTGTTGTTTGCATTGTTCAAATCTTCATTTGACTATACATACATTGGGTAATGTGAAATGACATTTTTCTTGATACCAGTATGTCATTTCACATCTTCCCCTAAGAAGGTGGTCATCAGACATCTATCTATAACATTTGATAGATGATACCTTGCTGTGGCAAGATAGTCATTTCAGGGTATCCACGGATCAGGGAAATAAAAATGGGGAAATTTGGAAAATTGCCAGAAAATGGTTTTTGTGTTCTTTTATGGTTTGTAGAAATCACGGAAATTAAAATTGAATCAGGGAAAACTCAGGGAAATGTAAATGAAAATCCTGTTACTAACATTTTATTTTTTGATAACCTAATTTGTCATTACAGATATAATGGACTTCAAACACATATCTAAACAGGCAACTCTCCCAATAAAAATACGCTTCAAAGATGAAGTTAAGAAGAGTTTTCCCATTGGGAACAACCCTGACACAAGTGATCCGAAGTTCGGTACGATCCAGCTGTTCAAAAAGTATAAAGAGACTTTTTTCAAAGGAAATTTTGTTTCCGTGAGTAAGTAATAAAAACTTTGAGTTAAGCATTCGCTATAGTTATATCGTGGTTTATGCTGTTATTCTAAACGTGTGTTTTTGCAATGTACAGCACAAAACAGACTGCTATATAATATCATATGTGCTACAGAGTAACACGCGATGTCTGACTAAAACGACTGTCCTGATTTCCATGTTTCTCCAGCGGAGTTGTTTCCGACTGTTCTGACGATCCCTCTGTACTTGCGTATGAAAGTGGTGCTTGCCACAGGAGTCACAACGCACTCAGAGCGCGACTGGCTTGCTCTGCAGCTGGCATTCAGCAAAATAGCGGGAACCATCAACTTCTCTGCCTCTGGTGGTGAACAAGGTAGGCCAACGGTAGAATATGGAATTATAACCACCTCTGTGTGCTTTTTATGCTCATAATTGTCTTTCCATAAGCAGCCACTTTCGTGCCTTTACATTACAACGAATACACACTTTTCATCCATAGACATTCTTCTGTACGACCCCAAAGTCGTGGAACTGGCTCAGAAACAACACCACAAAGATAAAGAAAAGCTAGAAAACATCTATGACGTCATCAATCCAAGTGAATACCTAGCACTCGAGAGGACCCCTAAAGTATCAGATGGAGAATACACTACCATCGTCCCTCCCACGCAGAGGACGAGTAATGTGTATGAGAGTGCACAGCCAGGGCAAGCGGCAGAGAAACCAACAATCCCACCGCCCCCTCCACCACGGAACTCCATTTCTAATAGTAAAAGTGGTTCAATGAATGATGGTGGAAAAGGCATACACATAAGCACCTGTGAATCGTATCCAGAGAGTAGGGAAAGGAAAGGTTCCCAGGCCAGTACCAGTTCGCCTTCAGGTGGGGGTGGTGATTCGTTCGACGTGTCCGCGCTTTCTGTATCTGAAGTGACAGACTATTTGAAGCTTCTGAACTTGGGTAATTGTGATTCTTTTCTTTTTGTATTTCATTTATAATATTAATTTTGACTACAGAACATTGTTTGTTTCATAAAGAATGGTTGATCATGGTACAGTAGGGAAGCTCCATCAAAATAGTGTATGAAAAACTAACAAAGTAGGTTTGAAATTCTATGCATTTTTCCAGAGCACGCAGACTATCAGTTTTTGCGGTGGTTATGTCCCCGGTTCACCCCTACCCCCTTCCCCTTAGTATGAGCGCGCCAGAGGCATTATGCATTCCTTATAACGTTTACACTCCTCACAGAAAAAATGGATCCACTCTGTATGGTTACGTCATTTTTATCACCATATAAATATGCTATTGATCCTTTTACAGGTGCTTTCGTAAATGCGTTTAGAGAAGAGCAGGTGGATGGTTCACTGCTCACGTGCCTGGACGAAGACACGCTCAAAGACACTTTTTGCATGACAAAACTGCAGGCGAAAAAACTAACATTATTTGCTAAATCCGGATGGCTGCCAGAAAATGCTTTCTCAACACTGTGCTAAAAAGCACAGGAGGGTAGTGCATTTACTAACTGCCCTCAGAGAGCAAGATGAACACCTCACTTCAAGAATTTGGTGTGGGTTTGTATACACAAGTGCATGACAGCAGCTTTTGTGTAACAACGGTTTATTACTTAGAACTTTGAATTTACCAATATAAACTGTTTGTCAATTATCAGTAAATATCTTAATAAAGGTGTCTTTCTGTTGATTGTTGGCGGGCAGGTGGTATATGTATTTAGTTATGACATCTGTTTATTTTCTAATTGCATACAGTGTTACCTCAAATTGGTGCCACCTTTATATAAAAAAGACCTAGTCAAACTTTTTCCAGTTCCAGGACGTCAAAAAGAGACTGGTGCAAAAAAGACGCTACCTCTCTACTGAGACCAGTTGTAAAACAGAATGGGTTTGGTCACTGAGCATACTGTTAATTTACATACCTCCTGCGCTTTTCACAGTCAATGTAAATGAATGTAAAAATTTCCCCCCAGCGATATTAATATAAAACTACTGTTTTTTATTATTATTCCTGCGTTTAGCACAGTTTTGGAAATGAATGGCAGTGAATAGAATAGCGAGGTTATAAAAAACATATTGATGACATTTATCGTGGAAATGTAAATAGCCTTGATTTATCTCACTGAGAAAGCCATACTGTTAAAAGTACCAAAACTCCTGCGCTTTAGCACAGTGAATGTAAATGAATGGTAACAATTTCCCCCAGCAAGGTTATAGATAAACATGTGGCATAGCATTTATCGTGAAAATGTAAATATAGCATTGCATTTATTAATATAAAAAGTACTGTGAAAAGTACCAAAACAACTTGTGGCTACTCTGAGTGACAGTCACGAATGTTCAACCGCCCAAAGTTTATTGTGCAGTACGAGATGGACATACATTGGGGCGGGGGATATGGATTTCAATATTCAAGAGTCTGTCTGATCATATGTTGATATTAACGTCTTAAGAAATATGGTATAAAAAAATAGAAACTTAAAAATCGCAACTCTAAAGGGTTTTGCAGTACGTATTACTGAATGTCAAATGTTTATGCACGGTGCTACAACTGTCAGTCGGTGTTGGAGAAATCTCTTCAACATGGGTGTGGTAACACGGGTACGGTGTTCGAAGCTAGTAGCACCCTGTTGTGAGCATTTTAGTACATATAACCGATCATTTTCATTGGTACATACTGAGCAGACCTAAGCCAGGTGAACTGTTAGATGAATTATATATCTGGTGATGATGCTACAATAATAGTAACATGCTTGGCAGGTAAGGCCCCCATCCCCACCCCCCAGGTGGTAATAACATGTATTTCCATCCTCTATTTCGTCTGTCAAAATAATATGTGTTGCTAGAAGGCTGTGCGTTAGAATGAATACACTGTCCTCTACATCCTGCCATATCTTTACCATTTTTACATGTACATGTACATGAATATAGATGTTTGAAAATTGATCCACAAAATCAACAAATTCCAGCAGGGGTAAACTTGCCAAACAACGACCGACGCTTGAAGCACCGTGCAATAGCTATGTACACTCTGTAGCCGTTATAATAGTTAAACCTGTTAATCAATTTGCAATTACTCGTTTGCTAATATCTTTGTATCTAGAGGTTTGCTAGTGTCTGTACATTCAAAAATAAACTGTATAACTATATATTAAATATGTATAAGGTATACTACCCTACCACTAAAAATCTAGATTAATTAATCAAATTACGTCATCCATGCCTCTCCTGGATTTTTCATACCGGTACCCCACCACCCCATCCCCATCCCTCTCGTGGGCCATAATAAATGGAAGCACCCTTGACCTAATTGATCAGAAATTTGTAATTGGACTATTGCGCACACATATCACAAGAGGGTCTTAGAGCAAAATGTGATGGACTATTTGCTTAAATCTTGAGTGTGAATCGTGAACTGCCTGGCGTGATAAATCCTATTGGTGACTGGTAACCAGCACATTACAAGGGCTGTGAAATGTGATCATAAAAGTCCAAATGTGAGAAACGTGAAAAACACATTCATGTCTACTGGTGATTGTCCCATTTTACTGCATATTTTATATAGATGAATTTCAACTTGAACAATCGTGACATTATCGATAAAATTATTCCACAATTACCTTTTTGGTAATCTGATATGAATTCAACTGGTAAAATGAACAATGGTTTGTGCTTTATGTACAGCGTTCAACATACTGAATTGATACGGTTTGTATGTTATTAATCCTAAATAAATGTGTAAGTTGAAATCTGTGTTGACTTTGTTTGTTCATGATCTTGTTTGTCATGGTTGATGATATGTGATCATTTGCAATTCGATCCTGCTGATTGGTGAAAGACAATAAAATGCATGCATTATTAGCTTTTTTTATTGTTTGGAAGCTCTAATTACAAACCATGCAATCGCAGCATATACACGTATCATTCACAGAAGGTAGAAGAAAATAGCATACTGGACAAAAGCAGATTATCAGACGTTGATATAAATCTTGTGTATATATATTTTATAACAGATGCTTTGTAATTCATAATTATCAACTGCATATATTATACACGTGGCTTTCAAAGTTCAGATAATGCAATTTCATTTTCCTCGACATAACTTGAATATTAGTTATAATGTTTCTTGATTATGTTTATTGATTGATTTTTATTTATTATGTTGACAAGTATTTTACAACTACAAATACATAATAGCTCTACAATAAAAAACCCAGCCCAGTTCGACTTATTTGTCACCTTCATATTAATGCATAAATGTGATGCCAAACCAAACATGAAAACGATGACATATATAAATGATATAAACATTACATATAGGTTACTAAATATTCTATATATTTAGGCTACAGCACTAAATCACATTATCACATTATAGTGTATAGTTTTATTTTTAAGCTGTATTCATTTTGTCAAGAATCCATCTGAAAAATAAAACTATACACTATAAATACCAGATAGGATATAATAGAATACATTATGTATGAATATATGATGAATGATGTAAAAGTATCCAAGCTGATTCAATACAAACATTCCTATTTAATACATTAGGAATCCTTTAAAAATGTGTACACACGTGTATGAACGTTAGTTGGTCTGGCCGGGTTCAAACACACGACCATATGATGGCACCATAAAGTAAACACCCATTACAGTAGAACCTCTATTTTAAGAACAGTCTGGAGGTTCTACTGTTTCTGGTAGGTGTAATCGGAGGCAGGGGCTCCAGCGCTCGATTTGTCCTCACTAACGAGTCCCCAGCGAGGAGAGGAGATCATCGTGAGGTACTCTCTGGTTTGCGGGCTGCGCAAGTC
Organism: Streblospio benedicti; assembly: GCA_019095985.1. NCBI lineage: Eukaryota > Metazoa > Annelida > Polychaeta > Spionida > Spionidae > Streblospio > Streblospio benedicti. Next base: position 21,315,397 of record CM032660.1, on the reverse strand, counting down.
TTCAAGGTTCTGCGCGATCACATCTTTCAGGGATCCCACGCTGGGCCCTGTGTAGCCATCAGGAAGGTATTCGAGTGGGAGGCAATCCTTGGGAATGTGGTTGTACAGTTTTTCCATGTCGGCACCAATGACGTGAAACCTACTTTTGACCTTCTCCCCCAGGAAGGGTTTCGCAAGTTCGTAGATTTTCTCGAAGACAGACCACAGGAGAGACCCTATGCTGTAGGCATAGAGCGCTTTGTAGCGGTTTGGAATGGCACTCTGCCAAGTTTTCATGATCTCCTTGGCTTCTTCTCCGTTCCAGAAGGTGTAGTGCGCCATGGTGGCGTTGGAATAGTCCATCAGATAGACGACACCGTTCACCATGGTGCACTCATCTCTCAGCATGGCGAGAAAAGCAGCATTGAACGAGCGGATCATTTCCAACTTCATTGCAGGCACCTTCCATTCCTTGGGGTCGTAAGCCCCTCTCGGAAAAACGCAAAGCTTTTCTCCATTGGGCGTGCGCTTCGGCAAAGGCACTATGTAGCCCATCTCGATAAACTTTTGAAAGACGTCAGTAGTTGTGTCGTGGTCATTGTACCATCGGGGGTTCTTCGATTTCATCGTACAATAGCTTTCAATCGTCTCTCTGGCTTTTGATTGGTCGAATTTAGCGTATCTTAGCATTTGCAGCATTGACACGTCATCAGTGGGGTACCTCAGGTGGTTCGCCTGAGCTTCCACCCAGGCCCTCAGCTCCTCTACGGCGCCCTTCCTCTGAGCGGGGTCCTCACTGAGTTCCTCCTTGGCCTTTCTCACGCTATCCTCATCCAGGGTACACACGTAATCCGCAGACATAATGCTTTGTTGAATTCTAACAGTACAACTCAAGAGATATATAAAAATGTAAAAATGTTTATCCGGCTGACTTTACTACGTCTTATCAGAATCAGTGGTTGTGTTGGTCCTAATCCGAGTCGACGTTCTTATATAGCCCACGGTGTGCAATGATCAAGTGATGCCTAGTTCAACGAGTAGGTCATTTTTACCTACTGTGGACAAGTGCAACGACTAGGTCATTTTCTTGTATCTGCTGTAGACAAGTTCAACGTTTAGATCATTTTTGTTTTCCCTGTGCATATGCGTCAACATTATAATATTATGCAGCAGAGCGATACAGGGAATAGCACGTCTCCATTGCACCTCCACCATTATACTATGTTTTGCGGTCTCAAGCCTTTGTAACAGGCCGACGAAAACATCCATAAAGAGACCACCTGTCTATCAGGGCCACTTGGGGACAGCCCTTTTGCGAGATGTTCGACTACATTAGAACTCACATGTCACGTGACATTAGCCGAAAAGTATGAGTCAACGATGCACTTTAGATATATGGATTATATTAGATTAGTTTTAAGTCGGAAAACACGTACATTCAAAATGGAAATAGAATATAATAGAACACTGTCAATAATCTAGTGCCAGATTTAGATCTCAGAGTTCGACCAGCGCTTGTGTTGATCAATAAATGACATAGATTTAATTACGCACACAAAGCTATTTAGGTATGTGCGCATTTCATATATAACTGGACGTACTATTGTATTAGGTAGGCTTTTAAAATGCGTGAACACACGCATTCCGTGAATCCCATTTTTTAAAACGAAAATAAAGAATATCTAATGAACAATCTCCTTCTTTAAACGTATTTTTCAACACCCATTGTCACCCTTGATAATGTTTGGTTTGAATATTTCACATTCAACTGTTTTCTTATCAATAAAATAGAATTGTGTATGCCATATTCACGGGCTCGGTGTGCACTAAAAAAAACTCACGTGATGTGTGTGCGTCGCTCTAGATGATGGGGTCTATCATTATTGGGATATAAATTAAGAGTTCATAATCCATCTAATGTAATATATTAGAAAGATCACAGATTTGGGGCATTATATTTAGAGGTTTCTACAGAAGATAAACCGAGAGTTATAACTGTGACGTCAGAGCTATATATACGTACGTCCCCATTCTGACCTGTTTTTAGAAGTTTTTCTAAGGTAACCGTTAAATTGTCTCTGTAACTCAATACAGTGGTTGGAGCTTGCTTGCCATAACAGAGAGAGTAGAATTGAATTCACAAGCAAACTTAGGAAAAAAATAGACATAGACCTACAGTTGTTCATAAAATCACAGACCCTAACACGGCTGAAAAATTAGACTTCCAAAAATTTCCGTCCTTGTAATAATTGGTGGTATTCGAAGTTCGAATTTCGAACCCACGCCATCTAGGTTGAGATGATTACTGACTAAGTATATAGGCTGGGTGTCACAGATAGGTGTGCAATGATCAAGCTATAGCGATCAATGCCTTGTTCAACGAGTAGGTCATTGTTTTTACCTAATGTGGAGAAGTGCAGCGACTAGGTCATTTTCTTTTACCTGCTGTTGCTAGTTCAACGTGTAGGTCATTTTCTTCCCTTCCTATAAATGCAATCTATATGTATATTCAGTTATGTCAATACAGTGGTAGAAACTTGCTTGCCACAACAGATCTAGAGAGTAGAATTAAATATAGGACTGAAAATGCTAAACTCGGAACATGGGCCTACATTTGATTTTGAGATTTATTTTTCTCTGTGTTTGCATTTTTCTTGTACGTTAATATCGTGTAAAACAACCAAAAATACTTGTTCAAACAACAATGAGAAGTTTGTGGCCATTGTTCAGGTCTATAATTGGGCGTACTCGAGTGTCATTTAAGGTTGATGAGAACGTCTAGTAAAAAAAAAGTTTTGTGAATCATCACAAAACTTTGCTCACTGATAGATAATAATTTATAATAATGGAAAAAAATAATATTAACACACATCTTCAGGCTAGATTTTATTATAAAAAAATATTTGTGTCGGTATTTTTGTGATATATTACAATGCGAATGAAAGGAATGGCTGACCTGTCGCAATTCAATCTGCAATTTCTAATAAACGTTTCGTGTGAATTGCTGTAAAACTAATTTTCCCTTAAAGCTTAAACTATATACTATCAAAAAATAGCAAAAGAATGATACCTCTTCAGGCTAGTTTTTTAGATATAATTATTTAAAGAATGGTATCTAATATCCTCAACGTGTGATATTACAGTAAATAAGTATATGCACTTAGATTTACACACAATATATTCTTATAATGCCAGAATAAATATTGGTTATGGTTATTTGAACATTAAATCAGTGACTTTAGTAAGATAATAAAACTATAATTAGGTATCAAATGCATAAATAAAGTGCTATAGAATAAAATTACTAACAAAGAGCGTCAATCCAAGTGTTATCCATAGATGCGTTTCTAGTAAAAAAGTTTTGTGAATCATCACAAAACTTTGCTCACTGATAGATAATAATTTATAATAATGGGGAAAAAAATAATATTAACACACATCTTCAGGCTAGATTTTATTATAAAAAAAATATTTGTGTCAATTTTACTACTTATGCAATGTTTAGCCAGCAGGTGGCAGCATTATGTCACTGTTATGATCAATAAGCTAACAGGTGGCAGCACTGTGTGGCAGTGGTTTTATTGCTTGCCAGTGCTTGCCACTAGAGGGCACCACATGGATGTTCTCAAGAACCTTAAGTGTAAATTTAAATATGTCTAACTTCGGTGTCATATAAATAATACCAGTTTCAACCATATATTTTATGCAGATGGCAGTTATTATGCCAAAAGAAGTGAGTGGCGAGGCGCCATCATTGTTCTCGGTAGTAAGCTTTATGTAATTTTGAATTTTGTAATGTAATTTTGAAATGGATCTTTTGAAATATAGAAAATATATGTGTATATGATGACAGTCTAGCTTGTTTCTCTGCATTCAACAAATAATTTTATAAGGCCATCATTATTTACAGAATAGGGGGTCACAAATTTATGGGGGTCACAAACAGTAGTCTTTTCAAATGGGGGAAAATCATAATTTTGTAACCTTTTCTGATTTATAGTGTATGTGTGGGTGCGGGGGGGGGGGGGGGTCCCCACAAAAATGTTGTTGTTTTTAAAGATATTGTAATACATTTTTAACCAAAAACAGTTCTTAGTTCCCTTTATCTGTGCCTCATCCCGTTTTTATTTTAGTTTTTAGTTTCTTTGACTTCATTCTTGACCTTCTTTTCTTTGCATTACAAATAGCACGCTGGGTCTTGTCTCTCGATTTTTATATTATCAAATAATTCTGAATCCCGTGTTTTCCTAAAATCTATTAAGCCGTATCCCTTTTGTATTAAATCTACTATTTGAGCAGAAAACCAGTCCCGTACGTGTGCTTTATCCTTACTTTCCTGAAAGAAGCTACAATATCGAAGTAAGTTTAGAAACAAAGTCTTAAAACAGATCCAGGCATCATAACATTTGTACAATTCAAAACATTAAACCAATTCTGTTGTTCAGTTTTTCTGCTACATTCTTGTCAAATTCCTCACGGATCTAATCTGAATGGTATTGTGCTTGTTGATTTGCCTCTTTTGATTTTCCTTTCTACTTAGTTAAGGTGGTACTATACAGTTTTACTTTGCATCTAGTTGGAGCATCTAAGTTTGCATTATGAATAACTTAATTATGTACAAGTAACTATGATGTGCTACAAACGACCACCAGTCATTTTCAATGCTTTGCGTAGAAGATGTACCCTTACACATTTTTCATGCAATAACTTACGAATAATATATAAATGTTTTATGAATAAATTCTATACTTGTTTAATGTTGAAATTAGTCAACTGGATGACACATTGAGATTTATAAAAAGTACTGATTTCCAAGTATGAGACATAATTAGTTTTTTTTTTCTTCACCCTCATGTGCTTAGTGTTTGTTCTTGGAAGATATGTATGTAATGTTGCAGAATGTTTGTCTAGAACAGTAATTATATTATATAATCTATACATGTATTTCAATCAATGTAAGATCAATTAACTTCTGTGCATGCGTGCGTCACATATTGCCTTTTTGTTTGCTGGTTTGTTTGGATGCTCTGCAGCCATCAACAATTGCTGATGATTATAGCTCACCGCTATAAAACGAGCATGTGGACATGAATCAATTAACCTTTTTTTAAAAAAAATAAAGAAACTTCGATCTTTTTAATGGTAATCCCCAAATGGCAAATAAAAAAAATGTCTTGTACCCCCTTAACTTCGGTTTGTGACGACTTCGTGACGATTTCTTTTTTTTTAGACGGATCGTTAGGCATCCGTAGACAATCGTTAGATACCTTTTTTTAATGTTTTACTTTTGACCTGATTACACACAAAAACAAAATAGTGCAATACTGTTTGCTAATTTAACACATGTTGTTTGATACTTAGTGACGCCACACCTATAGGTTCATATTGACAAGTATGTTTCTATTTCTATCATTCCTGATTATTGTTCATTTGTCTTGTTTTTATAAATATAGAACCGGTGACAACTGCATTGTATTCTTCCACCTGTCAAATGTGACAAGACAGAATATTTTTATTTTTATTTTGTTAATATTATGGCGACTTTAGACGAAGATGATGACATTACTGACGAAGTACAATTAGCATCATCATTGACGTTTCCTCCAGAAGTTCAAGAAGCCATTGAACAAGTGTGATATTATTATTATTAAGATCTACGTGCTGAGTCTAGTATTTTAATCCACATTGACAGTAACAAACTGACACTGAAAATTGCAAATTTGGTCACTCATTGACTGCTAGCATGTATTGGAAGTTCATTCTTCAGATTCATTTCATTTCTATCAGGCATTTGTATCTAGACTAGATTGCTTTGACAGGCACACTGACTATGTATAAGTTAATACCCCACACTACCCAACCTATTTTAGGCAAGTGGTCCTCGGTGGTGTAGTAAGCATCTGTTAGCTATGCTGAGATCGATATTTACCGTGTGGGACAAGATTTCAAAATACGAGATGTTCATGAAAATCGCCCGATCATACTCACATCATTTAAATTTTTACATATCTGTTTGCAGAAATCTGTTCCATAGGCGTTTCCGAACATCTTGGGAAAATTTGAATAAAATCCGGCACTTACTTAGAAAGCTATGGGCATTTAACTACAAACACTTCTGTTCTCGCTCGTGCATTGTCTTATAACACAGTTTCGGCGCGCGCTACCCATAAAATCACGATTTCAGACTTGTGTTTTTGAAGAGGGAATGTTTGCCGGATCCAATGTGACTATGTCATTCATTTTGGTTTTAATTGTCGTAAAATCGTCTGTAGAACCTAATCACGATTGCAAATTTCTAAAATTGGAAACCCTCCTCTCTGAATTCATGACCAAAGTGTTGATCACATGGTTTTTTCACTATTTGGAATGTTATGTTTTGCAAATGTCTGGATTTGCTTTCATATTCCTAATCCTTATTTTCTCCTCTTTCAAATGATATATAATATAAAGGTTTAATCTAGTTTGCTCCAGCGAACATAAGCCTAAGAATGATGCAAGGTCACGGGAGGTTCGCCTTGATTTTGAGGCATGCGCCAATGAAAACTGCCCAATTAACTTAAATTACAGAGTGATAAAAAAATAACAACAAATAGTTTTTTATTCAGAATTTTTTTCTCTTTCCAATGGTATGTATTATATTAGTTTTACTTCTTCCTCCTATTTGTGAAATGAAAAAATAAGTGATATGGTCGGAAAATCCTGAGCATCGCATGGCCGTCGTAGTGGCAGTTGACAAAAGAAAAACACCACACGAATATTGCATCATATCTCTGTCATCAGTTGTCCTAAAAATTTATAATTTAGATGGAAATAATCTGCAGTAATATGCGATTCCATTCATATAAATAAGCGTATGTAATTATTTTAATTTAATAGTTTATTTTGAGCATCAATCACTTGCAACGTCATATTTGACAGTCCGCGATTGGCGGGAAAACACATGACGATGTTTGCGCAATAATGCAACAAAACTCACTGAATTGTGTGTGTTGGGATGGTAAGAATAAGAACTACAATGCATTTTTCTATAACATACTTTATTTTTACATAAATTGAAACAATAGTAAAAACACAGCAATAATTTTAAAAACCCATCTTATATTTGGTGAGTGCGCAACAGCAGCTTTTTACTTGTTTTTGCAACGTGAAACGTCGAAAGTTGGTGCAGATTTTGAAATGCGTTATAACATGGATAAATGGGAAAATCGTGTCTACAAAATCCCCCCCAAAACAGACAAAGAAATGTTAATAACTTTGTCAATTCTTGTCGGATTTTGGTGATCTTTTTTTTAAAATGATTCCCATGAGACGTAGAATTTTTTCAAATTTAAAAAAAAAAAAAAAATTTTTTTCAATTTTATCCCAGTGTAGCTACATCTGTCTCTCATACGGAATTTGCCTGTCATGAGTTTGCAACCAGGCCATGGGAGTCTTTATAGCGTTACCAATCAATTACGTTGTAGACTGGCAATCCCACAGTGTGTCGCTACTTTAGAACAAACAACTAGCCAGTGGCGACACCAAGGACACGGCACAAGGTTTGGAAGCGTCGTTAAAAGGTGTATCCCGTGCAGAGGAGAGCCCCCATCTGCATATAAAAGAATTCACCTAGTTTGAAAACAATTGATGTGGTCCTCGTTAGTACAGTGGTTAGAGCAAACAACTAACAAACAGGATTTGCCTGCGTCGTGAGTTCGTGGGCCGTCCATGGCAGACTTCGTGTCGCCAAACACTTACGTCGTACGTCTGCCACTGTACTGCCGATCTCCACACAGCATGTCGCCACTGTCGAGTATACATGTATCACACAAGATGGTGGCGACACTGAGGTACTGAGAACAACGCGTCAAGTACGTTTGTAGTTTATTTGGCAACTGACTGTCTCTACGCATCCTGCCTCCTACTAGCCTTCATTAGACTGTGTGCTCCGCTCGCTTACTCGGTGCGCAGTGCCCGTGATCTTCAGAAAGGATCATGGGTAATGGCCGCAACACCAAAACCGAGGTTCGGAAGCCTTGTTACAAGGCGTGTCCTGTTTAGAGGAGAGCCACCCCTCTGCACGCAAAGAACTCACCTAGCTTGAAAACAATAGCTAGTGTGATGCCTCCTACACCGAGGCTCAGTTGGTTACCTAACCTGCCAAACAAACGTGACCACATTGGAAATAAGCAATACTGTATGTACGCTTTCATGTGATATCCTAGGAACATTAATTCCTGAATAAATTACTACTATTACAAGTACCTGGTGTGATCCTCCCACCACCGGCTAGAGGTTCAGTTGGCTACCTAGCCTGCCTCTGAGGAACGATCAACCATCCAACAATTCAAATCAAGCGTAATACTCTCCATGATCCGCACCTTAATTCTCCATCTGCAATATTACTTATTTAACTATCTTTAGTCAGTGCTGTTTTAAACTACTATGTTCAAAATTATATGAAACATTCAGTGGTAATGAAACTGAATTTAAAGCTTCAAAGAGATGAGACAATTTGGTATATTTTGGTCTCAACTATATGGTCTTGAGTTTAATTCCGTTCAGGGGTATTCAATGTAATTAAAAAGAAGCTTATGGTGGAAAAAGACGTCTTCAGCTACATGTATGTTTATTGTGGGCAAGTAAAGAGAGATGTAAATGAAAAGATTAGAAACTAATTTACGTGCATTTTTAGAAACACAAATATTGTTTTAGGTGATTCCCAGTAAAGATGCAATCGATAGAGCAGACTTCAATGCAATTGAATACATCAATCAACTTTTTCCAACGGAACAGTCATTGGTCAACATTGACGATGTGGTCAACAGAATACAATTCAAAATCAGGTCAGATATGAAATCTACGCTATGAAATGTAAGGTATCATTTCAAGCTTCAAAATACAGCTAGTGACCGATGACTAAACTTATGTTTCATTATTCAGTTATTTTCACATTTTTGCCGTTAATTTGTGGAAATTATCAATTTAGATTTTTAATTAAGCTTGCATAATCTGAAAAACTAACACGAAAAGTAAAATGCTTGAAATTTCTATATAGAATCAGAATATTAATCCTCTGATTTCCTTGCACTTTATACATATTATACATGGATTTTCCTGGGACGGCTTGAAATTCAATCCATGAGACTTACACACAAAATATTTTGGATTGATAAGCCATGAATCTATTATAGCTTTATGAGTTTGAAATGGTGTTAAAATTCAATTAACTATTAAAAAACTTGTTTGATTTTATTTAAGAATGACAAATATAATAAACTTAAAGTTTCTTAAGTTTCATAGGTGATGGAGCCTTTAAAATAGCAGCACCTACATCATGGAATAAACTTCTCCTTTCCATACAGCAATCCAAGACTCTTGCCATTTCAAAATCCCAATTAAAGCACCATTTATTTAAGGAGGCCTATAAGCTCACATGAATACTTCTTGGAATTTATGCTATATAAATTAATATGGTATTGTATTGATGCGTGTAGGAAAGTGGACGAGGAAATGCGTGGCGTGGTGCGTGGTCAGACGAGTGTGGGCGAAGAGGGCAAGGCAGCCCTCACCGAAGCACAGACTGCCATCAGGGAGCTCTTTGCCAAGATCAGGGACATAAAGGACAAAGCTGAGAAGTCCGAGCACATGGTAAGCAGGAGTTTGACACTTTGTAAAAAAAATCCCGATCAACCTGCGACTTATAAACTAATTTATCCTTGAATGAGTTTATTGTGTTGGAATATACATGTTTTTGGACATGATTAGTTCATCTTTTACAACACAGAATCTTAACTTACTGCTGATAATTTTGGCAACTGCCATTTTTAACTAACGTTACTGTACATGTTGCCATTTTAAAAACATTTATGGGCATGTCAGTTCCCTCTGCAAGACGTCCAATGTCGAAAATCGAATTGAATACAGACTCCGTCTTCTCTGTTCATAACCTGCATCTGCACCCGTATCTGTATCGTTCTTGTTCTATAGTCACTTTCTCTGTCAAATACACTCACTGTACCAATCCTGTCTAAAACACATTTTTTCTAACACAATAAACACATTTTGATTGGTGTTGTTTTGCATGTCAGGTGAAGGAGATCACGCGGGACATCAAGCAGCTGGACCACGCCAAGCGCCACCTCACCACGTCCATCACCACCCTCAACCACCTGCACATGCTTGTGGCCGGCGTCGACGACCTCGAGTAAGCAATGCGACAAAGGCTGGATAACATTTAATATGTAGACTGCTATTTTACTGTAAGATTCAGAAATCAAATAGATTTTCAAATGAAAATCTTGCACGATAATTAGTAGTTACTATAGTTAGACTCGTTAACTTGATTTTGAAGGGAGTAAATTGAAAATTTTAATTCAAATTATCAGAGTTATTAACACTGTAAAGTAACATGAGTACAAAGAGTTGTTTGCTAGAGTTATCCAAAAATTTTAGTTATGAGTGTTTAAGTTGAATAGGTCCTAAGGTATTGTTCATACATATGATGTATGTAAAGTTCGTTTCATAAACTACTGACCTTGTGGAGTATTGCTAAAATGTTGTTACATGTTTGCTGTAGCCGTCTGAAGCGAGCCCGGCGCTATGGCGACCTGGCAAACCTGCTAGAGGGTGTGGTCAACGTGCTGGAACACTTCCACAAGTACATGGGAATCCCTCAGATTCGCCAGCTCAATGACAGGTAGGCATCATCACCTGCTTCTTTTATACAGAAAATCAGTGTTTGAAACCCGCAGGAAAAAGTTCAGGTTCAGCAGGGCCCTTAACTTTAAATAGTTGGGGGCCCTGATCATAAGTTGAGGGCCCTGCTGTGCAATGTGTTTGAAATGTTGGCAAAAGAAAGTGATTGCTTTTAAAGACACGTATTTGAATATGATAAAGTATGGAATTTACACCAATATTCACCAAAAATAGTTAAGTGACAAAAGGGCCCTTAAGTGCTAAAAGTTAAGGGCCCTGGTCAAAAGTTTGGGGCTCAGGGCCCTCGGGCCCCCTACTATTTCAAACACTGAGAAAATACCAATTATGACCATCCAAATGGCCATTGGCTTTTAGATGGAAAAATGATATATTACCAGGTGAGTTTTTACATGATTGTGTAATGAAATTGGAATTTGAATAGTCCATATTGTAATAAAAGTAAAATTTGGGTCTGGGGCTTTAACATGGGGTTGTATTTATTTTTAAAGGTTTCAGTCATTTTAGGTATAGTTTTTCTGACCCTGCTTGTTCAGTGTTCAGGGAAATAAAAAATCTTAGCTGCAAACTAAAACTCATTAGTTTCATTTGCTGAACTCTGACCCAGTTTATTACTTCCAGGGTGACAGAGATCAAAGGCGAACTGGGGACACAGATCCGACGAGACTTTGAGGAAGCTTTCTCTGGATCAGGAGCCAAGGTAGGCAGGCCAGTGCCTCACAACTGATAAATATTGTCTATGGGACTAGTTGGTAACATTATTCCAAACGCGTTTTCAAACCGATATGTCAAATGAATGTCAGTTTGAAAATGCATTGCAGAATGGCAGAGATTTTTCATCCAAAACTGTTACTAGTCCTACATATTCTACACACTTTCCTTGCAGCATACAAATAGTTAGGCTTAAAAAAATGCTGGTCGTCTGGAGGACAAATAAGTTCCAATTCTTACGTATCCTGTTGATTTGATACTAGTCTCAGACTAGCAGGTACTTATCGTGGGTACTGTAGACAGAGGACATGGGGATAACACCATCTGACTGTCATCAAGGCTATTCCTGCACACAATTTTGCTGCAATCTTTGCTCTTTTCAGTTAGTGTTGAAGAAGAATAGCAGAAAGCGAAATTAGATTGTGTGTGGTGGGAAAAGAAAAATACATCAGAGATCATAAAATAAAGCTTTTTATTATTTGTAATACATAGACAATTAGACATAATTTTTTGAACTGTTTCAAGAGCTCATTTGTAATTGGTTTACTTTGATATAATCCTAAACTGTGAATTTTTTAACATATAGTGTTTTTATAAACTCTCATAGTCTATAACTTAAGAGTATAAAAAACATTTGTTAGTTGGAAAACATAACCTAAGAACAATGACATGGTGTTTGTTTGCCAGACAAGGAAATCCCTGAACCCGTTTGATGAGAACTTCAACCCCAGCGAGACACAAGTAACGCGAGAGTAAAACACTTGTTATGGCAACATGAACATTTCTCGCGGAAAACTTTTTTAAAAAATAAGTATTAACATTGTTTAGATTGTACATATACAATTCGGACTAGGAGATTTATATAAATATAGTGAATTACTGTCTTAATATTTTCGGTTTTGAAACTTGAAAAAAGTCTCTTAAGACTTTTGCATTGGCATTGCAAATGAATAATAATATTTCAGTAACAGTAACCAGAGTCAGGATTAGTCACTCGTCTGCTCATATTGACAAGTATAACCTTGTGGGGGGCAGGTAAAAAGTTTTAGCAATTGATCCTGTTGACAAGTACCGAATTTTTGTCCATTTCGCCTGTGCAAGGAGGATGAGTATATTTTTTTTATGAGGATGACGAGATATTTGGGTGCTAATCTGACAAGTAGCACTTTTCCACCCAATCCTGACCCTGTCACTGAACATACTTTTTTGATTTTGCACTCTACAAAATTATTATATAGAAGTGTCAAAAAATGACAACTTTAACAAGATAAAATGTTGCTCATGTACATAACTGGTGTTTTAATATTTCACATTTTTTTACATTTCCACTGTTTATGTGTTTGTTTTCCCATATTTGTAGGGTATGTTGGTGGGGAAATCTTTCAAATTTATATATTATGTGTAAAAATTTAATAATAAACGTGTTCCTTTGGTAGTAATTTTGGTTTGGTGACAACAGAATGTTTATAATGAGAAAAGCCTCTAATTTCAACCTTGATCAACCTTTCATCTTTTTTATGGTATGTGGCATGCAAATTGACAATCAAAATGCTAGTAATACTAATTACAGAACTAGATCAATCTAAACTTCAAGAAAATGTGTGAAATTTGTTAGACTTTAACCCTGCAATAAAGTATTATCAAATCTGTATTTTACTTACATTGTGCTATATTTCAATATTATACAAATTTTCAGATGGATTTACAGATGTAATTCATTGAACCAACAAAACTATATCTGCAAAGCTACTTTGACATTAAAAAATTGTACCCTGGTAAACAACAGAATATTTGCTGATTTTTGCTAATACTTATTTCAGATTATATCATGAAAAGTGTTGGCGCCACGAGGCTAAGGGTTTTTAGTCTGTCATGATACAGGCTTTTGTGGATAGTACAAATGTTTCATCATCTTCCCCTCGTTTCAGAACATCCCAGTGAAATTGCAGCTGTTAGTGTCACTGTGACTTACTTAATTTACTCCATGGAATTTTCATTTGCGTCCCAGAGTTTCCCAGCATTTGTTCACGTAACATTATGTACTATAGCAGCATGGCTCAGCAAACTAGCATCCATTAATATAACGTTACTGTCTGTTGCAATAGTGAATACGACCCAGCAAACCAACGTCCTTTTGTGTAACGTTAATGTATGTTGCTGTACCACCCAGCAAACAAGGATTCGTTTGTGTAAGATTACTATATGTTGCAGTATGGCCCAGCGAACCAGCACCAGTTGGCGGAGGCTTGCTTCGTGGTGAACGTGCTGGAGCCGCGTGTGAAGCGGGAGCTGCTCGCCTGGTTTGTGAAGCTACAGCTTGCGGAGTACCTGGTGCTGTTTGGGGAGGACCAGGATGTGAGTAAAGTCAACAAAGTCAGGCTCAAGTCCCTTGTCTTCATCACGTGTTTTGTCAAACTGTCAGATGGTTCACTTCAATGTGGTATTTTTGTGATTATACATTTGAGAGCAGGGAACAAAATGTTTAGCCCATGGATCGAAATTATAATAATGCACGGGACACACGTTTTCTTCAAAGTAACCTATTGCCTTGACTTCATAGGTAATTGAATATTAGGACAACTTTAACTGTTCTAAGTGTTAGCTCAGGCAGGTTACACAATCGGTGACCATTAATTTTGTGAACAGGAACATCTCTGGATGATTTCAGTGACTTTTTCCAAATCTTTAGAAATTGTACCCTGAAAAAGGGAAGTCCCCCCCCAAATCATGTTGGTTTTTCAAAATGGTACACACATGCATGATGTGCGTATAGTTATGCTACCTCTACCTGTCTTGGACGATTGGACGGGTACTTATTTACAACGCAAAATATTCCATATATTGCATATATTTGCATAGCGATTGAGAAAGCTCATCCTTAGAACAAATAACTCAAACTTTTTACCGGTCATACCTTCCATACCCGTCTCGGACTGTTGGACTTATCCATAAACCTTGACGCTGCAGGCTGCGTGGTTGGACAAGATCGACCGCCGCTACTCGTGGATCAAACGCACGCTCATTGAGTTTGAGGACAAGTTTGGCAAGATGTTCCCGCCATCGTGGGAGGTCTCCGAGAGGATCTGCGTCGAGTTCTGCCATGTCACTAAGTAAGCTGTTCTCATACCCTTCACAAAATACTTGTATATTACCTGAAAATTAATCGATTTGGTGACAGTCAAAATGTGTCAGGGTTGACCTCATGAACTGGAGTCTACTCAATCACTGATCTACTGGACAGAGGTGTGCCACATTGCTGCCTGCTGCCTACCCGCAGAAATGTGGACACGACCATACATATATTATTAACATTTTTATGGTCTCGAGTCTGCGTGACAATAGCAAACCTTCATAAAACCTCGCTAATCAGACCGGTTGAGGCCAGTACCACAACTGGTCTTGAAAGAGAGGCTGTACCATTAATAAAACACATTTACATCACATACCATAAATAGCAGCGCCTTATTATAGAATAAACTTTCTCTTTCCATATGACAATCCAAGACTCTTGCCATTTTAAGATCCCAATCAAAGCACTATTTGTTTAAGAAGGCCTTAAGTACACATGAACACTTTGTGGAATTTGTTCTATAGAAATTCAGATTGTATTGTGTTGTATTGCATTTTTATTACTTACGTATGTGACCAGGGCCGAGCTGACCAAACTGATGTCTCGTCGCGTCTCAGAGATTGACGTGAAACTGCTGCTGTTTGCCATCCAGCGAACCATCAACTTTGAGCAGCAGTGTGCAAAGAGGTTCAGGTGAGTTGAGTGGGGACATGGGTGCCGTTGTCCGCAATGATAACGAAAAAATAAATGTGTCAAAAGATTGTGGGGAATTATTTTGTCTCGCAGACAGCTGATCTGGGCACTGGTTCACTTGTATTGACGAGTAGAAATTTCTCAACTTTTTAGCAAGATGAGTTTATTTTTTTATGAAAATAAGTGTATTATCTAGGGTATTATCATCCTGCTGACTAGTAGCAGTGTATCACTTTCCCACCTAATACTGATAAATATAAATACTGACCCTGAGATAAATTCTAAGGGCCTACATGGGTTAAAAACAACACAGCTGTTTTGGGGCTATTTTTACTTGGGAAAGTGACATTGTAAATCCTTATCCAGTAACATGAGACACATGCACTTCTATATGGACGTCTTATAAAGTGATACAGAAACCTCTTGGAATGTCTTAAAAATGGATACAGATACACAACACTTATTTTCAGACACAGTCATGTAAGCCCTATTTCTAGTTCACACTCATCCTGTTGTTTGATACGAGTTTAAGAATGGTAAGCAAGTGCTTGTCTAGTGCGCTGACTGTGGTTTTCTCGGCCAGTGGTCGGACGTTACAGACCGAACAGCAGGCTGCCCTCTCCCCGGCCATGACCCCAATGACCCCGGCTGGAGGTGGCGGAAATCCATTTATCGAGGCTGCTGACAGTGTTGGAAAAAACCCATTTGAGGCTGGAGGCAGCGAGTCAAGCGTGACAGAGGCTACGACACCGGGTGACGGGGCACCTCAGGATAGTCAGGTGAGGAGAGGGAACGTTGTGAATTTATTGGCAATGGTTAAGATAGCTTTGTTTTAATTGTCGATCTACTTTCATTAGAATTTGTTTTTTAATGGCATCTGTATATAAATCCATGAGTCCCCGTTTGTGGCCTAATCTCCACTATACTCTATGTTCAGATGAAGGCCCCAGAGTCCCCGTTTGTGGGCCTCATTTCCAAGTGCTTCGAGGCTCATCTCAACATCTACATCAACTCGCAGGACAGGTGAGAAACAGTCTCTCTCTTTTAAATCACCCTCATTTACTAGCGTAGTCAGTTCAAAATGTACACAGAAAAAGCAAAATTCTTCAGCAAATATACCGATCTGTTATGTACTGGTGTGACTCGTCAGTAGCCCCACAATATGCAAAGTCGTGAGAGCAAGACTTGGATCACGACTATACATTTGCGTTCTCTGTAGGAACCTTGAGGAGTTGATTGAGCGGTTTGTGGCGGATTTCCGCGCGTCTGCGTCCGACTCGGTCTCGGCCCCGGATGGAGACTCGTCCAACATCCTGCCCAGCTGTGCCGACCTGTTCGTCTACTACAAGAAGTGCATGGTGCAGTGCTCACAGCTCTCCACAGGTGGGTGGTCCAACTGTGCGCTCTCCTGGGAGTTGTGGGTATAATCAGAGAGAAATTTTCTCAAAAAACCCTCACCTCTTTCTGGTTTTCTGTTTCTGGTTTTCAAAGTGAAAAACATACTAGGGCAGTATGTTTTAGAGCTGCTTATGTGAATAGAACGTACCGTCATTGTTTAAGGAGGCCAATGTTAAAATAATTTTTTTTCCTTTGTGTGATCATAAATTGATGCCACCTCTAACATGAGACCACCTCTCCAATAAGACTATCTCTTGTTTTCCTAAAACCTTCATAAAGAGACCACTATGAATTTTCAAGAGAGTACCTCTGTTTAGGTCACTTAAGGTCAGCAACTTGGTCTTCAGAGATAGTTAAGAAGTTGTGCTGTAATTGGAAATCCTTTAAAAATCTTTACTCTCTTTTGTTGTAATATTCATAATAGTCTATAACTAATGGTTAGAAGTAGTTTGATAGTTTCTGGATTCATAATACATAAATACCAACATATTGTTAGTGGTTCAGAAACTCAAATTTAACACAGTATTTTTCTACATTTCGGGGAACATTTTCCCTTTGACTGGCAATTATATGCGCACTTACCAGTCGAAGGGGGAATGTTCCCTGAAACGTTGCAAAATACTGCGTTAGATGTGAGTTTCTGAGTCACTAACAATATGTTGGTGTTTATATTTTCATAACTAACTGATGACTGTATGCTGTGCAGGGGAGCCGATGCTGGGTCTGACTCGCTGCTTCCAGAAACACCTGAAAGAGTACGCCGTGAAACTGCTCATGAACAACCTCCCCAAGTGAGTGCCGCAGATATTGAGAACATTTTTGATTTTTACTGTTTAGCTCATGTGCTGACAGCAAGTTCATAAAGTAACATTTTCTACCACAACTAAATATTGGTACTGAATTTCAAAATAAAAATTATACTGTACACAATTCCTTGATCACATACTTCAGGGTTGGCAAGCCGGAGCTGCACAAATCTCTGGACATGTCGACGGCGTCCGGTCTCATCCAGTCACTGCGCACTGAGATCCTGAAGGAGGCGGAGTCTGGGGGCGGAGCTGGGGGCGGAGCCAGCAAGCTCACGGAGGCGGAGCAATGCCGCTGCTGCGCCATACTGTGCACAGGTAGGTGAGGGCCACATATAAGTACTGTTTGATGTGGGCATTGGGTAATGTCTGGACAGATTAAAAAAATTTGGAGATACTTGTCCTGGACAAGTATTCTCAATCTCATCCACTACAAGAGCAAGTCCTACTTCATATTTACATGGAATTTATGGATTTGGATGTGTAAATCTTAATACTGCATGTTGTACTGTTGCAGCTGAGTACTGTATGGAGACGACGCAGCAGCTGGAGGACAAGCTACGGGAGAAAGTGGACGCCGATCTGAGGCCAAAGATCAACCTTGGCCCCGAACAGGACATGTTCCACAAGTGAGAGCCATTTAACGTAATGTCTATGAAGGAAAATCATTATTCTCTAATTATCCCCAATATACAGCTTTTTTAGAAGAGATATAAATTCAACTTTATTAGATCAGATTTAAACATCCTGCAAAGAACAGTATAATGCCACAGAAAATGATATCATCAACATGATTTTGCGTACTGCTTGTTTCTGTCTGGAATATTCAGGTCTCAGGATAGTGTTTGTTTTTCAGCGTGATCTCTAATTGCATCCAGCTGCTGGTTCAAGACCTGGAGGGAGCGTGTGACCCCGCACTCACAGCCATGTCAAAGGTCAGGCATTGTATATTGAAATTTGAGAAAAAAGTTCTGTATTTCCAAGTGTAAGTTGGTGACATTTAGCTATATCCAAAACTGATTCATGTTTTGCACCCTCAATGACTAAGTTTTGTCAAAAGTCGACATTTTGCTGGACTTCATCAGGATCTGGTTCATCACACACTTCTCATGCGTCTCCAGGCTGGTTGTGTTGAACTGCATCCTGATGAGCCGGCCAGTAGCCTCTAGAGGTCAGACGGTTTAACGGTTCAGTTTTTGCATAATATTAAAACCAAAGCGATCTTGGTTAATTGATATGGTGTTTAGTCGGCACCTTACCTTATATATACAGATGTCCAGAATTCATTAATTAAGATATTTGACAATTCAAAATATATAGATATTTGACGGACGATCAGACAAAACCTACCCTTTTGTCAGTTAATCGACTAACCATCCGACCTCTAGTAGCCTCAGGGAAACGTCAAGGTATTCATAAGTTCAACTCATCCGTGTTTGAGCTAAATGTTCGAAAGTGTTCTAATTTTTAATGTCCTCTGTCCACTAGATGGCATGGCAAAACCTGGAGGCGGTGGGCGACCAGTCTGGCTATGTGACGGCCATCATCGGCCACCTCAAGCAGAACCTGCCCGTGCTCCGTGACAACCTTGCGCAGTCACGCAAATACTTCACGCAGTTCTGCATCAAGTTCGCCACGTGAGTGGGTAGAGCATCCATCGCACTGTCCGGCCATATATATACACAATCCGTGACTTTTACGTATGACGTGAACTCCCGTTGTAAAGGTCATACATAATATTCACGGTTTATGTGTATGGCCGGTTTTAGCGATTGGTGTTCTAAACCAGTCTTTCAGTTAGAGCCTCAGTAGTTACCCTTCAGCAGGACTAGTTTAGGTTTTTAGATTTTAATAAGTTTTATTATCGCGACATTGCCATATACCATTTACACATTTAAATACATATACATATCATAAATTATAATGGCCCAGTTCAGTGGGCTTATAATATCACCGCTTCAATATAACATAAAACGATAATATTAAATAACTTTAAAAAGGCACTGGTGTTTGACTGTTGTTTCATGCACTGCTGTTCTCTGCTGTAGCTCGTTCATCCAGAAGTTCGTAGGTGCGCTGTACCGGTGCAAGCCGGTCAGCACCGTGGGTGCGGAGCAGCTGCTGCTGGACACGCACAGCCTCAAGACCGTGCTGCAGGACCTGCCCTCGCTCGGCAGCCATGTCGCACGCAAGGCGCCAGCAAGGTGACAGATTGTTTGGTGGAGGTTCATTTATCCTGGATTTGATAGACATACATACATAATTATATAGTTTTAAACAGGATAATAGTCCAATTGACAGGCTTTCAATTGTGGTGGGCAAGCCTCTCCTGTCTTGTTCCAATGACGACGTGACGTCATTGTAGACAAGACAGGAGTTCCTGAGACGAGCTTCCCGTGATATAATCCTGTTTAAAACTATATAATTATGTATGTATGTCTAGGTAACAGAGTGATTAAGGCACCGACGTGAGGTACATCATATGACCATCTAAACGCCCATGAGCTGAAAATTTGTCACAAATTAGGGATGGCCTTTTTACACAAATGTGCATTTGCGTTTAAAAAATGCGTGAAATCTGAGAAATAGCTGAGCTGGCTTGTCAGGAATTTTTCCCATGTAAGGATATTTTAATGTAACTTTTCATGTATGGCTATCACCAATGTTTTAAAGTTTTATTATTGTGAATGTGATATTGCCATGTACAATTTTTGCATTTAAATGCATATGCGGATATTATGAGCTTGCTTATAATGTCACCGCTTCAATATAACATATAAATAGGTAAATTTTGATAAACCAAGGATATACCAGAAAGTGCAACAACATAAATGAGACCCTATACATACTATTGCTAATACATTTCCTTATCTATTTGCAGCTACAGCAAGATCGTGATCAAAGGCATGACAAAGGCAGAGATGGTGCTCAAGGTACAAACTACTGTCTACCATCCCCTGTTTTAATATACTTGTTGGCTCTTTTTAAATTTCATTGCCACTCATGTATAGTATTCCTCTATGTTTGAAATAATTAGATGCAATGCACCTGTTAGGTTCACTGTTTCACAGAGTTAAAGAATGGCATCCAAATAAAAAGCAAAATTAATGTGAAACCCTAGTGTGCAAAAAATGTTGGTTCTACATGTTCTACATACACACTTTGCATGCATTACGCAAACACTAAAGCTTGGACAAAAGTTGGTAGTATACAGAAAGAATAAATGATAATTCTTACTCGTTGCGTTGGTCTAAAACTTGTCTCTGACTATGAGACAAGTACTTTATCTGGGGTTTTGCCTCTTCATGAATTACGTTTTATGGTCACATATTTTTCATCAGGTGGTGATGTCTCCTCACGAGCCGCTTCAGGCAGCGTTTGTGGACAACTACATCAAGCTGCTGCCAGACACAGACATTGCAGACTTCCAGAGGGTGCTAGAGATGAAGGTATGTGTGCTAGTGGGTGCTTGAAATTATAGTAGGTGTGTTAGAGGGTGCTAGAACTTGATATATATGTGCTAGAGGGTGTTAGAGATGATAGTACATGTATGTATGCTAGAGGTGGCTAGAGATGAAGGTGTGTGTGTGCTAGAGATGACAGGTGTGCTAAAGGGTGCCAGAGATGATAAGTGTGCTAGAGATGACGGTATGTGTGCTGAAATTATTGTATAGTTGGTCTGCTAGAGTGTGCTAGAGATGAACTTACATGTGCTACTGGATGCTGAAAAGGATGGTATGTGGGCTGAATGGAAATTTTCTTCTGCACTGGGTCTAGAAGTGATTGTTGGTGTGGTAGAAATCCGTTTTGGTCTTAAAGAAGTTGCTAGAGATGATGGTATGTATGCTAGAGGTCTGCTAGGGTGTGCTTGAAGTGAAGGTGTCTAATCCTGACCCTGACCCAGATTCTGCACTATCCACCCTCCCCGCCTGCTTTTTTTCAGAGCGTGCGACCATAAGGGATTACACATCATTGTGCACATTAGAATTCTATATGTTCACAATTGTGAGACTGGGACTTTTTTTTTTCAGGGTGTTCGTCGTGCGGACCAGGCAGCCATGTTGGATCTGTACCGCGTGCGTTGCCCGTCATCGTCGTCTGGCGGATCTGGGGCGGCCGCGGGGGTAGGGGGTGCGGGGGGACTGCTGGCTGCTGCCATGGGGGGAGCCGGAGAGTACGAGAGTAGCCGCATCAAGAGGCTCGAAAAACTCATCAAGAAAAGACTCTAACCACCATACCGAGAAGAAATCTAATGTGTGTGTTTCAAGCTTGCTTGTGTGGAATTTCAACCCTCACTCTCAGTTCTTTGTAGCAAGCATGTTGCTACCACTTTATTTTCTTTAGCTCTGTCAATACAGTGGTAGGAATGTACTTGCTATAGAGAACTGAGAGAGGTTTAGAATTGTCTACCAAGGAAAGAGTAATGAAGGAAAAACTATTAAGAGGAGACTCATCAGAGTCTAAACGGAAAATGACAGAAAATGAGATTTTAAATTTTTAAAATTCAGTGAAAAAGAGACTTGGAGAGAATGCGTCTCGGGGAGAAAAAGACCAAAGATCATTGGAAAAGAGACTCTAGGAATGAATTCTCATTGTGAAAAGGTTTTTGAGGGATTGTAGCCTCCAAAAGAGGAAATGGAGGAAAAACTTATGTAGAATTTGAAATCGACTATTGGGGAAAGCTTATTGAAAAAAGACTCTAAGATTGAAAACTTGAGCGCTATTATGAAGTAGGAAAGGTCAAACTTTGAATATCTTTATATGTGAGAAAAAAAAACACGGCAGCAATAATGGCAGTAGGAATTTCATAAAATGTCAAACAAAACAGAAAAACCTTTCGGAAAGTAAAGATTCAAAATTTGTTATTTTTAGATGTCATTGTTATCAGAAGTTAGAATCTAAAGAAACTAACAATAAATCAAGTGTGTTAGAAGTGAGGCAATGTGGATTATGTAAAGAACACTCCGTTTCAAAATTCCAATTTCGTCTTCGTTTCTTTCCTCTTATGATGGGTTGGAAAGTGAAAATGTCTAGTCATAGAGCTGGAGTTAGAGAAAGTAAATGAAATTAGTTTTGAAAATTTACCGGTGGAAACAGTTGACAAAACAGTTGACAAATAGTGTATGATAGATGCTACAATCATAAATTCATGTTTGCATATTGCCACAACAAGCTATCATATATCATCCGTTAATGCTCTCTGATATATGCATGACCACACAAATTACCACTGAATGGGAAAAATGAATGTTTGAGGTTGTCCACTCATTTTTTTTAATCAATGTAGACTTGTTGAGTAAATTGTAAAAAGCCCACAAATATCTATCGACCTACATGTACTTAAAAGAAAATTTACCATAATTTAATGAAGATTAGACATGCAGGTCCAATGTCATTTTGGCTACACTAGATTTATTCCACTGGACACTATCTTTAAAATCTTAAAATTCCAGTACAACAGATTTAGTATAGCTAGAATAAAATTTACCAGTTTCAGTATATGGAATTTAAATCCTCAGCAAAATAGGATAGCTTGATATGGATAAATGCGGGCCAGAGAAACCCTTGTAAAATTAGCTTTGATGGGAGATATTCCCAGATATAGTTGTATTAATAAATCTACTAATTGCGTCGATCAAAAGCGGCTTGTATATGGAAACAAAATAGCAGGCTGTACGTGTAACCAAAATGGCCATGTTCCTCATCGATTCAAATGTTTGTGTGGCTTGATATAGTCTAATATTGTTAATCAAGGTGTACTATACATGTACTTCTGTAACCCTGTGGTGATGTTACGTCCAATGGGTTGTTCTAAGAATTATGGAAATCCAGTATTTTCTACCTAAGGGATCATTCTTTTTAAACATGAATGTCACAAGTTAAGGCCCGCTCTGGTTGGCCTATCCTTGTCATATTGTACATGTGACTGTGTAGCATGGCTAATGCAATCTGTTCAACATTTGGTTACACATAAAGGCCGCTATTTTGGTTACAAGTAGAGGTCGCTTTTGGATGGTGAATTGACCAACTGTTCAAAGTACATGTATATTGTATGCTGGTCTTAAGAAAATTTGCAGCCGAATAGAAAAACTAGTTGCTTTATTGATGTGTGAGGTATGCATGATTGTTTACATGATAGAACTGTTGTTAATAGGGGATAAGTTATAGCTTATTTATTCAGTTGTTAAGTTACTTGTTATGTAATAATGGTACCAATGAATTGTTTGTGATGTATAATATGAAAATGATAAAAGCTTTTTACAGTTGTCATATAGTTTAATGTTCAGTCACGCAGGGAAAAAGTGTAGCTATGAATAGAATGATTCAGATTGAATGAAATGAGGCAGTTTGAGGCCAAACATTCCATTGTATATGTCCGTTGAATATGTTCTCTAATGATAATAAAGCTATTTGAATAGAAACTTGTTTTAGCCTTTTAAATACATGGACAGCATGACCTGTTTATCTCAATGATCTAACAAGTAAAATTTAGTAGAAAACTCCCAACAAAATTCTGTGTCCATTCATACATGTACTGCTAATAATTTATTGATCATTTCATCTTTGACATACCTAACTGACTTCTGAAAGTAATCTGATCACACAGTGGTCACCATATTTCACACTTTTACTAAGCTTGAAAAAAAAAACCTGAACACACTGTGATAAGAATCAAACAGCATTTTACATATATGTTGAGAATTTATTTCCTTTTCAAATACAAAGATTGTCAATGATGGGAGGTCAATATATCTATCCTCCACAAGTCTTAATGGTTCATGAACTATTTTCGTGTTAATAATTGAGGTAGAGTGGACAAAAATGTTGCATTGAAGCAGGGGAGATACATTGTATAGAGCATAATATTCTTAAAAAGGAAAACTTTTTTTAACAAAAGCTACATCAATCGGCCAGTTCTCTAGATCTTGATGATGAAGCAAAAACCGTCATCTGAAGATCGAGGTTCAAAATGTAAATCCTTCATGTACTGCAGAAATTTGTAGACGGTAGACTTTGTCAAAGTCTGCTTTCTGAGCATAATAGGAACCCACTGCCACTCCATGAGCAGAACTTGGACATCTATCGCCTTCCATAACCCTTTACTCGCAAGTAAAGTAGGTATTTCGTGTCCTTCGATGTCTATTTTCACTACTGCCTGAAAAAGATCCACATAAAACGTAAAATGTTCAAACACCACACATCAGTACTACAGTAGAACCTCATATTAAGACCACCTCTATTCACCTCTATCGAGAGCACTTTATACTAAGACCATTTCTCACGATTCCACAACTGGATAATAAGACCACTGCAAACCTCTATAGATACCACCACTTCAGAAAAATGTCTTGAAGACAGGTTCTCTTTATGAAGACTGTTTTTATATTTAGTAGTAGGAATATCCATTTGGGTGAGATTTGATGACACTACCACTTACATTTTTTGCATTGACTTAACGTTGCAGTCACCATCACGGGACCTTTTTCTATCTGTATACGACTAGACATACAGTGCATACATGTATATAAGACCTACAATGGAATGTTTATATTTACAGTGAACTACTATTGTATGGAAGTCATGGAAAAACATTATAGTTAGATGATAAATATAACTGACATACCTTTTTAAACTTTGTTGAAAAGTCGGGGAAATACAAAAGATCATCTAGTAATATCGTCTGTCCATCTGAGCATGCTACTCTTCCATTTTTGAGGCATGGATTTTGCTCATGAGGGGCAAGTACCGTAAGTCCTTGATTCCATGAGTTTGTTTCTAGCGTAATATTTGTTCGTCTGTTAGATACAGCAAATGGTACGATAGTTATGGCATTTGTCAGATGAAATTTTCTAAGCGTCACCGCTAGAAGACGATAATTTCTGAAGAAAAAAAGAAACAAAAATGGAAGCTATAGTTAGTATCTATTAAAGTTGAAGTTAGACAGTCCTAAACAAGCAGTTAGTTGATTTGTGGTGATGTAACCATTGTTAATGTGCACATTGTGTCATCACAAACCGGTGCATGTCATACAGTAGAACCTCTCTATTAAGACCACTTGTGGAACCAACTTAAAGTGGTCTTTATAAGGTTTCCATTAGAATAATTTTCAAGGATTGGGACCGAGAAAAGTGGTCTTATTATAGAGGTGATTTCATTATAGAGGTGGTCTTAATTGGAGGTTCTACTGTACATGGTTTTAAAAGGTAGATTCATTTCATCTTTTCCCTGGTATATTTCTCATATTTTTATGAATTATATGTCCTACAAGTTATTGAGCAATAAAGTGAGCCCTTGATATTCAGGTTGAGATAACAAGGTTCTTCTGTCCATTTACAACAATTAGCAGTTTGAGAACGTAAGTTAGTGTTTACCACAAGCATCACCTTGGCAGTGGTTCCACAGCTACAGTTGATCTATATAATAGAGAGGCCACAATATCATAAAATGAGCCTTTGACAGGGTAACATGGATAACAAAATACTTCTCCCTGAAAAGTGGTTCTAGCACTGAAGTTAGTCTTTGCGACAAACATCACCTTGGCAATGGTTCCACACCTAGAGCCCTCCTTGAGATAGCCAAGTGAAATACAATGTATATGGTTGAAGGGAAAGGAAACTAACCTTGAGATAAAAGAAAACTTAAAGCAATATAAAGATAACAAGCTTGATAGTACTGTACAAAATAATTGGTTCTAGAACTTATGTTAGTGTTTGCTATAAGCATCACCTTGGCAGTGGTTCCACAGCTACAGCTGTCCTGCCCGCTCCTGCAGCCACCAGGCTGTACAGGCCGATGTTGGCACCAATGTCGATGAGGTTGAGATCGGGGTCCCTCAGCAGCCATCTTCTCACGTGCTCCACTTGTCTCCTCTCCCACACCTCGCCCTTGATTAGGGAACCTTGCGAGCAATTAGTGTGAATGAAAATATTGTCTCTAAAACAAGTGTGGATCTAGAATGCAGGTAGACAGGCCCCACGCTCAGCCTTTTTTAAAGGGGGGTTCAGATTTTCTGCTTGCGTGCAATTGTCTAATGAACACCTTCACAAGTTTCCCCTATAATATTCATATATAATCTTAGAAGGAAATATGACACTCCAGGGAGGTTGAGCATTAAAGCCTCCCAAACCCTTATCCACTCCCACCCCCCTTACCCACCCTCTGAGTAAGGGCCAGTGCGGTGAGTGGGATGCTTCAAAATTGAGGACAACAAATCAGCACCTAATTCATGGTTTCTGTTGAAGCTAGGAGCATAGCAATTCAAAGGTTTGGTGGGTTAGGTTAGGTTGGGGGTCTGTAAAATCATGCATGCTCCTCAGGTTAACCCCCCTTTAAAAAAGCCTGAGCACGGTATCTGTCTCCCTGCATTCTAGATCCACACTTGTTTTAATCCATTTCTTAATCATTACAGTTTTATATTTGTGAATGGTTCAACATGTGCACATCAATTAATTCTATCATAATTAAATCCTGGTTAATTTAGCTTGTATTATCTATTAACATGAATTGATAGAAATGATCTTACCCGATATCACAGTATCTTGTTCAGGGTGGTGAATGCAAATGCTAAAATTATATTCTTTGAATTCTGGGCAGTATCCAAAGTTATAAATAGGTTGTCCAGTGTCACGTAAAGCTATCGTTGGAAGATCTTTCGCAGCTATTTTATATGAGCTCAAATCCACATCACAAATGCTTTGAGTGAAGAAAAAAATACACATGGATACTAATAAACCAACTATGATTATTTGCTTGAAAATTTTTGATTTGTATTTTGTGAAGGCCATGATAAGATTAAACATGTCCCAGTTTTCCTATAACGTGACATAGTAATATGCTTTTAAGTTAATTGACCTTTGCAAACATAAAAACCATTAGCGCAGATCATCTACAATCACGCACACACAAGCTGCTATCAATACACAGCTCCAATATTTGTGGTGCAGTCACAATTAATCAGCTTATTGATCATGGATCTATGGAATATTTATGGTTACACTCAATCGGTATTAGTAATAGGAAGCTATATTTTCTTTGCCAGACATCTTTCACCATTAGTAGAACATACATCTTTTAGAAGGTGAACTTTATATGGAAAAAATAAAATTTGAACTTTCTTGAACTTTCCCTGATTCTTTAAATGATCAAAGCAGTTTTTCCTTAGAAAATGTAAATTTCTTGCACTGAAAAGTTATACTACAGATGCTACATTTCAATTTATTTGTAAGGACCCATCAGGTATCCAGGTTTTTTTCTGCAGAAAGTCAAAATTTGATGCATTTAACTGCAATACGGAGGCATTTCATGTTATTTGAATAACCCATTAATAAATTATAATTCTAAAACATTCCCTAATTTTTTAAAATCAAAATCTGAAAGATTTCTGGAGCCATACATTGTACATTCAAAATCCCCAGTGATAAATATGTGAAGTTTGTACACATTTGAAGAGATTACAAGTACAAATACAAAATTTATTTAGCAATCACACGCCCCTTTTAGAGCAGTATACATTAAAAATAAAATAAAAATATGTATAGAAGTACATATGAAATACAAGGAATTAAAAGCTACAATTACAAGAATAGACTACAGTTACATATGATAATAGTTTACATACTAGTGCAATAATAGATACATAAGGCTAATAGATTATAAAAACTAATTACTTGTAATATATGTACAGGTAAGTTATCATCTGTACGTCTATCTAGTTCGATATTTACCCGATAGTCTGTGTGCACTAATTCTGAACTTCGTTAATTCTCTTCTCACAATGGTTTTTTTCACAACATCCAGGTATGTTTCTTTTTCAGAATTGAGTTTAAATTTTCCATAGGTCCGTAGCTTGTTACCATGTTCTGATTTTGAGCTTGTATCATTATGAAGACTATTACTGGTACATGTACAAGTGCTTTTTAGGGATGTAATCTAAACTACGAAATCCACCAATTCATAAACTAATTGTTGCTAATGACCAAATGTAGAATAACACTTTCTTATAACATCCGAGACACTTTACAACTGAGTGAAGATTTCTCAGTTTTACAGTTAATAAAGATAAGAAATACATTCTCTACGAGAGGCTCATTATTTTAAGTGATTTTTATGTTATCATATTATATTATATATGTAATATTTAATTTTTTATAATTTTTTTCTTTTAAACAGTGGTTCTTCTATACCTGATTCATAGAAAAAATATAAAAATTTAATTTTCAAAATATTATATTAAACATTTTTAGATCACAAATATAAAAACAAATTACCGGTATAAAATGCAATCGTACAAAATAATATTCACAGAAATATTTTTTTATGTGGCAGTTTAACAAAAAGATTATGATTAGGTTCATTGTTAGTTTTATCAGAACCTTAAGAATATTTACTACATTGTTGTCCTTTATTTAAAATGGCAAAAAATTGTACATATGAATTTTCATTCATGGTAGTATATATAGTCTTATATAGTTAATACATATTTACTGCAAACAGAGATGCAGCTAAAAAAGATTAAAAGCACCAAACCACTAGACCATCCTGTTATTTTTGTAATTCTTTCAGATAATGCAGATTTCCTTTGTCTCCAGTCGCATGAAGTTTTACTGGCTGGATTTTGGATTCATCAGTCTGTGGTTTTCCACCAGCAGGTTTTTCTGCTCCCAAAGTCAACATACCTAAAGTAAAGGGTCATTAACCTAATTTAGGTTAGTGCCATGAGGTATATT
The DNA here is from genome assembly GCA_019095985.1 of Streblospio benedicti. Lineage (NCBI taxonomy): Eukaryota > Metazoa > Annelida > Polychaeta > Spionida > Spionidae > Streblospio > Streblospio benedicti. Next base: position 21,286,319 of record CM032660.1, on the reverse strand, counting down.
CATATTATATACATTTATAGCACCTCTAATGTATGTTTTTGGTTCAAACTCTTGAGTTTTGACCAAAAAACATGCACTTAAGGTACTCAAAATTTCTGAGCTAAAAATGTAGATTATAATTAGGTTCATCGTTAGTTTTATCAGAACCTTAGTATTTGAAGTTGATGCATGCAACAATGCTGTGTTAATGTTGGGATATACATGTACATGATGTATAATGTGTATTTACTATATGTACATTGTACTTGATGAAGATTTACCACATTGTTGTCCATATTTTAAGATGGCAAAAAAGTGTACATGTGAATTTTTATTCATGGTAGTATATTGTCTTCGTTAATATATATTTATATTACTGCAAAAGTATACAATATACCCATTATCTTTAAATGTCTTTCTTACCACTGAATTTTATTTCCAAACTTCTCTCTCTTCCACACACGTCTTTTTAGCAAGCATATTCAAATCAAAAACCCAATATATCTGTTTATACAAAAAAATGCTTTTTCATCTATAAAGGGATCTTCTCAATGGCAACTTTGAATCCAAACAATTTGGAAAATAGAAAATTTTCTATTCTGAGTAATTTTTTCCTTTAGACGACAAACTATGAAATCCACAAAGTTGTAAAATAATAGTATCTAATGACCATGTGTAAAGTAAAAGTTTTTTATAATCTCCCATACACTTTACAATAGAGTGAAGATGTCTTGTTTTTACGGGTACGTAATAAAGATAAGAAATATTAGCTCAAAAGCCAATAATAGCAATGTCAAGTTTAACAGTCTAAAAATCAATTTTTGTAAGAGTTTCGTGTAAGATAATTACACCCAAGCCCCGATTGGGTTGGTTAAGACTATACGCACGAGGTCTGTAGGCTATGAACTCAACTCAGAATTCAGCCAAAAATTCAGCACGAAATTCAGCACTTTAAAAACGCACCGGATGACCCCGAGAAGTAATTACGCATCAAAGATAAAACACAATGATAAACGGTGGTTGCACCTACTGTACTCAAATGGATAACATAGAATATGTCACGGAGAATTTAACAAATTAAAACAGTGATAATAGCTTCTTCTTCTTCTTCTTAACAGTTTAATAAGGATTAGCTTCTTTTTTTTAAGTAATCCTAGCACTCAATAATGAGTATGATTAGGATGAGGTTGCGTTGCACGACGAGTGCAAGGTACAGTTATTGATGAGATTTTAGTCTATTTTTAAAAGTGTCAAGTGTTGGGCTGGTGACTATGTTATCAGTAAGTGAATTCCAATCAACTATGGTCCTAGGGAAAAATGAATATTTGTAAATGTCAGTGTGAACTCTGAGTTGGTCAAGTCTCACTGAATTTGTTGACCTAGTCCTGGATGTAGATCTGTTCACATACACATTTGCTGGAATGGCCACCAGACCATTCATGACTTTAAACATCATTGTCAGTCTCTGCTGCCTCCGTCTCTCACCGAGTTCTGGCCAGTTGAGATCCTTTATCGCAGTAGAGATACTCGTGTAATCGCGTTTGTTTTGGTTCAAGACAAAACATGCTCCTCTTCGTTGTATCTTCTCTAGGGCTTGGATGTCCCCTTTCAGATATGGGTCCCATGCTGCACATGAATACTCAAGCAGTGGTCGTATCAGAGCTATGTAGGCTGTGGCTTTAAGTTTCTTTGGGCATGATCTTAGGTTTCTATGTAAGAATCCTAGGGTTTGTTTTGCCTTGGTAACAGTGTTTTGTATGTGTGAGGTCCATTTGAGGTTATTACTAATTGTAATGCCAAGATATTTGGCCTCCTGAACTTCTAACAGAGGGTGACCATTTAAACTATAGATGTGGTTCAATTTTGTCCTACCTCTCTTTACAGTCATGGTGTTGCACTTAGTTGGGTTGTATTCCATACCCCATGTCTCTGCCCATCTCTAGAGGTTATCAAGATCTTTTTGGAGTTCATGCTGGTCTTCCTGTGATCTGATACGTCTATAAACAAGACAGTCATCTGCAAATAATCTCACCTCAGAAGAGACTATGGACGGGAGATCATTTATGTGCAAAAGAAAGAGCAACGGCCCCAATACTGTGCCTTGGGGGACTCCAGATACTACGTCCTCCCATTCAGAGTGTGCACCGTCGACAATCACCCTCTGGGTTCTGCCTGAGAGGAAGTCTGTGATCCATGAATGGACATTTCCCTGGATACCGTAGTGCTGCAGTTTGCCCAGCAGGGCCTGGTGAGGGACCTTGTCGTAGGCTTTTGACAGGTCAAGCACTGTCCTTCATCCCAGGCACGTACAAAGTCATTCAATGTGATGATGAGTTGAGATTCGCATGAGTGCAAGGAGAGGAACCCATTTTGCCTCGGTGTTAAGATGTCGTGCGATTCCAGGTGTAACATGATATGTTTGCAGATGACATGTTCAAGCAACTTGCAACATACACACGTGAGGGAAACTGGTCGATAGTTTGATGGTTGGTTGAGTCGGCCCTTTTTGAAGATAGGAGTGACGAATGCAGTTTTCCATTCACTGGGTAGTATACCTTCCTGGACTGATTGTCTGAATAAAAGTGTTAGTACAGGACCCAACTCGTCAGCCAGTTCACGAAGTACCCTGCAGCCAATTGAGTCAGGACCGGCAGCTTTATTCACATTAAGACCTTTTAGCAGTTTTATGATACCAGGATCAGTTATTCATAGGGGAGCTATGTTAGATTAGCTGTCATGATCCCGCTGAACGTTGCCACTTGAAATCCCGTGGTCTGTCTGCGAATGTACGTTTATCAAAACGGGAATAGTTCAATAATTAAGGTTGTGGAGCTTATAAAACTGCGTAATTATTCACCTATGTATGTAAAATTTACTACTGAAACCGATTTCATGCATAATAGATGTTTACTTACAACATTTCTGAGTGAAAACGTTTTAAAACATTGGTTGTTTATTCCCGGGATCGGCAAAATATCTGCGTAGTTGACACCATCATTTATTCATTTTCAAAGAAACACATGATATACGGAGCCGACCACGGAGCCCATGCAGCTTTCATAAGACTGCTGTCAAACACCTTATCTGTGATCCGCCATTTGAATTGTCATCAAATATCCATTTTAGAAGATACAACCAAATATCTGTCCGTGTGCCGTGTGAGCATCATTGTACAAAAAAGTTTTATACTAAATATGAGCTTACGAGGCTGGATTTTGCGGCCTATGTTCCTCTGCTGGTATTCCCATAGTGACTAACATTTTGTTAAAATCACGAATCATGTACAGTGCAGTGAACTTGCACACGTGGACTTACATCAGCCATCATTAACAGCAATGAAAGTGTGATAGACAGATGTTATATAGCTCTATACTTATTCTTCAACTTGTGTTTCATTTTTTCTCTATTATACAGGACCGTTTTAAAAAGAAGATATTAATGGAGACAGCCAATATTGGCTTATAGTGTCTATAACAAGTTCTCTCTATACTACTTGTGTGTGTCCTCATACCAATATTTTCTATACTTTATGACCATCTTTCCTATTCATTTATCATATTCATTATCATAATAAAGAATCATTAACAATAATTCTTTTTCCTTAAATTTTCTGCACATGAACAAGACATAATATGAGAGGTTTGGGCCTTAAGCAACTGCTTATGTATAAAATCATCTCATCTTGTGTTGCCCTGCCCTGCCCTGCCCTGCCCTGCCCTGCCCTGCCCTGCCCTCCCTTACGCTGCCCTAGCCTCTTTCTCCATGCAATATAAATAATCATGAATGCAGAAAGTATAATGTATACAAAATTCTGTATATCTAGTGTTACAGTCTTACGGTCTTATTCTATAATGGCATATAATCTATAGTTTTATGTATTTTAATGTTTTACCCAAGTTTACCAAAACTTGTGGACATAGTTTTATGTTTCAGCTGTATATATATTTTTGAAAATTGAAATGAAATTTAATAAAAACATATAAATTTCAATTTTATCAATTTTCAAACGTTTCCAAGCTCCTTTTCAAATTAAAACACCAAAAGATTTAATTAGATATTTTTAATTTGAAAAGGAGCTTTTCCCCTTAAAGGCCATGTCCCACTAGTTTCTGCGTATGATCAACGCATAAATTTCAGGCTTTTCAGGCAAAATATTTTATATGTAGAGCATCTGCTGATAGATAGCCCCTTTGGCATTAAACGTTTTTTTTCCCAGTGCATAGTCAACTCACAGCCGGCGCAATGCTGGCGCAAACCTGGCGTAAGAAAAGCAGACAGTGAAAGCAAGGTCAGCGTAGCCCCGACGCACAACCGACGTACAAAAAAAAAGTTTCAGCCAGACTTTTTTTGTGCGTTGGTTATGCGTCTGGGTTACCCTGATCTTGCATTCACTGTCTGCTATCCACTGATTATACGTCTACAATACGTTGAACGCCTGCGGAATGTACGTCATTGTGCGCTCAAGGTGCGCCAAGCTTATGCTAACGGTTTCATCTGGCGAGCATCTGTTCCCAATACGCGCCGCATGTTCGGTGCATGTTTTGTTTTTGTTTGGCGTATGTTAGCCGTATGGTCGATGTACAAAAATAATGGATAATTGATTTTTGTACATCGGCGTATGCCGTTTACGCTTTCGATTTTTTTCTAGCAGCCCGAAACCTTGGGAGCGTAAAAGAGCGGACCGACCGATAATCTTCCTATAAATATTTTGGCGGCGTACTGGCAGCAAGCGTCACATGCACGTCACGTGCACGTAAAGCGACAAAGCAATGCTGAGTCGGCGTAGGGTAGGCGTAGCCGGCTGATGCTTTGCGTAGATGAAAAAATCAGGATATCCGACCGATTTTTATCAGCTGGGCATAAGTTCCCAGTGCGCCGAAACCAGTGGGACGCAGCTTTAAGAGTTTGAAAACATCTGAAAATCAATAAAGTCAAAATTTAAGTTTTTAAAAATTTCATTTCAACTTCCAAAAACAAATATAAAGCTGAAACATAAAACTATAGACTATAGAATGAAAGTATAATGAACAATCGTATAGAGGGAGTTGGAGTCTGTTTTACCTGGGTGATCCGGTACATTCATCTCAGGTGGCCGTGCACTCAACGCAGTCATTGTTCCATCATCTTTCACTGAAGCAAACACCAACAGAGGTAATTATATATTAAAAATATTTACACATAGATATACTGTAGTCATTGATGTAGGTGTAAGTTTGGACATTTAGAGGATTGTATTTCTCTCCAAGTCTGTAGGGTTTTATCACATACATATATAGTCATTACCAGAACTGAAACCTTGGACTTCTACCACTGCCAGGGTTGTACACATTCTTTCAGACAAAATGACCTGACTTTTCCCTGGCATGAAAGAATTTCTCCCTGACTTTATGTTTAACAGTTATGGCATGGGGTTAACCATCATGTTAAATGTTTGCAGAGCATGGATGGTATGTTCTTACTAGCCTCTGGTTAGATTACAATTGTATGTTCTTCAAAAACTCCTCAAAATCTATTGGCACTACAAATTTTCCTGCCATATTTCAACCCAGCAATATTTAGCCCCAAAACCTCTTTAATTAATTTAACAATGAAAGCGTGACTTTGAAAAAAATTTCCTTGATTTTCCCTGACCTTGAACTGCGCAACCCTCAATCGTCATTAGAACTGCATCACGGATGATGTACCCGGAATATTTCTTGTCAGCAGCAAACTGATCTTTCACCAAACGGATTACCTAACGTGAAAATTAGAGAAAAATGTTTAAACAAATCAAGTTATGATAAAAAATACAACACATTTTAGTTTACATAGTTTTTTAATGATGTCACATAAAACAATATAAAATAGTTCTAATTCAGGGCTACAAATAAAAGTATAAGAAAAATCATACTTATTATATCCGTAGGATAGGTATCATGAAAAACATATCCGTGTGAACTTACAATGTAAGTTTTACACTCAAATAATAAAAACTTCATGCACATGCAACTGCGATTCATATTTGTAGTGAACGAGAATACTCATCTATAGCAAAAGTAGATCAAAATCTCATAATACATATCCAGACCACATAGAAACCAGGTTTCTATGTGGTCTGGATATGTAGTGTATCAGAAAATAGGTTGGAATATTTATCTGTTGGCTGTAATTGTGTTTTTTGTTTTCTTTTTCACTGTACCTTTGCCTTCTCGCACTCAAGCTCCTCAATCCGCTCCTTCATGGCAGCAGCCTCACTCTGCAGCTGGCTGTACTGAAACAGATAGACAACCAACCAATCAATCAATCAATCTGATTCTGTAGCTTGCTCAGTCAGACAGTCAGGTAATCAAACAGGCAGGTGGGCCTCGAGGTGGGCAGGCAGTCAGGCAGTCTGACTGAAGATCTTCAACCTGACTGCAGCTTGCTGTACTGAAATACAGACAAACAGACAGACAGACAATCAATCAATCAATCAATCAATCAATCAATCAATCAATCGATACATGTACATGATCTATAGACATGTTCTGACATTGCTTTGGAAAACCTTTCAATAGCTCTTTTATACGTTGACTAACATAATTACAACCCATATCACAAAACAATATTATTCACCATGCAAATTTACTTCTATAAGGAAAAAGCCTTTAAAAACTACTTACCTTTTCTTTTAGCTCCTCCATTTCTTCTTGCGATGCAGCAATTGCTCTTATTCACTTGAGGCTTAATCTGTTCATAAACTTGTCAACTTTTCTTCTAATTGGCAACCCTAATAACACATGAAGTGAACTCTTTATGAAGGACATTATTAGCAGTAGGAATATCCATAAAGGGTGGAGCTTTCATACACTACTTCATATATATGATTTATGGACAACTTGGCTTATATATTTACTGTCATCATTACGAGAACTATTTAAAGATCCTGTGATGGTGATTGCAACGTTGAGTCATTAAAAAATGTGAGTAGTGTGTTATCAAACAGCAATTCAACTCAAAACAATATCGACATCTATTTCAAACCAAATTAATTAGAATTGAATCATAATTTTGTTAAATGATTTCAAACGCACAACTTTTTATTTTCATTAATTGAAGGTAAGTATAGATGAATTAATTACTTTACATAAAACCTTGGTGAGGTGAATATATTGTTGTTGCATGTGTGACTTACCTTTTTTTCTGCTTCCACTTTTTCTCCGCTAATTATTACACTTGGCTGCAATGTCTTGGAAGATGGAAAGACCTTTTTTTCAAAATGAAACTTTCTATGAGTTCACACCTGTGATTCAATGACATCAATGTGAATACATCCATCGATCAGCACTGACTGATGTTGGAGGCCGATCTGTGCATGCATTTTAAACTCTCGATGTATGTACGAACATGAAGTACCCGGTAAAACATTTTATTGTGATTAATTTACAACATAAAATTCTTCCAGACAGACAAAAAAGATTGACATTGTTTACCATGCTAATATAATATTGATCTGAGATTTACATATTGTGTAATTTACAATATTGTTAAAGTATTTATTACCTTTTTATTAAAGTCAAAATGCAAAAAAGAAAAGAAACAGTTTTTATATGAATTTGTGATACATACATGTACAATGTACAATTTTGCTCAACTACTGTATCGTGTTGAATCATTCAAATATATTATCGCTGGACAATGAAGATTTGTAAGATCTTTTTTATATTATAAAGTAAATAAAATATATCTATTGTCAATTACACACTTAGAAATAAACAAGGTGGTCTTGAAATGAATTCGATAAGCATTGTTTTGAAGTTTAGGAGATGTAATTATACTGAATTCAAGAAAAGCATTGCTTGTTTTTGATGAAGTCAATATATGTTTGAACATAATTTTGTCAACGTCCTTATCTTTTGTTCTATTTACATGTATTAGAATATCGATGAACAATTTGATATTTGTATTGATATCCTGAACAGATATTGATATTATGAATAGATGATGTCAGTTGGCAATCTCAACTTTTCACTTTCTTGAGAATGTTACTGTTATTCATCATACAGATTAGAGATACAGAGTTCATACTGTAGATGTTCGTTTACGGCAGGGGTAATTTATTTTTCCCTGTTCCCCCCACTGACCAACCCCCTCGCAATTGGGTTAGTCCAATGATTAGGACACCGGTCTATATATATATGACCAGTCTGTAGTATACAAGACATCATAAGTTCGATTCCACCGTCTTCCATTTAGCTTTACATGCCTCCGAGATTTTAACAATACTGCTTCAGTTGGCCAAATTCATCAGAGAATAGCCCTTTGAGGATCTTCGGTGATGATTCTGGGGTTCATAATAGTATTCTGGTCCCCCAACTCAAGAACAGATTACAGGGGGGCAACTATAGTGAGTTGTATGAAATATATTCGGACTCCCCAAAAGTTATACATTATAGAAGGCCTAAAATAAGTTGTTATTAAAGTTGTATTTGAAGAATATACATGTAAAAGCTATTTTTTGAAGAAAAAAGAAAGTAAATTTCATTTGAAACCCGTGCCCCCACCCCCAAAAACGTTCGAACTTGTATGTATGTTCTGTAAGTTGCAAGTTGAATAAGTTGAATATGAGTCTAAAACCTTGTTATAATCAAATAATCAAAATAAAATAAGTTGACATAAAGAACAATGTATAACTAGAAAATTACTAACTACAAACAGATTAGTTTCATAATTAAATAAGCTTTTATTTAGTGCTATACAAATAAAATTATCTTTTCCATAGCAAAAAAGTCCATCAACCAATACTTCATTGAAGCACACAGATTAATCTATCATTCATTATCTTCTTGTGTCATTCTCTCATACATACATAAAATCTAGTCATTCTACATTACAATTCTTGAAATCTAGTTTGTATAATAACTTTGATTCTCTAGGAACATTCAATATTGCAATGGAATACATAATATGAACACTTGAATATCATGCATCAACAGTGCACTGATGTGCACGTCATACAAATTCATACATGTAATACGCTAAATTTGCATTTCTATATTGCCATCAGTAATTTATATATGGACTTCGGATTACATATTTAGATATGTTAAATGTCACGGCTATTTAAAAGGGTCCCTTTTTAACTCTTGAGTCAATGTGCATATATTTATCACCCCATGGGTTATTAGAATTTCGGATAAATACATGTATATGTGAGCGTTTACATTTTAAAATAGGTGGGCCTCAATGTGTGAGCATAGCACTGGAGTACAAAAATAACCAT
>CM032660.1:21254505-21276999 GCA_019095985.1 Streblospio benedicti | reverse complement strand
ATGCTCTGCACAGGGTTATTATCATTGTAGATTGTACCACAAAGTGATACAGGTGAAACTTATAACAAACACACTAGACTCTAATACAGTACATGATTTATACAACAGTTTGTTCTCGCAGTAGCGACATTAATTACAAAAATTGCACAAAAAATGAGCAAGATCACAGACTTATGATAACGTTCCATGATGAAAGTGTCAATTGTCAAATAAATTGTACACGTAACAACTTATTTGCTCAACCATTCAAGATCATCGTCATCATCATCACTGCCAAACAACGGAGGAGGCTTCCTCATCTCCTACAATTGAACAGAAGCGTCATTTACTGAGAGTGGGTTTAGTGGCATTAGGTATATTCATATTATTTACATTTTAGTACCAAAAAACATGCATTAGAGGTACTAAAAATGTATGCATGATAAGGTTGATTATTAGTGTTATCAGAAAGTTTGGAGGCATAACATTCATTTGTCCAAGTCTTTGAATGTACATGTAGGTTTTACGCAGAACGACAACTGTCCCTTACAGAGCTGTGAGACTAATAGATATATTTGAAAATCTTCACATTGGGCTACAATGAAAATATATGATGTCATAAAATGACTTTAGCAATGAATGATACATCAAAACGATTTTTTTCTTGAAAGTATTGTAACGGTATATAGGGCTATGGGAAAAAAAGTTCATAAACGATACAAAATATTAGCATATTAGAATGTACATACAGTATACAGATAAAATGAACGTAAAGAATTCATGAAACAGTATCTTACATCATCTGATCCATCGTCTTTGAAGACTTTTTTAGAAGGCTTCGATGACGATTTTGGAGTGGTTTTTGATGTTGACTTAGGTGCTGATGGTTTCTTAGCAGAAGGTGTCGAAAACAAATCATCATCATCGTCGTCGTCCCCAAATAGTGCTCTACAAGATAACAGCATATGAACCAAAGTCAAATTAAGAGATTAAGTCTGTTTCATTTTTTTTAATCAATAATATTTTGAATTCTTCGCTCCATACATGTAATTAACAAGTAAATGTATACATGCACTGATTGCTTAGTAATTCAATCAAATCTTATTTTAACGTCTTCGTTTCTCAAAGAAGAGGACGAATATGTGATGTATTGGCTTATTAGAGGCGCCATGCATCACAAACATTTGAATAATTCTAATTTGTAAAATATCCTTATTTCAAACATATTGAATTGAATATTTAATAGTATAAATCAATGTAATTCAATTTGAAATACAAAATGTTATATGACCTAATGATTTAATTACATATATTGAAATACAAAAATCAAATTCATGTAACAAAAATAATACCATTCAATTTGCATTCTATTGAATCACAAAACCAAAGAATTACAAAAATCAAATTTCATGTGATACTAAAAACAGTACTTGGCATCTGTGATTTTCTTTTTCTCCGCAGCTGGAGCTTTCTTCCCTTCTGATCCACCAAAGATGTCGTCATCCTTTTTAGATTTCGTTTTCTTGGATAGTGCAGCAGTAACCTTAAAATGATTCAGCCATTTCTTAGAATAAAATGAGGTTATTTCTTCGAGATAATTCAGCCACATTTTTGCCATACCAAATACGTCTTTTTTTGAAACAAAATATTCAAAATTAAATATTTTTGAAACAAAATATTTCTTAATTGAATGAATCAGATGAGTAGCCAATAATGATAATTTATTTTTTGTCAGACTTTATTAAGAAAAACGGCATTACAAAATCAATGAGTAAAGAAATCCATCAAAGTCTCCTTATAAGTTGATAGCATTTAAAAAAAGAAAAGAAGTAATTTTCTTAAGAAATGGGTCATTCAATTTTCGCCTATGACATTTTTCAAATAAAATATTTTAAAATTAAATGAAGTACTTTGTTTGGATCTTAACAATAAACATATATACACATATGTTTAGCAGAAATGATAATTTAAAGGTGATACAGATTTGTAAAAAAAACAATCATTATAAAATCATTAAATAAATAAAATGCAACTTACCTTGAATAAGTCGTCGTCTGATTCTTCTTCATTTCCCATCTGAGCAGCTAAAGGTGGAGGCTCAAATATATCAGCTTTTTTCTCTACAAATTAGTAAAAACGATTACATTCTCTATCAAAAAGAATTTGAAATATACAAATCTAATAATGTTATACTATTGTTTCCATCATGTTAAATATATTGGGATATACATTGGTGTCCATAAATATGGCAACAAGCATTATACAAGAGAATATTTATACATGGTAACAGTTACAATGTATCTTATCTAGTTTACCATTTGTATATATTTACTGTAAAAGTACACAGTCAATATATGCCAATATTACGTGCTTTTTTAAAAGCCAGGTAGCATTTGCGTACTTAAACAGAGGAAGTGTCATTATTAATTCCAACGTTAAATCTAGATAAATGTGTATGTTCACACTATGTTGTAGAAAGTTTATACAAAAGATATACAGCATTTTATTTTTCTCAGTGAGATTTAAACTCAAGTGGAGTAAACATAGAAAAATTGATTGCTTTATATCAACAAGAGCCATACATTGCACATCCAAAATCCCCAGTGACGTATAAGTGAAGTTTGCACATAATTGAAATACAAAGTACATTGTGCATTGTAGATTAGATTCTTAAGCATGCAGTTCTATCGTAGCTATTGTGTTACACCAAAGCGGTCTATTCTGTGTAATTTATTCAGTTAAACAACAAACTAAGAAATCCACCAGAATGTAAACTAATAGTTGCTAATGACCAAATATAAAATAAAATTTTAATAAAATTTCTTTAAAACCTCCCAGACACTTTACAACAGAGTGACGTTTTCTCATTAAAGCTACATGTACTAAAGAGGAGAAATATTAGTTCAAAAGCCAATTAACATGTCAAGTGTAGCAGTTTGGAAGAGAGATTCTCTTAAACAATATGAAGAGATGCAGCTGAAAAAGATTATAAGCACCAAACCACCCGACTATTCTGTACTTTTCATTTCATTACCATGTGATTTTTGTAACTCTTTTGCATAATGTGGATTCCCTTTGTCACCAGTTACACTACTTTTTGATGGCTGGATTTTGGATTCATCAGTCTGTGGCTTTTCTGCTTTGGTCTTGGCAGATTCGGCAGACGTTTTCTTTGCTGCATTATCTAGTTCTTTAGCATAATGAGCATTACCTTTGTCCCCACACACAGCTGCTTTATCAAACTTAACCTTGTCCTCTGGTTGTGAACCTTTGGGCGTCGTTTCTTTTTGAGGCGATGCTTTTGAAATAGATGCACTTTGTTTTGCTATCACTTCTTGCTCGAGTTCTTTCGCATAATGCACGTTTCCTTTATCACCACATTTTGACGCATCCGTCTTTGCAATTTCTTTTTCTTTTTGTTTTTGTACACTTCCTCCCTTTTCTAACTCTTTACCATAGTGTGGATTCCCCTGATCTCCAGTAACTTGACTTGAAACAGGATTAATTTTAGATTCTGAAGGTTGTTTGCTGGAGGGTGAAGATGTTTTCTTCTCCTTCGATGCTTTTGAGGTGGGAGGAGCTTGGCTGATACTTGCTGACTGAGGCTTTATCACCTCAGCTTCTAGAGGTACAGCTTGATTAGTACTTGATGTCTGCACCTTTACAACGGCTTCTTTATCAAGCTCCTTTGCATAGTGTGGATTCCCTTTATCCCCTGTTTTGCTGGCAGACACAGGAGAAAGTTTTTGTTCTTTTGGCTTTTGCTGCTCACTTTTATCCAGCTCTTTCTTATAGTGAGGGTTACCTTTATCGCCAGAGACTGCTGCTTTCTTTGGTGCAACTTTTGCTTCATCTCCTGGTGGTTTTGAAGCAGAGGCCGGTTGAGCATTAACAGCCGTCACTATATCTGCCTTTATCACTTCTTCTTGCGGCGGTTTTACACTTGATGGCGACATCTTACTTGGTGAAATGCTTTCTTTCTCCAATTCTTTTGCATAATGTGGATTTCCTTTATCACCTGTCACAGATGCCGTCACTGCTTTTTCCTTCGCTTTCGAGTTTGCAGCAGCTTTATCCAATTCTTTGGCATAATGCTGGTTTCCTTTGTCTCCAGTAACTTGCTCTTTTTCTGGTTTTATAACCTCTTTAATACCACTATCTTTTGGCTTTTGCGTTACTGATACAGATTGTTGTTGCACAGCCTCAACTTTTTCTTCTTTCAATGTTGGTTGGGCACTGGATGGTTGAGATTGCGATGCACTCACTTTGTCTGACTTAATTGGACCATCACTTGCAAGTTCTTTGGCATAGTGCGGATTGCCTTTGTCGCCTAATTTTGCCCCTTTCTCAGCCTTGATATCGCCATGTTTTGCAGCCACTACCGCTTGCAAAGCGTCACTCATATCATCACTTTCATCCAGCAGCTTCGCATAAAAAGGATTGCCCTTATCTCCGGATACTGCACCCTTTTTAGGCTCAATCACTGCATCTTTCTTTCCAAGGTTTTTGTCTGCTTTAGCAGACCCTAGAGAGCTGGCTGTAGTTGCTGTTACGGTCACAGCTACAACCTTATCTTCTGCACCTTGGTCCAACTCTTTAGCATAATGAGGGTTTCCCTTGTCTCCTGTCACACTAGACACTGAGGACTTAACAGGATTTTCTAGTTTTGACATGGCAGCTTTTTCCAATTCTTTTGCATAGTGAGGGTTTCCCTTGTCACCAGTTTTAGCTGCACTTGTGGAACTGATTGCTTTCTCCTTTGCTGCTGACAAATTCAGAACAATGTAATGCAATAAATTACTTTGATACAGAAGTGAACATTTTTTAAAGTTTTAACATAATACTGCAAGTTCACGCCAATAGTTAAGAATTAACGTATTTGCTCATACAGCAAATTACTGCACATGAATTCATTGAGAAACAATGTGTCGTTCTGTGCGGCAACTGCACACATAAATGTATATAGATCAACCACTTTAATTCATTTTTAGAAAGAGCTATGGAACATTCATAAAATAATAATGTAGTGATATGAAACTATACAAGTACAATTAATGTAGTCTTTAAGTATTTTAAACCATTAGTGTGTGCCACCCTACAATATACATGTACATGTAACTCTGGAAACTAATAATCAAAACTCGTAAAATACGTAATAGTAAAATAAAACTTGATACTGATAATTATTATCAATCATTGACTCAAAATCATTTTTATAATGTTGTCACCAATCAAGATGACATAATTTTAGACGATGCACAAAAAAAAATATAGAGATACATGCTTGTAATATCAAAAGTTATCAAATATCTACTTCATATCACTATCCATGTAAATTGAGTCCATCAAAACAACAATTTATTTCCTTCGCATTTTGAAAAGTATATTTAAATTGAATTTTCATATAGTGCAATAAATCTAAATTGTACTTCAAATTTTTTGTTTTCATAGATATCATTTAAAACCATAATAAAGCCTTACCTGATTTTGATTCCGTTTCACCAGTTGGTTTGTTGGCATCACCTTGACTTGGTGCTAAAATAAATGAAATTCTATTGTAAGTCTCAAGTTCATAAAATATTTTCAACACATTCATCAAGTCTGACACAAAAAAACAACAACATTTGAAATGATAAAAATACAAAACAATTACAAGGACATGCATATGCAAATTAGTTAGTGCCGTAATATTGTTAGGCTGACACCATTTAAAAGTAGAAGAGAATGAAAGCTGTAACTTTATAAACATAAGATATCCAGGTTTATCATGCGATATGACCTAAACCAAGACTATACTACTGGATAGAAAACAACTTATAAAGAGGTTCCAAACAACACCGAAGAGCCAGTGTTAGTGGTTAGTACCAGTTATGTTACCAGTTAGTTATGTAGTAGTTACTCATAGGAGATAAACCATCATATCCAACAAGGAAGCTATACATCAAGGTTGTATCAATATTCCTTAAACAGGAAGTGGGGCTCAGAGTTGAACTGTCATCTGCATGCAATCCAACCCTGAGAGCTGAGCACCCTAGTAACCCCACCAATCTTGGGGTTGGATCGACATCAGACTGAATCATGAGGCACTGAAGAAACATAGCAGATGCTGGGTCTGTGTAAGCTGTTTCATATCCAGTGGTATAGTCTTAGGTAGTTTAGTTCATATAACGAAAGCTATATAGTACCCCGACATTCACATAAGTGCCTAATCAAAACTTAATCTTAAATATGAGCGCCTAAAATAAAACTTACATGTAATCTTAATGTAATCTTTGTACATCCAACTTAGTTATAACTGCATGTAAGTAGAGGCTTTAAATCTAAACTTAGCCTAACCCTATGCTAATTTTATTCATGGTCTATCGTGTGAATGTCTAGGTTACACACATACAAGAAAGATAAAGATGGAGGAAAACTACACCTGATACATCGCTAGCAGCTTGAGTGACATCGACGACACGCCTATTATCTACATATTCTATCAAACCATCGCCGTCACTGAAGAACGGGTCTCTATCCACTTTTGCAATAACTGATTCTCCTTCTTGATCTAATGGCGGTGGCTCTATATTATTCCCATCTTGTTGTGAATCATTATCTTTGGAATTATTCTCACAGTCAGAAGTCTTCTTTTCTGCATTCGTACCGTCTTCTTGACTTGCGGGAACCTCTGATTTTGCCCGTGAATTGCTCAAAGTATCCTGATAGCCCGGGCTTCCCTTGTCTCCTACTAGGTTCACTGATTCAGCAGCCACAACCGGTTCTTCAAGCTTCTCAGCATCACCGTCACAATCCAGAGCTTCTTGATAACTCGGGCTGCCTTTGTTCCCTGTTATAGCTATTACTGCAGGATCAATGGTTTTAACTGGCTGATTTTCAACTTGTGACTCTTCGTTCCTCAGATTGTTGCCATCGTTTGCTAAAATATCATCAGACTCAACAATTTCAAAGTCAACGTCATCGCTTTCATCAAGGGTTGGGTTTTTAACAGTAGCATCATTTTCGTCACCCGGTTTGTTCATTTCAGCTGGATCAGCATTATCATCTGCATTGCCACCACTTTCAGCAAGATTTGCTTCATAACTAGGGCTACCTTTACCGCCTGTTGTATATGATAATTCTGCAGTGACCAAAACTTCCTCTGAAACATCAATACTTGCATTGGTGTCTCCCAAGTTATTGGAACTTTCTGATTCAACATTATCATCCATGACATCTTTTTCCTGAGGCTTAGAGTTTCGAAGAACTTCAAGGTAACTCGGACTACCTTTATCACCAGTTATTGGCAAATGTATTACACTCACAGGAGGCTCAACAACTTCTTCAATGTCATCTTCTACTTCATTTTTTTCATCATTAATACTAGTTTCATCTTTACTGTCTTCAGTTCTATTAGCTTCTTCATTTGCAGACTTTGTCAATGTTTCAAGATAACTGGGATTTCCTTTACCTCCAGATGTGGGAAGTGCTTCGGCTACATTCAAAGGTTCAATCACCTCATCATGACGCTGCATAACATCATCGCCCGTGCATGTGTCAATAGTCATTTCTATATATAGGAAACATACATTTGAACAGAATAAAATTATTAGTGTAATGTTAAATCACATACAAAGAAAAATCATTGACGAGAAATAGAATAATAGTGAAAGAAATATGAGAACATGCATCAAACTGTTAGTAGAATTTTATTGAAAACGAAGCAAGCATGCACAGTATGACAAAACATGATACGTATTGCTAAAAAATCATATATAAGCAGTATTTAAGTCTTCCTACACCTTGCCAAAATCCCTAGGCGCTTCCAAGGAATTCTGGCTTATTGTCCCTTTTTAAAATAATGTCACAATCAAAATATATTAGCATCTATGAACTTATCCTAAATGCTCACACTCACAAATCAAACTAGTTCCAGTAGCGACATCTCTTTGATTGAAGACTATCAAAACATGTGATACTGTAAATACTTGTACATGTTCAATTATTACACTTTTGTCAATGCATTTTAAATTTAAAAATAAAAATATATTGTCTTATCTTGATTTATCTTATCTAATCTAAGTGGTTAATGTCTGTTGGCTGCTGGATCTTCAGCTGGCTTCCTGAAACTTCTCTCTCCACGCAATGTAAATAATCATGAATGCTGAGAGTAAAAATAACATTGGTAACGAGAGAGTTGGAGTGTGTGCCTTACCTGGGGCGTGTTGCTGTGCAGCTGTTTGTGGAGCGATCTCATCATCATCACCCACTACAGCAAAAACAAACAGACGTGATTAAACATATAAAAATGTTTAAACATTGATTTTATTTTTTGGATACTCATATGCACAAGTATTCTTCATAATATCACTCAATTTCACCTTCTTGTGTGCTGTAGTTTGCTAAACGTACCTTGAAAGCTTTTGATCCAACCCGAATCTTCCTCAGTCAACATGTAATTAAGGGTTACCGACCTGACAGCCATCTATGCCACCTTTCTACCCACCATCAATGACGTCAGACAACCATAATGTGATGAATAGGCAGATTGGCCGTAGACTGAGGAAGATCCGAATTGATTGAAAGCTTTTCAAAGCAAGCTTAGAAAATACAGCACAAAGAAAGTGAAATCTAGTGATATTATTGATTATATACTGTAGTCAATTGACTTGGGTGTCAGAATTGACATTAGAGGATTCCTTTTTCAAGTCTATAAAGCTTTATCGCATAGCCACTGCCGAGACTCGAACTTGAACCCTGGACCACTACCACTGTAGCACCTATTGCACTTAAGGCTGGTGCCTTAGACTTCTTAGCCATCCTGACAGGATGTCATTTTGCTCCAGTTTTAAGGTCTGATGAAGATCTGATTGCATAAAGTTTATAAATATAAATGAAAAATAATACAATGTATGTACCCTAAATAAATATCAACTTTGCAGATACATGTATAATGAGATATAAATAGTGAAATGAACCATGAGATAGTATTCTACCGTCTACAGTTAAACTGCCACCAAAAAGTTGATTATCAACCACCATATGAGAAAAATAAGTCTTAAAATATGCACAAGAAAGCCCAGATTTTATATTACAAGCCATTCTTGATTTGAAGTATTCAACATGAAGAGAAAGCTAACCTTAATTTTAAAAAAATAGTTAAATTTCATTCATAATTGCAAATATTGAAAATAATGAGTATTTACAACCTTGCAACACCAGTTCATTTTGATCTTTGATGATTACTTCAAATCAAGGTTTCTAGCAGCAGAAGACCTCTACCTTGTGTTTTATCAACATTATCTGTACTCTGTTCACTGGCGGTGCTTTTAACCTCTTCACCCACTTCAGAATCATCAATTGACTGCATTCGATCCTCAATTGATTCATCCATAGCTTCCTGCAAATCTTCTTCCAAATTAGCATCAGCAGAAGCTGAATTATCAACTTTTTCATGGGCGATTTCCGTTTCACTATCTTCTGGAGTTTCATTAAGCACTTTATCTTCTTGAAGATCACTTTTCATGTCATCATTTTTAACAAGACTTCTTCCATTTTCATCTTCACTAACTTTTGTAACAGAATCTTCATCAACATTCCCAACCCCATCTTCGGGAGAATTCGAAACATGGTCTTCTTTAACATTTGTAACAGTTTCAACATTCGTTACAACAAATTCTTCATTGACATTTGTAACAGATTTTTCATCAACATTTGGAACATCATCTTCTTTAACATTTCCAACACCGTCTTCATCAACATTCGTAACAACGTCTTCATTAATATTCGTGACCGCATCTTCATTACCATTCATAAAAGACTCAACGTCAGCATTCTCAATGAAGCTTTCATCAACCTTTTTACTGTTATCATCTGCTCTCTTTTCATCTGCTGAAACATCATCATTAAGTTTATCATCATTAACAGTTGACACGTCACCCACATTTTGTAAAGGATCAACTGTTGAACCATTATCACTATTTTCATTGTTCTTTTCAGCCATATTTTCCTCTGACACAATCAGTTCCCCATCAGATTGTTTATGACTTTCTATTGCACCGTCACCCGTAGCACCATTATTTTCACCCCCAACATTCCTGATTTCAACATTCACCGGAGAATGTTGTGATTCATCAACATTTTTATCTACAGTCAAAGTATTTGCATCGACTGCAATAGCAACAGTACTTTGTAATACAGTGACGTTATCATTTAGTTTTTCATCTTTGTTTTCCATTTCTTCATTGTTCTTTTCATTCTTAACAGATGAGCTGTTACTCTCTGAAATGACGTCTGCTTTTCTGTCTTCGTTGACATTTTCTTTAGCCTCTTTCTGAAATGTTTGTTCTGTTGACGGATCTTCTTCACTTTCATCATCACTTTCTTCTAAACATCAAGTAAACAGAATAGAATTACATTTCTGTGTAAAGTTACCATCAATGTAGAGATTTGATGAAACAAAAGCATGAATATCAAATGCACTGATACAAGCAATTTTTATTAACCTAAAATTCTACCACCATTACACTACAAGATTGTCAAAGAGTTTCAAGCAATATGTTATGAATGATTCTCAAAGAAATGAGATCATCTCAGCATGCAAATAAGAAAATTTACTGGCCATTAAATTAACTTGTTATCATAGTGATTTTGACAGATCTTCAGAAAAGCGTTATAAAAGAAGAAATGCAAGAGACCTAAAATGCTATGTATATATTCCAATATGTTATTTGATTAAATTTCTAAGGAATACCTTCTTCAGTTTCTTCTTCGTCATCTTCTTCAGCTGGTGTTTTAGATAACATTTGCAACGTTACAGTCTAAAATGACCACACACAAAAAGAATATTAAAAGATTCAATACGATAAGACATATCAACTTTTCTAAAATTACTAAATCTTAGAGGAAAGTTAGTTTACATGTATTTTATTGAGTCTTCTTCATAAGGGCTGTACCTTTATCTAAATGTACCTTGCACATTCTCAGGTTCATGCACTTATTATGGAAGGCTTAGATGAATAGTTAAGGATTAATTATTTCAACAACAATATTTTCACATAGATATACTGAAATTAATTGACTAGGGTGTAAGTATTTGCATTAGAGGATTTTTTCTCCATGCCTATAGGGTTACATCTCTAGCCTCTACCTGAACTCAAACCGAGCCGGTGATATAGCCCATTAGACTTGGAGAAAGAATCCTCTTACGTCAATAATAATATTTACCTTTATCGTCTCCAGAACTGCCTTATGGATGCTGGTTCCAGGATATTTCTGGTCAGCGGAGAACTGACTTTTCAGCATATGAAATACTTGGTTCATGATTTTCTTCACCTATATTGGAGGGCAATGAGCAAAACATATTATACGCCGCTGTTATACATTTAGTTTATATTCATTTTCTTCATATTTTTTGTTTTCTTTGTTTATTTGCTTTTGCAAATTTCTACTGGTAACACTGGCAAAAGACAGATACCAACTGCCAGTGCCACTTAGTCCACTATGTCTCATTACAACATATAACGTATGTTTGTTACCATGGAGATAAAGACATACGTTTGCAGCGGTTTGCTGGTGCCAATAACTGGAACATGACTTCTATATAAAACAAATGCAATAAGTCTACAGTAGAACATCTCTATTAGGACCACCTTGGGGACCATTGTTCGCTGGTCTCCATAGAGAGGTGCTCTGTATACAGAGGTTCATTTCAATAGTTTATGAAGGTTTGAGACAGTGGAAAGTGGTCTTATTATAGAGGTGGTCTCAATAGAGAGGCAGAGTTCAATCTGGCTTTGCTAAAATAGGGGTGAAATCCCCCCCTCTCTCTGAAAAAGGGGGGGATTTTTCAGAGATAGGGGGGGATTTTTTTATTTGCTTTCCAACTGACAAAATCTACTATATATTTTAACAATGGCATAAGCACTTAATATTATTCAAATATTTTTTGCTCATCAAAAATTTCTTTACAATAACAGTTTATATTTTGATCAAGATAATTGGTCTTTGGGTACATTGTTATAATGTACCCATTATAAAAGAGTAATCATTTTACCCCTGCGTCCCGCGTCTGAGACGCATATATTTTTCTAGGGATGAATCAAAATGTTTACAGTGCGTTTCTCGGACGCATCCTATTTTTTAATAATTTTATTGTGTTGTCATGCGCGACGCCATATTGTAAACAAATGTGAATATTAAACGCACCTCGTGATTGGTGCATTCATTCCATGAACACGCAATTACGAAGCCTCTGATTAGCTGCTGATATAGTAAAACACAGCGTGTTCAGCCATGTTATAAATGAATGAGAGCGCTATTCGTTGCAACAGTGTGTGTTTGTCAATATGGCAATATGGCAGCACTCATGGGATGAATATTTTCAAACATTATTTTTTATTTTTTCAAGTATATTCTTCGCGCTTTGATGTAAAATTATAGCGCGAATAGTTATAATGCAGCCCCCCTTGAGAAATGAAAGTTGCGTCTGGGAGGATTATTATGCGGGAATCACGCAATAGCGCATACCAGATTGAACTCTGGAGAGGTGGTCTAAATTGGAGGTTCTACTGTATTTCCACAATCCACACAGTACCTCAGCCTCTGTGTCCCCGGTGCCTTCTGCCTCCCCGCCCCGCGGCGCCACCTGCTGGCGCTGCAGCTGGCGGCACCGCTCGGCAAGTGCCGCCCGTGCCTCCTCCGCCTCCTCTCTCTCGGCCTCCAGCTCCTCGATCCGCGCCTCGTAACGCTCCTTCATGGCGCCGGCCTGACTCCGCAGCTTGCCGTACTGAAACAGACAGACAGACAGTCTATAAATCACAACCAATCAATCAGCCTGACAATGCAGCTTGCAATAATGAAACAGACAGAGAGACAATCAATCAATCTATTGATCGATTAATCAATTAGTCTGACTCCGCAGCTTGCTGTAATGAAACAGACAGAGACAATCAATCAATCAGCCTGACTTTGCAGCTTGCCACACTGAAAGATGGAAACTCAATCAGCCTCATTTTGAATTTTGAGGGTGTAGCCTGGCTGCCTAGTCTATTTCTCAACCAGCCCTTCTAAGCTTTTCCATCATTTGGATCTGTGTTACCCATACTCACTTTACCCAGATGCGCTGGATCATTCTGCACAACTGGGTTCCAAGTCTGCTTTGGTTTTCTCTTGCCTTTTTTACAGGTTCGAGATAACAAGTTTCTACAGTATACATTTTCTTAACATTTTACTTTTAAAAAAAAGCTAACACAGAATAACTTTTTACAAATTAGTTAATTTGCTTGCCTTTGAAATACTAACGGTTAGTTCAGAAAATACATTGAAGCACTTACATTGCTTTGGAAAACTTTTGAATACACCTTTTTATACTTTGATTGACATCCTCACAGACCATGTCATGAAACATTTACCATGGATATTAAGTAAGAAAAAAACTACATTGAAAATCTACACACCTTTTCTTTCCATGCTTTTAGCTCCTCCATTTCCTCTTGCAATGCAGCAAGCTGTTCTTCACTTGATGCTCTGTCAGATCGCAAACTTGACAACTTTTCTTCTAATTGCCGAACCTAATAAAACAGAAAATTATCTCGTTATGAAAGCAATCAGTATCAAATCAATTCATCTAATTCTATTCAACGTCTTTGTTTCCCAAAATGGGCATTGGATGGGTGATGCTTTAGCTTTTAGCAGTAGCACGAGTAGGAATATCCATACCGAGTGAAGTTTATACACTGCTACGTGAATTACATACATGTACATGATTAGTGAATGATTTGATGTTGCTGTCATCATCACAGAACTTTTATTTAACTACTAAAATCACAGATTACCATCTTATATCAGTCGCATTACTGGTAATTAATGAATAATATTTTTTTATACTAATGGAAGGTAGGCATGGATTAATTAATTATATTACATAAACACCCAGGTATGGTGCATATATTTTTGGGTTTTATTGTTGCATGTATGACTTACCTTTTCTTCTGCTTCCACTTTTTCCTCCTCTAATTCTTGCACTTGTCTGCGATGTTTATCATTTGCAGAGGCTATTAACCTAAAAGACGTTAATCAATCATAAACCTCTATGAAAATATTAAATAAAACCTAGACTTTTTACAAATGTGTTTTTCTGATCTGCAGAAGTTCCTCTGATTTCTTTTTCAAGTCTTCTCTATTTCTGCCGTTTGAATATTTCAATAAGTTTCCATACATGTATAACACAGGCTGGGGAATATTCACAAATGCGAGCAATGAATTAACAGATTACCACTACTAAATAAGGTAAATTTCTTTAACACACAATACCTATCACATTTTTCCTGCCAGTCTTGGTTGAGTTCGTTTTCGATCTTGGTGATCTGCTCAGCCGTTGTTGCATCAGTTGAAGACTTTTGGCGGCGCAATTTATCTTTTAGCGACGTGATTTCTTCCTTCATGAAATGTAGCACATGTATAATGTGTGTTCAAAATAATATTGATAGTCTCAATGTCATTCTGAGAAAAGCTTACTATAAATATTTCATTATTGACTTTTAAATTCTGAACATTCTTTGCTATCTACCCTTGTTAATTTTGTATTGTTTTATCATTCAAGCTCTACAAGACAATGGAATTGTTACCTATTAAATCTTTTAATATGTTTTGATTATTGTTGTAACAATCTACGATCAACCTGTTATCTCTCCCCATGTTTATATGCATGTTCGTAAAGTGAAATAAATTTCATCATTATATATCATATTATTATTAATTGCAATGCATCAAAATTTAAAAACTACCTAATTTCTAAAGAATAAGTCCCAACATGAATGCTTTGTGTTGTAAATTAAAAGTGGATTATTTCTACAGTGATTTACAAGATCAATTTATAACATACTTCATACTGGGCTTTCAACTCTTCATTTTCTTCTTCTAACTTCTTTTTCTCTTCTGATGACTTTTGTTTTCTCTCGGTCAAACTCTGAAATAACAAGAAAATATACAAATTTAGTCAGGAATATAACAATATCAAGACTATCGATTTTATTATCAATAAGCATCAAATATCATGAAAACGTCATGATGAGGTTATTGGCAGTGCTCAAGCTATTGGGAACATTCAACCATACGCATATTTCCAAAGTAACACGCATGTCTTACATTATAACTGGTAGTAGTCAGTAAAACTGTCTAACAAGGTCAATAAATATTTGTTATCATATATAAAGTGAATGTTCATAAGTGTCTCTTGTGGTGCCAATAACTTGACCACTGCCAATAACTTGGGTACAACGTCTACAGTCGAGCCTCATTATCTCCGTATTGCTTATCTCACATTCTGTTATCTAGAGGTTGGTTTCATTTCTCTTCAACCACATTATGAACAAATTTCTGTTGGCTTTCTCGAATATTAGATATCTTGAGAATGTTACTATGATTCATACAGACTCGATATAATGAGTTTACCGGTATTCTGTAGGTGTTCGTTTTATAGAATGTTGTTTTGTATTATTTACTGTGTAACGATTCAATATCATTTTAGTCAGATGTTTTCAAATGAATGATTTAATCAAAAACAAAATTAAATGTTATTTTTGTGCAAAAGGAAACAAAGTTTGCACATAAGTGTAAGGAAAAAGAGCTATGCGATACTATATGATAACGTTAATTAAATCCATTTTAAAATCATTATCAATAAAATTTTATAACAAAAGATAAATTAATACATTCAAAGTAGATACAGTATGAAAAACAAACTGCCCTTGAAAGTGAACTTAAGATGACAAAAGAATTACTAGTACATGTACGAGGTATTGAATATCCTAAAAAGGTATATTGGACAACACTTGCAAAATATCTTGATAAACAAATTGAATTCTAATAGTCAGTAAATGTTGAATAAGAGAAGAAAACAAACATGAATTTGCCTTCACAAATTCATACCAATCATTAACTTTCATCACAAGATTGCATAAAATAATTACAATCAATTTTCTCATAATATTTAGTAGAATATCTAGACAAAATGCTTTAGCAAGTAATTTGTGCTTCTTGAAAATGTCATACTATATGCACTTAATGCCAGGTCTTATAATGAGTGGTAAAACAGTGATTAACTTTATTAACTAGAACCTCAACCATTCAACTAAACGTAACATGTTGTCATATGTGAACTCACTGAAGTAGTTTTCTTAATAAAACAATGCAGTAAAAACACAAGTTAGGACCATGATGATTCTTTTCAAATAAGTAAAAGGTCCATTCAACTCAAGAGATTTACATTGCATGCCAAATTAGAGCTTATTTTTGACAAATGAATAAACTTCTTCGAAAAATATCTTTTTTAAATTGAACTTTTGTTGAGATTAGTCGGTCACAAAACATATATTACATCAAATATTATCAATTAAAGGGTAGCATGGTTTGTTTTTATTACATAGGTAGCCCTGTTAGAAATATCAATGTATGTTCAAATGTAGAGAAGCACTATGTTTACAATGTACACGCCCATAAATGCAGAAATTACAGGTTACATTTTGTGCAGCTTACAATACTCTAAAATCATAATTAGAGTCTCATAACGAAAATAATTCTATGGAATCTTATATCAAGTTAAATGACTAACATAAATAATATAAGTTAAATGACTAACATACGAATAATCTAACATTTGTTTTACTGACCTTAATATGAGGATAAATGGCAACTAAAGTGCATATCGCCAAGCAATAGATAACCAATTTCATTCAGATGCCAGCAAAATTCACACATCCCTTTGGCTATCTAAAGTATGCACATTAATGTTTTGTCTTTTTTTCGTTAAAAAGCTAACCAATCCCAATATCCATATATCTAATAATGTTAACATTTAGATACTATAATTTATATTATTTTACAAGAGGTATTTACTTTTTATACATGTTTATCTTCATGTTGACTTGGAATAGTTAAATTGGGTGACTGCCAATTCATTCTACTACATGTACCTTTTGTATCAACATCCATACATTATATGCTGTAAAGGCACATAGCTGCCAAACAGACTGGTTCAAAAGAACTGATGGGTAATTATTAAGGGTTCTGTAAATCTTCAGTAATGACTAACAAATATAAACTGGTAGAGTATAGTATTACCATATACTGGTAAGACCACCTAAACACAATTGGCTTTTACAGTATGTGGATAATTTTAGGTGGGATTTTACATGAACATGTATTTGCACTGAAATTTTATTGTTCCAAATTTTTATATGGGCCTTTATACGAGTGTGGGCTTTAAGATGATTGTATACAGTACATTGGTGATTTAATGCATATCCCTTGTAATTGTATAAAATGTAATCAAATAAAGAAACTTTATGTCTTAAATGATCATGCAATAGCCCATGGGAATTTATATCAAAACCTTTGTCATTTTAAGGGGCTTAAAAGATTAATGATTTACAATGACTTATAGTGCTCATGGTTGATATGATATGATCTATCTTTGATGGTGGGCCTTTGAGTAAGCATGGCACATCTACAGATATTCAATTGAACGCCTTCTGTGCTTTCTGTAAATGTAACTATGCACTTTGTAAAATTCTACAATATATTCTATACATGTATATAATTTCATACATACTGATGTTATATTTACAATTGTAAACTAATGTGTAATTATTTTTTAACAGTAGAACCTCGCTATCTCGATATTTCTTACCCAAATGTTTTCCTTATTTTGAGCGTAGTTTCATTTGACTTTCAATCATATCATGAGTATATATCAGTTAGTTACATGTATTTCGAATGTTGGTTATCTCAAGAATTTTACAGTTATCTCTACAGATTTGAGATAGCAAGTTTCTAATGTACTGTGCATTTATATGCATAGATGTTTTAGACAGTGAATTAGTTGTGATAAGCTTTCGATTGGCTCACTTCATATTAAGTGTTAAACGTTGATGATCATAGTTCTAAGATAGTTTAAACTTTCATTAATCACATAACTTCAAGAATATATCAAATATGGAATCAGCCATGCAAACATATTCAAATCATAACCAATGAAGACAATTACTGAGTGTTTTTACCTAACATTAGATTTCAAATCATAGTTGATGAATATATTGCAGAAAATGCAACTCAAAAAGTAAATGCAGTACGCAAGCCATTAATGTAAAAAAAATTCATGTTTAGTTACTACTTGTAAAGATGCTATACATCATTCACTTTAGTGTCTACTGTCCACGTACATAAAAGAAAAAAATCATTGTCATTTGATGTTTAGGCTGCAATACAAAAAAATCATTGTAAAGAGTATGTAAATGTATGTACCTGTGAAAGAGAGACTCTCCCATACATCCATTGCCAAATCCCACGTAATATATCCATTGCATAGAAATTGTAACAAATTCTAATCTGAACTATTGCACATAAAATGATGATTTGGAATACTATCAAATGCAAAAATGATATTGCATTTGCTGTGACAATCTATTTTGCAAGTTCTATTTTGCTTCACTCCTTACTTGCATATGAATTTTTACTGACTTTTTTTATATTTGTTTAACTCTCACCGATTCCTTCTGGTGAACACACAGACATGACTTAACAAACAGCACAGGTTTACAAGAATTGAAAGTTATCAACTTATCATCATTCTAATAACGGGATACTTTTTAGTCCTGATTTCATACGCTCGTAATATTTTATAAGGATACAATTTTCGCAGACAATAAATGCTATCTGTTTTAAATATTACATGTACTTACATTACTAAATCTTGTATTAAATATTGCATTTTGAAATCATACTTCAGTCAAATAGGATAGATGCTAGAGTACATACATGTAATATTTACAACTGAATTAAAACATTGTGCTAAAACATATGAATTTATGGCAAATATTTTTCTTTTTTTCAAAGGACAATAAAATACAATGTTTTATAACAGAATAGCAATTACATGTCAACCACACTGCACTTCCTTTAAATGTCAAATATCTTGACTTTTTATGCTATATTTTTTAGCTACCTAGTCATTCTGTACATCAATAATACAACGCATATGTTTTTAAAGACCATACTGTACATGAAGAACCTTGTTTTCTCAATACTGCTTATATAATTTTCTGCTGTGTTGAAGACTTGAAGTTAATTCCATTTCCCTTCAACCACAATCATAACAGGTTATATAAAATATTGGCTGTCTCCAGCATTTTACAGTTTTCCCTACAGATTCGAGATAGCAAGTTTCTATTGTACTGTTCACTTTTACCTTTTCTAGGACTTCCTTTGACTGCTTCAGTTCACTGAGCTCCTCTCTGAGCGTGGTCAACTGGCTCTCATAGTTCTTTCGTAGCTGCTTCTCATCTTTTAGCTGACTATTTGCTTGCTCAAGGGAGGTTTCTGATTCTATAAAAGATTTAAAATTAGATAAATTAGTGATTTTGTTAATGTAAATTTTCACAATTCATAATTGTTTGATATCACCCACCACCTGCTTTGACAGGATTGTTTAAATATAACCTTAGTTTAAATATAATTTTATTTGATTCTTTTGTTACAAATTTGAAAAGACAATTGATGAACATGAACCAAAACCTATAGGCTTAACCTATAATCAATCCTATAACCTTCTGGCCAGCAGTCCAAGCTTGTACCCTGCATATACATAAACTTGGGCATAAAAAGCACAAGTGAACAAATCAATCCGTAGTGACTGCATATGCATATGAATAAACTTTTTAGTGCTCCTTATCTATTAAGAAGTACAATTTGTTTGTCTTTTTGTATTAGTCGGTGTGTTTTTAGGTAATGTTATATGCGATAAATACATGTAAAATGGTTTCAATTCAATTCAACACTAAAAATTCATAATGCAAACTTCAATATTCACAATCACTTAGTTCTTTTCTCACCTCTCTGGTAAGGAACATACCGCACTTTCCGACTGTAGCAAAAACAGTTCAGCATTCAAATCAATTATTATTCAATAGCATTCCATAGCCTGACTTGTACCCATTAAACATGTAAGTGCCAAGAACCAGTCTGCATTGTATGAGTTTGCTCAACATCCACCACCAAACCCGACCATGATTCAAACCCACTACCTTCTGGTGATAAGACAATCTCCCAATTCATTCGACCGCAGAATCACACTGTATGAACGAAACTATACATAAACCTAAAGTGAGCTGGTCCTTGACTGAGACGATCAAGTCCCCCATCATAACAGAGATGCTTCTACTTGCAGGTCCCGTACCTGAGTTTCTGAGCCTGAGCTGAGTGAGCTGCTCCTTTGCGGCCTGCTCTCCAGTGAGCACGTTCTGCAGCTGAGCGCGGAGCTCGGTCTCGGCCTTGCGCTGAGCCGCGACCTCCAGCTGTAACGCCCCGACCTGTGCCGTCGCCGCAGACAGCTCCGTCGCTAGCGACACCTGGGGGTGGTGGAAATATCTACAGTAGAGCCTCTGTAGTAGGATCACCTCTCCATTGAGACCACCTCAATAGTAAGACCACTTTTCATAGTCCCAAACCTTCATAAAGCTACCAGAATGAACCTCTGTATAGAGACCACCTCTCTATATTGAGACTGCCTAACACCGGTCCTATGGGTGGTCCTAATAGAGAGGTTCTACTGTATTTGAAATAAGCAGTGTATGAAAGTGACGAAAATTTGCTTTCAGACGAAAAGCCGGCAACTATAAGTTTGCCAACCCACCCCCTTCCGGGGATGCAGCTCCATTACTAGCCAGACATGAGGAGAAAATGGACAACGGTGAATGATGCTACTGATGCAAGAAATCCCCAGTTATGGTAAATGTTATACATGTATTAGTACTTTCATTAATTCTATATATAGCATATGGTCGCATTTTTTACATCGTTTTCTTTCTACGCTATCACATTTCTTTTAAAGTTATAAAATTTTATTCAAGCTTTTGAGCTGTAAAGATTTATGAAAAATATATGATTATGATTGTTTTTTCTTTACAATGTACTATGCAAAAAGAATTGAAACTTAAGACAAACCTTTTCTTGTTCCAATGTGAGCACTTTCGCTTGACTTTGTGCAGCCGTCGACTTAAAACTGTCATTTCTTTGTTCCAGTAACACGTTACTCTGTTCGACAAACCTGCAGAAATATGGCGATACAAACAATAATGAAAAGGAGAAAAAACTGAATAAAAACGCGTATGAAAATATATCACATTTGAAAATCTTTGTTTCTCAATCAGAGCTTTATATATGTAAAAATATTTAAATGATTCTATTAATGATAAATGTTTTTAATCCCAGTGAACCCTCATACTCAAATACAGTAGACCCAATATTGATTATCTTGGACTTTCTTTTATCTCGAGGTTATTGTCATTTCCATTCAAGCACATTATGAACATACATAAGTTAGTTATCTTGAATATTGGCTATCTCAAACATTTTACTTGTATCGCTACAGATTCCAGATAACGAGTTTATACTGTATAGATATTTAAATTACAGTAATAATACAAGTATTTGATAATATTCACTTACTTTTGATTTCTTTGCAGTAAATCTGCAATTTTCTCATTTTGCCCTTCAATCCGTGTGCTCTTTTCGAAAAGTTCTTTCTTGAGTCTTTCATTTTCCTAGAACATAATAAACAACTAATATGATGATGCAGTCTTATTTTGAAAATCACTTCATGGGAATTACAAACTCAAGTTTTATTCTATTTTCTTCAGCATAGCAATACTATACAGCAAATTTTAGCTTATTCTTAATCTAAGTCAACTTCAAATGAAATGAAAATAATGCAAACATAAATACCTGTATTATTCGTTGTATGTTGTGTAGTAATACACCAGTTTCCATATTGGGACTATTTCCCGTTAACGCAAGTGAACTTTGGTTTTGTGAGGACATGTAGTCGAGCTGAAAAGAAAATGCAATGTATATTCTAGGTGGAGGAAAATACCAATCATTACACTTCGCTATAAAATATAAGAACCAGTCTTTCTAATTTCATTTCAATTGTAAATATTTTCAATTAATTTCAGTCACTTTCAAACATAAGGTAAATTAGCAAACATATTTCAAAAACAGTATTATACCATATTTCACCATAGGGATTAATTCTAAGAAAACAATATTACACTTTGATCGTAGTCATAGTATTTGGAAAAAGGAGGCAATTCGTAAGAAAAAGCACACCAACCTTTTCATAAACTCTGTCCACTTTATCTGCCATTTTGCTAATACTCAATCGCAGCTCTGTGTTCTGCTGTCTAGCCTCTGAGGCCAGAACTTCTACCGTACCTAAATAACAACAATTGCCTATGTAAGTTATGTTATTTGAAGGCTGTTATCTACAATCCTAAATGAGAACATGATTTCTCCTTAGGACCTCTGATACTCACAAAGTTGATCTCTTCAGAAATTTAATACAAAACAAAAAGTTCTGATGATGTATGCTGGGGATGTAGAGGAAATTGCACTGATGGAGATGCTTACAGGTGTAGTTTAGACTTTATTGTAGACAGCAATAGTAGGCATTAAACGCCTATAGTTACCCAATCAGTAAAG
>CM032660.1:21231839-21254405 GCA_019095985.1 Streblospio benedicti | reverse complement strand
ATCTACATTTATATATCGTCAAAAAGTCATTGATATCCAGAGATAGGACAATGTGAATACGAATTAGTGAACTCACATTTTATAAAGTTAAAAAGTTATTTGAAATGACTACACTCACAAGTACACCCCGATACATTTCAATAAATATATCATGATACTGTATGTCATGTGCACACGTGATTACTTCAAACACTCCCCTATGTTGTGAACAAGTACATTAGACATACGTAAACATTATCAATCATGTGACCTACATTACTGATATCAACACTGGTTTTACTATATATCGCAGGTAAATGATATAAGGATGAAATAATACATATAATTGCATTTCAATATAGAAAGAAGGATGGAAATGTACTATGTTAAAGCTTTTGAGCTGTTATCATGTTATTGTTAAATGTTTGAATAACTTTACACTAGGTCATTGGTGTAATGTTCATAATGTAAACATCATTGTGTGTAATTGATTGTATTATATATGTGGATAGTGAATTTTGACACTAGCCAGCCCTGGTTCGACTCAGCTTGTACTAGCCCGGTCTTTAGGCAGTATTTCATACCCAGCGTTGGGAGTCCATTTGGATGGTGGATGAAAAGGGTTGTTAACATCACCTACCACAACAGTCATGCGAGTGAACGCTCATGTGAGTGATGAAAACTATGTGCTATGGTAGCAAGTAGTATATATGCCCCCCAGGAGTTTGAGAAAGGTAATATAGAGTGACCAATACCCTGGTGTGATTGTTCAGTCGGCACGCAAAATATCAGTAAATTGTGACTGTAAATAAGCCCATTTACATTTATTTTATTTTTACCTGTCTGCTCTCTTCCTTTACATCGTTTGTCTCTTCATCTGGTGGTGACTCAGAATCTGCTACGGGCAGCATGGACTGACCCATCTTGGCGATTTTAGCTATTAATTTTGCTTTATCACTTTGAGCTCCACCCTATAATTGAAAAACAAATTTATGTTGTTAAGTTTTCATATGAATAGATTCATAAACTGGATTTTCTTAAACTTAAACAATCAATTATAAATGTGAAGCTGGTAAGTATTACTTTGTGTTTGTCTAATCTATATCATCCTTTTTTTACCTAAAAAGCCTTAGATTACACACAATACAAAACTGCTTTTAACTTACTATAAGACAAATTTAACAATTAAAAATCTATGAGTAGCAGAACCTGTCTATTAAGACTACCATTGTGACTGGCCTCAAAAGGTAAAGTGGACTTCATGTTGGTCTCTTTATGAAGGTTTGGGACCTCAAAAAATGGTTTTAGTATCAGCAGGTCTCAATAGATGAAGTCTTATTGAAAGTTCTACTGTACCAAGATGTTAAAAAGTGGCACCTTATGGGCAGTTTGATCTTCCATGGATTTGCTCAATGCTTTCACATGGTCAGCTTCACTGTCCAGAGAACTAACAGACGGAGCCCTGGTGTCTCTGGACAGACTAGGGAGTGGTGGTCCCGGGTTGGAAGCAGATACCGTGTCATTTTCTGAACCTCCTTTAGCAAGCTTCACCTACAGGAAATGGAAACATTTACACTATCAAATATCAAAACCAAGTGAAGTCTTTTATGGTGTAAAAAGGAAAACAAACATTTTAATTTGAACAATGAACATTTATGCCCTAAACAGCTTCATGCACTTTTATTTTACTTTACTGTCTTTGTGCTCAATAGATCCACAAGTTCTGTTAAGAAAATGTTGAATTCAGGGGGAAATGTAAACGTCTGCTATGATGGAGGGAATCTGTCACAAAATATTTTGAACTTTTGCCGCTATCAATTTCAAATTGGAAAAGTCATATATTTCACTATAAACTGACAAATACAAAATACGCAGATACGCTTCTGTATGTACTTTTAATCATAATATTTTCACCATGATAGAAAAACAAAGACATAAAATTAAAATTACAATGTACATTTTTCAAAACTTTATTTATTAGATACACTTTTTATATAAAAATGTACTATCAAAATGTCAAACTACTTACCCGAACAACTTCAATTTGAAATATTAGTGTAGAATTTCCAGGGATTTTTGGTGGCTGTCCTGTTTTGCCATAACCTAACTCTGATGGAACAATTAAGAGTTTTCGTTCATTCTTTTTCATGCCTAAAATACCTTCCTCCCAGCCCTAAATAAAATAAAAGATCATGAAATTGTAACATACATGAGAAGTAGTTTTCAAATCAATCGTAAATGTATATTGAAACATAAAAACAAACAAATTTACCTTAATAACTTTTCCTTTGCCAAGTTTAAAACGAAACAATTTATCTGCATTCTCGTTCGAATCAAATACCTGTCAGAAAATGAATGCTTGGATTATATCAAACATTCTAAAAAGAGAAGAACATATCAACAATATTCTAATTTGCAGGTTTTTCTGGTATCTTTTTCATTGTCTTGTAAAATGATAAAACTTTAAGCTAACAAGGATTGGTACTGTATTACAAATAATAGCTTTAAAAGCAACATACACCTATATTATATTTGCTGAAATTGCCATGCAATCAAAATCTAAACTCACCTCTCCGAACCCATGATTTTGTAAGAGCCATCCAGTGTATTTTACTTCTGCTGAATCTCCAGATTCCAGAGCACCACCTTCACCAGTACTCAAAGACTGTCCAACAAATTCTGACCCCCGCCCGCTCAGTCCTTTGGCCAAACAAACCTGACAGTGTTTAAAGAAACATATTAAGCAATTGTATTCATGTATAAGCACTAACATGCCAGTACCATAATTTTGCCACAAACATCATGCTGGATAAATCAACACAAATCTGAATACAGTACGGTTGGGCCTTGTGATCTCAATATTGCTTTATATCTTGAATAATGTTTTTTCCTCAATGTTATTTTTATTTCACAACAACCTTATTATAAACACATCAGTTGGTTATCCTGAATATTTGCTATCTCAAGTATTTTACTGTTCTCTACACAGATTCAAGATAACAAGTGTCTACTGTCTTGAAAAGTGCAATTTTGTTCCTGCTGATTTCTACATTGCCTATTTAATACTATGAAGTTGAAATCATGAAGTATATGATAATAATAATTGTGTTTGAAATATCGTAACGAATGTTACCTGTTTGGAAAATTCTAATTGTGCAGCATCTGTGTCAAAGAGTATAGACCAACTGGTCCTGCTGTCATCATAAAAATTGGCATACTTGTTTTCTTGGACCTAAATCATTTTATCAACAATTTCAAATGAATTTCAAGGAATGCACGTATCAGTCAGACATCATCAAATAATTAAATCATATATTTAGCTATATTTATAGAATTGTAGAATTGAATAATTTACCGTGAATGAAAATAATGCGGATATTTTTGCTGTGGTGACAGGCTGCTGTTTGCTGAGATAGAGCAATATCTTATACTGCAATAAATGGAAATGTGATCAAATTATCAAAAAATACATCTATTATAGTCAGGTAATGAGATTATTTAAAGAATTGTTCATACTAAAAAATAAACTAAGAAATAATAAAAATGTTCATAGGATAAATTTTGAACACAAACTAAGAAACAAAGGCTAACAAATGATCAAAAAGGACTGAACCTTACATCGGCGAGTTCATGATTGGCTATGATTGCTGCACCTAGTTTACCTTGGCTCACATATTTATCTTCAATACTGAAAAATAGTTTAATAAAATATGGTACAATATAGCTATTACTAAGAGTAATCATTACTACATTAACAAAATAATAACGAGTGTATATTTTAGTGCACTTAATCTACTTACAATTTATACGCATGTACTGCTGCTGCATTTAATATTCCTGTTGCAGATCCTCCTTTTGCAGGCTCTGCAATAAGTAACATTTAATCCTTTATTTAATTGAAGCTCTAATTAACATTATACACCTTTAAATATCTCAAGACACGTGAATCGTTGAATACAAAAGAACTTAGCATATTTAAGATTAGGAAGTTGCTAGGGAGCTGACGTCGGCTCCTTAGCCAACCCACCATGGGTAGGCTAGGGAGCCGACGTCGGCTCCCTAGCCACTTCCTTAAGATTATATAAAATATTATCTACTGCATATCAATGAAGACTTAAAAAACATATACAATGTTTTATTCTAACCTGCAGCAAATTTCAAACCACTCTATACAGACCTGGTGATTTCTTCTTGGGTTCTTTAGGAGCTGTGTACTTTAAAGAAGTATTAGATTCTACTGCTTGATCACCTCCAAATAAAGCACCAAGCTTTGACCTAAAACATAACATTTTATTCCTTATAGTATAGGAGGGCTAAATTGATACTGCCATGTGCCAGACAAATTCATTGAAATATATCTAAGAGTTAATATCATTTATATAGACTGCAATATAGAAATCCGAAAAATGGATGTAAAATTTATGAATGTGTTAAATACTTATTAATCAATCATTCCAGAAATTTTGACATAAAATGATGTAAATATCACGAATATTGACATAGACATTCAATATATCTTGAACTTATCAATTTGGAATGTTTAATGTTCATGATTAGATTCTGTTGCTCTCTCTTGAGTAAACTTGAGAGCAAGAAACCTGCAATAATATGTCAACTCATTTTATGTATATGCACACATGTGTCATTCTAAAGATGTTTTTGATTTGGTGGTATTTTTTTCAAACTTGTGATTGTCTTATCTCATGGACATACATGAGAAGATGCTGACTTCAGAGGATTATTGATATACATTTTAAAAAAATAATAACAGTTTAAAATGAGATTGCATGCGATCTCAGAAACAGACACAATCAAACGCATCAATGTTTATGAATCATTGCACAGCGAGTTCGTCTATACAGTCATTTTCTGTGTCATGTACACGTAATAATAAAACTAAATAATGCTTTATAAAGAGTCTTTTGCCGAAATGCATTTTTACACACTATTAAATGTCACCATTTATTAGTTGTCTTTGTCTCTTTGATTTTAAGTTGTTTAATTATGCATAAAGAAGTGTAGTAAATGACACAAAATATGATTGTGCACACTAACTCATTGATATGTGCACTGATCTATATATAGTTCTTAGTTTGGTTTTAATTATGCCACTAGAATTGGCAATATACAGATCTATTGTTGAGGCGATACCGGTAAGAGACATACCAAGCATCATACCAAGATCAAATAGTCATCTGTACATCTAATGATCTGTAGTCTTATTATTCAATGTTTACAATACATGATTCATGAAGTATTTTATCAAAGGCCATATTTCAGGCAATAACATGCTGTTGTATTTTAAAAAGAAACCTACATCCATCAGCAAATTCTAAACCATTTACAGTGTATGTTTCAATTACTTGGGTCATTTTGATAATTCCCTCACTATATTAACGCCCCCTGTTTGCACTGGAAGTCTACTGCAAGTTTGTTGTGATAAGGATTTCACCATTAATTAACGTTAAATGCTTCTCCAATAAAGATTATCAAGTATACGTACGGGCCACCTGGAGCAAGAAAGTCACTATCGTCATCGTCAGCTCCCCACATAGTGACATAAAATGAAAGTGGCAAAAATAAATGGAAAATACTAAATTTTAGTTAATATTTTTGACAAAACAGGAAGTCACAAGACTGGCAGGAAATATGATGCTCTCTTTCATAAAAATGTAACCACGATGTCGAGCATTCGCATTTTAAAACTTGTCTGTCACGGAGAACAAAATATCACTGGGTGAAGCTGTTACAGTGTAACTTGATTTTATACAGGAAATTCTGGAAATACAAAAATTACATAATTTAACAAAATACTCTCCATTTTCGTGTCCCACCATAACAGTCATCCCACTGGTAATGCGTTAGATATTATATAGTTGTTTTATCTGTTCACTATTGTTTAGAAATTGTTCTAATAGATTTAGTCTATCACATTGAGGAGTACTGAATTCATGGGTCCTTGAAGTCCTTGAACAGTGACAGTGTAAATGTATTAGCTAGGTGTTGTTGTTTTTTTATGATAGTTGGACTTTAGCACTAGGTCAGGCATAAGTTGTCTTATCTAATCTCAGTCAGTTATACATTGTAATCAAGTCTGCAGCAGCAAGCTAGTGCACTAACCACAATTGTATATTGTAAGTAATAAAAATTAATTAATATTTTGTATGCATTTTAATTAATGTTCAATTATTCAATATTCTATTAATTACACTATGTGTTATTATTTCAGTACAGCAGAGTGTGGTGAGAGAACTATACTACTTCACATCCCCCCCCCCCAACCGCCCCCAAAATTTCTGTCCAATAATCTACTGCAGACATGTCACCATCATATGATAGATGCAGTCTCCAAAGCCTCGAAATACATTAGCAGGCCATCACACGTACATTTTAGTGACGTGGCGATCTGCTAACGTATATCGAGGCTCTGGCAACCGCATCTAAATTATATGCTGAATTTCAACCTTAGTTTTAAGTATTTAATTATTTGATTTTCTGTACATTGAAAAAGAAATCTCGCAGAGTTTTCTAAAGCTTAGGGAGAAATTTTGTTGACTGACATGCAGTTTTTATATGAGGTTAAATGAGCGGATGTATTGTCATTATTCTTTTATAATATTTTTCACCTTGTAGAACCCCCAGTATGGAGCGCTGGTCTGGCCGTGTAGCATTGGTAACTGGAGCGTCTGCTGGTATTGGTCTCGCTCTGGCTGAGAGACTCGCGAAACATGGCATGAAAGTCGTTGGATGTGCAAGGAACATAGACAACATTGAAGTAATTTCACCATAATTGTAACAAAAATGTAATGCATTTTAAAACAAAACATATGAAACTGCACATGCATACGTCAGGTGAAAAATGAAAGTTTTAAACAAATTATTATTAGTGGCTCATGTGTAGGCATTTAACCATGTAAAATTTTAAACACATTTAAACTAATTGTTTTATCATGATGTCTCACTAAAAGTGAATGTGGTATGTTATGTTCTATTATTTTATTTTACAGAAATTAGGTAAAGATTTGAAAGAAGCTGGTGCCAAGGGGAGTGTGGCAGCAGTGAAATGTGATTTGACGAAAGAAGATGACATAACTGCCCTGTTTGCATTCATCAAAAAAGAGTTTGGAGGTGTCGATGTTTTGGTCAATAATGCAGGATGTGCTCACGATGCACCCCTTGTCAGTGGGGAAACCTGGAAATTTAGAAATATGCTGGAGGTAAGAAACTAATTGATAATTTTTAATGTGAGACCACATGCAGTTAACCATTTAAACTCTATATTTAGTAGTTGATAATATTATTTTCTTTTTTTGAAGCTATAGAATAATTAAACATATGTGAATCTCCCTAGTCGTGGCGTGAATCTATAATGGATAACGTTTCAATAAATTTATTATTTTGTAATAATAAACTTATCACAGGTCATCATGGTAAGATGACGATGAGTCAATTTATTAGATTTTAACCACAGTATACCATAAAAATATCTTTCTTTTACAGCTGAATGTGCTTGCATTGAGTATCTGCACTAGAGAAGCAGTACAATCCATGCGAGACAGAGGCGTAGATGATGGTCACATAGTCCATGTTAGCAGGTTAGAAAAGTGGATTGATCTCTGTAATGTGCACTTCTGTGACCGATTGAACACAGAGTTAGACTTGTGACCAAAAGGTTGGGGTTCGATTCCCAGTTTAGTCAGGTAGTGGGTATTGAGCAAACTCAATCCCTAACAGGTTGTACTATGTTAGGGCGCCATTCCAGGTTACATAGGTACAGTTCAAGTGAGTAAATGCTATTAAACTGTGACTAGATAAGCATAGTATGTTTACATAATTTATCCTAAAGACTTTAGCTTTTATAATGGATGATTATTGAGTAGAAATATCAATCAAGTGTACTAAAGCATCTCTGAGCATATACATGTACATCATTAATTTCAAAAATGAAAAATGATTTGATGTGGCAAAATATAATTTTAGTCTCCTCAATAAATGAGCTTTCGTATGGTAAAATATTGAAAGGTAATTAAAAAATGGCTACTTTAACATACATATGTAAATATTTTTACCATTGTCTCAGATGTTTGCATACATTTTTACTAGAATATGTAGAGTACGATATTTTGTGTAATCCAAATTTATTACCAATGCCAATAACAAACTAAACATGTTATTTGAAATTCTATCATCGTAGCTGCCTATATAACAATATACAGCGAATTGATATTTTTGTCCATTAGTGACAGATGCATTAATCGAAATGAATGATTTTTGGTTGTACGAGGTTTGTGATGTAAGCATTAGTGACCATTTTGAACTCACCCCTAAAGATTTTTAAAGTGTTTTCGGGAGATTTTTTTATATATTGCTGCATATATTGTACATGTGTACATTGTACTTATCAGTAGTTTAAACATATTTTATTTTAAAAAATAAAATTAGATTTGGCACGGCACAAATGTGAGATAAACCACCTCATTAATTCATTCCATACATTGTACTTGTTTTAATTTGAAAACTTCTGGGTGGTCTTTTGTTATAAATAGATATATCTCCAATTTGATTTCAGCATGTCTGGACATAGAACGGTTCCCGGTTCTGGCAGCTTCTATGCTTGCACCAAATTTGCTGTTCGTGCTTTAACAGAAGGGCTACGCAGTGAACTGAGAAGCCTCAACTCCAATATTCGCATCACTGTGAGAGAGTTAACACGACCATTATCTTAAACATTTATGTATGCAAGAGCCCACATGCTATAGATTAAAGGTGAAATTTGACTGTTGACGTGTGCGTAGTGGTCGCACCTAGACGTAATACATACTCATATGTGGTTTGTCCTTTATGTTGTTAAACATTCAAATGTTTGCATATTAAATGTTAACTGTACTTACTGGTACATTTATAACTTAGAAAATAAAAATGGGGAAGAAATTTTAGATGTGAGCATTGGGCTCTTACATGAATGTTCAAGGTACTGTATTTGTTAGTGTAAGTGTGCATAAGTTTGATTGCAGATTTGGTCTTCCATTTAGGATTTAGTTGCTTACTTTTGGTTGGAAATCACGATAAGGCTTTCCTCAATTTATAATGCGCAGGGAAATAGTGATTTTCAGATATAGCCTGCTGTTTTTGTCTTTCAATTCACAAAGATTGATTTTTGATTTTGTCCAAATTCGGGACTACAAGAACGAAAGAAACTCACAGAGATGTCCGTGGTAAAGACAGTTAACGTATTTTAAAAAGTATAATCAATACACCATCACTTACACTGAACTTTATTGTAGTGTTTTAGGACACGTGGATACCAAGATTTTGAAGTATTACAGTGTTACAAAATGTGCTGTAAATGCTCTAACAGAAGGTCTTCGTGCTGAACTTCGAGAAAAACGTTCACACATAAGAATCACTGTGAGTCCTCGAGCAAATTAGGGCTGCATGTTATTTGCCAATTAATTAGTCCATTCAACTTCTAATTCTATCTCTCAGTTCTCTTGTAGTAAGCAAATTTCAAGCTCTACATTTGTTCATTGACATAGTTGAAGACAATCTTCCATTTTACTTTATCAACTGCCCCTGACTCAAACTCGCAAACCTTTGCTTATATAAAACCAGAATGATACCATCATCCTAAGCAGCAAGCTGTTTAAGGTTAGATGGATGAACTTTTGTCTATATTGAGAACTATGAGAGATAGGTTTAGACTTGAATACATAAGCAAGCATGGAAAGCACACGTTAGATATGCAAATTACAGCCTCATTATATGTTGTAGTTGCTTATTGTAACGGCTAGCATTTCATTTCAGACACTAATCTCTGATCGAAAGTCCATGTATATTGTGGCTTTTGTATGATATTTGCCTTTGCAAGAATAACATTCACCAAGCCAAATTGCTTAGCTTTCGAAAAACATTTTTAGAGAGAATAATCACTACACTATCACTCACACTGAATTTTACTGAAGTATTGCAGGACATGTGGATAGCAGATCATTTTATGGTGCTACAAAATATGCTGTTAAAGCTTTGACCGAAGGTCTTCGTGCTGAACTTAGAGAGAAAGGTTCACACATTAGAATCACTGTGAGTCCTTGAGAAAATCAGGGTTGCATATTTTTCTCCAAACCTTGTACAGATACAACAAAGCCCAATGTACAAAAATATATGCAAATTGTTCAATTCTAATTCTATCCGTCAGTTCTCTCTAGCAAACACATTCCTACCACTGCATTGACTTAGCTGAAGACAATCTTTCATTTTACTATATCAAGTGGCCCAAGTGGGACTTGAACTGACAAACCCTTGATTGTAAAACCAGAATGATAAAATCATGCCAAGTAGCAAGCTGTTTAAAGTTACGTGTACAAGGATGAATTGATGTCTCTCTATATAAAAGTGATAGATAGGCGGGGATAGGATTAGAATTGAAAAGACTAGCAAGATTGGGAAACACATTAACATTAAATATTTAAGATCGAATGTAGGTTAGTGACAGTAGGTAGATTCATAATAATAGTAATAGTTTACCATTCTCTACTGTTTATATATGTTGAAACTTATGACGTTTCGCCATGGTGTACTACATGGCTTCATCAGATGTTGTTGTGTGAGTATCACAACGAGGCTGGAGTAGCTGACAGAGGAACTGATTATGTCAACAGAAACAGCAGTCACAACCTTGAAGGACGAAGCACAAATATCTCTGCTAAGAAATGAAGTCGCCAGGGCCATCAGTACCCATAAAATGACCAAACCTAATATCTCAAAGCAAGAACGATTAGCGATGACTAACTTAAAGAAGGACAAAGACATCAAAATACTACCAGCAGATAAAGGGAGAGCCACAGTTATAATGAGTGCCAATGAATACAACAAAAAATTGGATGCATTACTAGATGACGAAAAAACGTACACGATCATCAACAAAGATCCCACCCAGAAATACAAACTTAAACTGTCAAATATTTTAAACAGATGGAAGAAAGAAAAAGATTATCTGACAACATGTACCACAAGCTCCATCCCAAAACAGAAGTAGCACCCAAATTTTACGGCCTACCCAAAGTCCACAAAAAACTAGTCCCACTGAGACCCATAGTCTCTAGCATTGGCAGCATCTCCTACCCAGCAGCACGGGTACTTTCAAGCATACTCAACCCACTGAAAGGAAAAAACGGACATGCCATAAAAAACAGCGCAGACTTCGTCAAGAAAATCAGAGACCTGGAAGTCCATCCACCAAGAAAACTAGTATCATTTGACGTGTCATCCTTCTTCACTTGCATACCCATAGATCTAGCTATCAAGACAATCCACAAGAAACTAACTACAGACAATAGCTGGCAATAGAATACAGAACTACAGATAGACCAAATCACAGAACTTCTCCAGTTCTGCCTGGAGACCACCTATTTCGTATGTAGAGGAGTCTTCTACAGACAGATACATGGAGCTCCCATGGGATCCCCAGTATCCCCCGCAGTGGCAGATTTGGTCATGGAAGACTTTGAATCAGAAGCCCTCTCCACAGCTCCCCACCCACCCCACGTCTGGTTCAGATATGTAGATGACACTTTCACCATTTTACACCAACTCCATCAACCCTCACATCAAGTTTACAAGAGAAGAAGAAGAAGACAACCAGATACCCTTCTTGGATGTGATGGTAGTAAAAGAAGATGATGGCTCCTTAGAACAAAAAGTCTACAGGAAATCCACACACACTGACCAATATCTAAACTGGGACTCGAACCATCTTACTTGACCACAAAAGATCAGTGGCCAGGACCCTCCTTCAAAGAGCAGAGGACATCGTCTCAGATCCAAAAAGAAAAAGAAGGAAGAGATTAGACACATCAAAGAAGTCTTAACCATCAATGGTTATAAACCTTGGGCCATTACCATCCCCAAAAGAATAAAACAGCAAAGAAAGATGAAAAGAAAGAACAACAAGTAGCAACTCCTTCCCAATAGGAATTCCATACATTCCAGGTCTGACAGAAAACTAGTCAGAATTTTCAAGAGAAATGGAGTGAACACCTACACCAAGCCCACCAACACCATCAGGCAATACCTTGTAAAACCGAAAGACAAGACCCCCCAAAGAAGACCAATGCGGAGGATTTATGAGATAACATGCAACACATGCCAAGAACAGTACGTAGGTGAGACCAAAAGACAATTTAAGATCAGGTTCAAGGAACATACAGACATGAAACACCCAAATTCAGCCATCACAGAACACATCCAAGAGACAGGCCACACTTTCGACATAGACAACACAAAAATTCTGGGGAAAGAGGAAGGAAAAACAAGAAGACAGATACTTGAAGCCCTCAAGATACACCAGAGGAACCCGGCCCTAAATAACAACAGAGGGAGGGAGGTACCGCGCGCGCTGCTCCAGCTACTCCAGCCTCGTTGTGATACTCACACAACAACATCTGATGAAGCCATGTAGTACACCATGGCGAAACGTCATAAGTTTCAACATATATAAACAGTAGAGAATGGTAAACTATTACTATTATTATTAAATATTTAAATTACAACTCGCTTGATTATTCATTGTAGTTGCTTATTGTAACAGCT
This sequence comes from Streblospio benedicti, assembly GCA_019095985.1. NCBI lineage: Eukaryota > Metazoa > Annelida > Polychaeta > Spionida > Spionidae > Streblospio > Streblospio benedicti. The sequence goes on along the minus strand of CM032660.1, from coordinate 21,241,838 downwards.
AGATTACCGTTTCAGACACAAAAATTATCCTCTGATCAAAAGTCCATGTATATCTGTGTGTTTTGTGAGATCTTCGCCCCTGCAGGAATGACATTTTCCAAGCAAAATGCCATAGCATTAGAAGAACTATCAGTCATAAAATGATATTCTGTTGCTATTGTAAATTGTAGTGGTGCGGGTCATAGTATTCCGCCAGGTTATGATGCTACGTTCTACAGTGCTACCAAATTTGCAGTTAGAGCACTGACCGAAGGTTTAAGAAGCGAATTACGATCGATCAAATCAAGCATTCGTATCTCTGTGAGGTTCTTTCTTAATTTTGCTTTTTGTATCCAAATGAATTGTAAGAAAATCACAAATGAGATTCTGTAGCCTTGTATTATTTTCCTAAAATGATGTGATTGGTTTCGCTATTAATTTTGCTTCAAAAGAAAAACTCATCAATTGATGAGTTTTTCTTTTGAAGTATTTTTTTATCATAATCGCAATTAGAATTATCTATTGTATTTAATCTTAATCTAATGTTAGCAATATAAAAGAAATAGGTGAAACGTATGCCTAATTCTACATGTAAATGGATGTCTAATTGGCTCATATTAACTTTAAAAATGCAATCAGAATAGAAATATATGCTCCATTTTGAAACTCAGTTTGACCTACATTATAGCATGTCATTTAAATAAGATCGAGTTATCTAAAAATGGTAAGAGTGTAAAATTTGATGAGGGAAATACTTCTTTGACCTGGTTATCCATATACTTGAGTCTCAGCGCCTATAATTGAATGCGTAAGATTGCATACACGTATACACGTGTTTCTTATAATAATGTTTGTAGAAAATTATTTAGTTTGCAACGTGGTACTAGCATATCTGCTTTTTATGTTGAAAATGGTATTAATCCTTTTAACACTTTGTACAGAAAATCACTTGTTAATTTTCGTGATCGTATTTTTAAATGTGATAATCTCTTGGTACAGAACATTGTATCCAGTGTTCATTTTATATTTGACTCTAGTCATTCTGTCGCATGGCAGACTCACATCTTTACTTAGTAACATATTTAAATACATTTATCCACTTCATATATTTATATATTTATTTTTATATTTCACATCTTTTAATGTATGGAATTTTAATATTCTGAAATAAATTATGTTATGTTATGTTATGTATAGTTATGCAAAAATGGTATTTATCAGATTTCAAGATAGGTCGGTATAACTGCACTAGTAATTATCTCAGATGAAATGTGCAGAAATTGACTAGTATCTATAAAGACTATAAAATGAACTACCGGTAGACTAAAACAGTCGATGTGATGAAATAGATATGAGGGTGGTACACCCCTGTCTATCTTGGGGTTACAACATCACATCTAATCACGTGACACACTGAAGTAGTTCGTGCATGTAGTATCTAGTTTTAGTCTAATTCATTTATCATCATCTTGACATCTTATCCTCATAAAGTTAGTGTCTGTAATGCTTTCAGTCTGTGAGTCCTGGTTTGGTGGAGACGGAGTTTGCTATCCGCATGAGAGGCGAGAAGGGAAAGGAACTGTACCAAAACAACCCGGTAAATACGTATAAATCACTTGTCTCAAAACTGAATGTATGTTAAAAAATACAGTAGTAGCTCTGTTAATAATGTCTGTTGATGGTACTTGGCTCATAGCAGTTCTACTATATTCACATCATACAGCTAGTAGTCTTTCTATCGACTGTATTATATTCTTCAATAGATGCTAAATTATATTCTTTTATAATTTCTTTACATACCCAGCATTTGAATGAAAATATATTGTTGATAATTGATAATATATAATCTAAGATAAGTTGAATGGTGTAAACATAAATACAAATATCTTAAATATACATTGTAGGTGAATGTATTATATTTATTATGTCCAATTTCGCCATATTTAGTTTTCAACCTATTGAATGTTAAAACAAATTTTTATTCTAGTTTTAAATTTCAAGCCTTTTATGTTCATGTAGCTGTACGATAAAAGTGAGCTTTTTTCTATGCTGTACAAACTTGTTATCTCGAAACTGTAGATAAAAGTAGTAAAATGCTCAAAATAGCCAATATTTAAGATAACTAACTGATATCTGTTGATAATGTGATTGACGGAAAATGAAACTAAGCACAAGACAACAGAAAATTTGAAATAAGCTATATCAATATACTGAGGTTCTACTGCTGTAGGTGAGAAGTAAAAGTGAGCTTTCATCTATATATGCATGTATAATTCACATCCGCAGGTGCTAGTTGCTAAAGATGTGGTTGATGCTATAGAGTACCAGCTTGCGGCCCCACCGCATGTGCAAGTGAGTGAAACGTTCGGTCATTTTAATAAACCTATAATTCCAGAGTGTTGCTACACTGGCTTATAAATCATTAATTGTCCTCCCTACGTCACATTGGTGACACTGACTTGTTTTTGTGTTTTAATATGCCATATTATTGTCATTGTCTTTCATTCATAAATTTAAATCATATCTAACAATTAACTAGAGAAATATGATATTTGTTCCACTGTCTGGCAGATCTGGGTTTCAAAATAAAAAGGAGATTCAGCTGAAGACACACACAAGTTAAGAATTTCTTGAGGTTCATATGAATCCCACGACTATATACCCAGCCATGATTTAAACCCTTTAAATATGCCTGGAAGTTGTTAAAAAAGAACAATCAAAAGCCCAACTGGCGAAATGTTCAGCGGCCTTAGACTCACTAATAACACGATATTGATTTTTGCACCGCTTGCAAAGTGTCAGTTTTACTTCCACAATATTCCGTCTTTTTCACACCCGGCTAGATCTATACGATACATGGAGGATCCAAAGATGAGGGTTCTATATTTCATTGCAAAGAGGGATTGGCGGGGCCCCCTCTACATCCCAGATCTGCCAGTGAAATGTTAATCTCAGCAATAAAATAAACAATAATGGAGGCTAATGAATACAAATGATCACTTTTAATTGAAAACATTTCAAAGTATGTAATTTGGTAACTGTTTTATAATCATCTTTCTAAATCTTTCAGATTCATGATATGTTGATGCGTCCAACACAACAAGTGAGTTAATCATCATAGATGCGGCAGCAAAGAGAGAGCACATGACTTGATAACATTGATTTGATTCTAAATCTTCATATGGAGTGTCTTTTTGTAGAGTATATGATTTAATAAATCAGTAAATTTAGCTGTGGATCCATGGAGGTCAAATGTGGTAATCTGGTGTATTATGAAGTAATTTTATTAAGAAAGTAATATGAACCATTGGAAAAGAGGAAATTATTAGTATGAATATACAAGGTATTGCCAATGTTATGCATATTTAGATTTATGAGAATATTTGTTTGTCGGTACATGCTATAGTCAATATACCTAATTAACTGCCACATTTCCATGATATCATTGTAGAGATGTAGAGTCGTCTGATCCTTCGGGGAAGAATACCATAAACCGGACATTTACATTTTTCTACCTACTAAACGTACAATATGTAGATCAGTGAATGATTCTTTCAATCAAAGGGTTGCTTATTATATGTAAATTTCTCTGGAAAAAGTATTTTTTAATAGAATTATTGAAGATCATTAGTATATGTAGTTATTTTTGATAACAATAAATTTTCTGAAATTTGTAACTGGTATGTGTAACACCATCATAATAATTATTCAGATTATATTCAATATATTATTTTCACAATATTCAACAAGAAACCTAGTTCCATATGCCATACACAATGTTCTCCCCCCCTCCCCCACCCCCAATAATATACCAAGAAAATATTTAAATAGTAGATGATAATACGATGAAAAGTATTGTATAAAAACATTTTCTCCTATTTTCGCTCTCTGCATGGAGCTCGTGGTCTTATTCACATAGAAAGTCAGTACTTACAACCTCACATGCTGAAACAAAATGCCCCCCCCCCCCACCTCCGAATGCTTGAAATGTGCATGGTGGTTCCCATGACAAGGGATGCCAGAATATGGTCGACACAGAAGCCCCACACAAGGACACCCTCAGGGATGCTGAAACGGCCCTGAATGACGGTCAGTGACGATGACACCCCACCCACCACCACCATCCAGGTTAGAGACCACCTCGAGGCCAGTAGACACAACCGAGTCAGACGCCTCTGATGTGGACAAACATAACATCAGTGACACTGAGCTCAGGCCGAAAGCCATATGGACTGGTAAGCTCGTAATGTTGTCCCAGCATGACTGGAGCCGCCCTGACCCCCTGGGACAGATTTTCAATGAAAAATAACACTGTTGAAATTTAGCCGATAATAGACCGCACCTATCGAAAACCTGTGATTTTTGGCTGACTCGTTGGATGGCGCACGCTACTAGTAATGTTATCCAAGCATGATTGGGGCCTTACCTGACCCGCTAGCTGGAACAGATTTTCGATGAAAAATAAGACTGTTAAATACTACCCCAAAATCCATTGACTGGGCCTATCTAAAATCAGTGATTTTTGCCGGTCTTATTTGGGTGGTGCAAGTTGCTCGTAATATTTTCTCAGCATGACTGGAGCCTTGCCCGGCCACCTGGAACAGGTTTTTGATGAAAAATAACACTGTTAAATTTTACCCGATAATCCTTAGACCGCGCCTATCTACTGGCCTCGTTAGGGTGGAGCACGCTGTTCGTAATGTCCCAGCATGACTGGTGCGTCATATGCTTCTGTACTGGCTGCCTAGACCACGGACCTCGAACCGCACGTACAGGAGCCGTGCCGTCCCACCCGCCTTTCCAACATCACGGCCGTGCTACGCACCTACATGAATTTTCGGCAAGCCGGTGCCTACAACCATGCGGCACCCGCATCCCACTGTGTAACTACAATTCGTCGCGGAAAACTCCTACAAGAGGCTCAGTGCTAGCACCCATCAGGCTATTACTCAACAGAATGCTGGCCATCCTCAGGCGCTAAGGAGGCGCTCAAGCCGTACATCTGGACTACGACTTTTGCGGCGACCTAGTCTGGTTCAGTAGCGATTTGGGCTCACGTTGCCACAAACAACCTGCATGCATGCTGCCACGTGGAGGCCCTCAGCTGCCTGGTGAGCGTCATGCTATGCCCCACCCCCATGGGTGACTCCACAGTGCACCTCATCCACGATTTTAGTGTCACTATCTATGTACTCACCTCAGCCAAGGGCATAGCCCCTTCCCTGCTCAGATATACCCGAGAAATGTGGCTCATGCACATGTACAAGCGCGGCCTAGTAGGACTCGTGCTCACACCTCATACACAGCAAAATACAGAAGAACCTCTCTATCAAGACCAACTTCGAGACCGACATAAAGTGGTCTCTATGGAGAGGCTGTTGTTATATGGAGGCTCCCTTTGGACTCATTTCGAAGGATTGGGACCCGGAAAAGTGGTCTTACTATCGAGGTGGTATAAATATAGAGGCGGTCTTAATTTCATGTGCTACTGTACTAGCAACCGACATAATAGACCCCTACATGTTCAAGATGCCAATTCGTGGTGAAAAATTACTGCTGCCGTCTGTTTCAGCCTACCACCTCGCTCTGCCAGAGTTCCGGGCCGCGACCGCCGACATAAATTAAGAGTTCACCATATTTATTTATTTTTTTTGTGGCACGAGTATTAATAAATTATTTTGACCGAGTTTAATATTTATATGGAATTCTGTGAGCACCATAAACTGGTACCAGTCAGCCTCACAGTGAACACGATTTGTGGATATGTATTCTTCAAAATTATAGCCATGCAAGTCCGTCCAAAACTACGTGGGAACACTGCGCCTCCTCCATAAATACGTGGGAGTGGAGGCACCTGCGTTCAACATGCAGCTCACGCTCAGGGCACTAAAATCCCATCATGACAGGACACATTTAGACAATTAATAACCAATTTCCCAATTTGGAAGGTAAATGTTGATTCTGCTAACAAGTTTTACTGTTTTTATCACCTTATCAATACACCAACATGTGCAGTTACAAATGTCATGTACACTTATTAGTTGGAGGCAATGCGTTTTGTTGTATCTTTTGTCTCTTCTCGGTCATTTTTATCAAACCTCCTATACAAATAACGCTATCACCAGGTCTTAAAGTAGAACCTCCAATTAAGACCATATTATATCTATAAAAAGTATAAATACATATATAATAGTAATACCCATTATCGCGGTCCCCAGTCTTCATAAAGAACGCAACACCTCCCTATTGAGACCATTCATTGCTAGTCATCTAGGAGGTCTTAATACAGAGATTCTACTGCACGATGTTTCACCTTTCTGTATTTGACCTGGAGTTGACTCCAATATGATATTGAACGGCCTTGGCCATTCAGTAGACAATAGCACGCGGTATTCACAGAACCTCATTTAATGTACTATGTAAGTAGAGGCCTAGAAATATATGTACTTTTAAATGTAAATAATGAATAATCAAGTATATTGGAACCGATGTTATCATTCATACTTCTATAATTCATCCAGGATATTACAAATTAATTAGGTATACTTTAATGTTCTTTACTGGTTAATTTTCAGTTCTAAGCTGATCCAGGGGCATATAACAACTACATTTAAAAATGAACCCAAGGACTATACTGCTAACTGGTGCTAATAGAGGGATAGGTTTACAGCTGGCGAAAGACTTGCTGGGGTTGCAGCCAAAGAAACTCATTGTCACGTGTAGGAAAGGCTCAGATAGCGCAGTGAGTCGTCGTCTATGGTCAACTTATGTAACGCACGTGTTTATGTACAGCAGAACCTCTTCATTCAGACCACTCAGGGGACTGCCCTGAAGTGGTCATAGCAGAGAGGTGGTCTCTTCTACTGGCAGGCCACCTCTCCATAATATCCATAGTTGCTCTAGACTGCTGAGGCACATGAGCATTATACCTGTTAAATAATTTTGTATAACTTTGTATTAGATGTGGTTTTTACTAAATTTGTATTATACTCTTTGATCTTTTTCCAAATGCATTAGCCTAATGATTAGTATGGATTTGAATGCTGCTTTCAGGCTTTAGAGAACATTGCACGTGAAAACCCAAATGTGAAGATTTTGCATTTAGGTATGTACAATACAAGTACATGTAATTTGTTTTATGGTATATGAACCAAAACTGCATTACAGATACGTAAAAGGCATACAAAGGATACTACTTAGTACTAATACCTCATAAGCTTGGGGTGGGGGGGGGGGCGGACAATGGTTTTCATACATGCAAAAGCTCAAGGACATTATTTTTCTCCATCCATCCATCTCACCCATATTTTCCCCTTGTTGGGTGGTGGCTATGGCAAGAGGCGTGGCCTGATGGGGGTTCGGGCCGACCCTCCGTATGTATCTCTACAGTATCATGTAACAGACCCCATAATTTATATTCTCTAGATCTTCTCAATGACTGTGAAGAGGGGAGAAGGTGAAATCTTTCGCGTCTGCTGTTGAAAATGAACTAGAGAGGATGGCTTGAATCTGTTCATCAACAACGCCGGAGTTCTAAAGCGCGGGGGAGGATCTGGCAACTTTACAAGATGTGTTTATGACTAATGCATTTGCCCCTTTAATATATACTAAGGTAATATTATGTGGAATATCCATCTGCTAACCTTATAAATACAAATTGTGGTTAAATTGTGTGACAGCACATACATGCAGGTCTAACCACAAAAAAAATCAAGATTGGTGTTAGAGGTGCACGAGATCTTAGAACTGCTTTTGCTGAAGGGAGTATTGAGTTTTAAAGAGTCAATACGACTAGTTGAAGATCACAAGTGCAAGATCTTCCAATGCAAACTATACACTGTTTTGTTTTGTTTCTAAAATAGATTTTCTTGACTAAAGCTACGTTTACAGCTATCCATACTGAAACATATCAATATGTGAAACTCTTTCTACTTAAGGCGCTGATTCCACAATTGCAAAAAAAGCAGCACAGCAATCTGCAGACAAGAATGCGCTGAGTTGTTCCAGAGCCGCAGTCGTTAATGTCACCTCGAAGGTCGGCTCCATAGAAGACAACATGGGTGGCGGTATATATGCCTATCGAGGTTCAAAGGTATTTATCACATGCATGTTTCATCCACAGCATATAGGGGGAGTGTGTTAACTCTTTGCTCTTTGAAATAATTCTTATTCAAAAGATTTCACCTTGGCATGTAGAGAGCATGCTAACTCCTCAGCCCTCACCGTGCTGTGGAGTAACGGTGAAAAACAAAATAAAACTATTTTCACTGAATATTATTTGAAAAACTCTATTAACTGGTGGTGATCATATCCCAAAAAACCATAGCTATGAGTGAAAAAAGCTTTGTACATCTTTCTGATAATATCCAGTGAAAATGGTGTTACACTTTGGTTTGATAATTTTCACAATACATGTACTCACATACCTTTAATTAACTTTAAACACAATCCTGAACATATAAGATTTTTTACTGCATATAAACAATATAATTCACATTATCTAATCTTTAAAGTCAGCCCTGAACAGAGTTTTTTTTTTTTGCAATATTGTTCACATATCTTTGATTATCTTTGCAGGCTGCACTGAACATAGAGCTTTTTTTTTGCAATATATCTTGATGAACTTTGCAGGCTGCCCTGAACATGTTCACCAAGAACCTGTCCATCGAGCACGGCTCTGCCGGCATACTGTTCCTGCTGCTGCACCCTGGTTGGGTGAAGACGGAGATGGGAGGACCCAATGCAGCCATCAGCGTTGAGGAAAGCAGCCAGAATGCTGCAAAATGTAAGTCACACCAATATGTTTTATATGTATACATAGAGCTCTTAATTGACATTGTAACCTGTGAATTTGCCCGAAGGTTTTATTCTCTTGCCAGTTCATGGCAAAAAAAATATTGACACGAGAAACGCCGCCAAACAAAACTTTTAGCTCTGCCAATCTTTAGTCAGTGCTCCTATATCAATATATATGCAGTTAATTTATAGTTAATATATTTCAGGTTATGGCCAAGAGCTCAAATGAGGATCAATGCAAATTTTGTGACTACAAAGGTATTCCAATTCCATGGTAGATGGTGGGCAGACATACTACTGTGGAGCCTGTATACTAAGACTCCATACTCCGACTCCATATGAAAGCTATCTCTATATGGCGATTTGTGCTGGTCTCTTTGTGAAGCCCTAGCATAAAGAAAAAGCTCGTCTTTTTATAGAGATGGTCTGAATGTGATGCTCGATATATACTGTCTATAGTTGAGTAAGAGCTGCATCTTGTCCTCATGAAATTTTATTGGTGAAAGATGTTGAAATAAAACTTACCCATTTTAGTTTTAATACAGTGTTATACTTTTACTGTTTTTACAATGTATATTTAATATGGTATCGGTCAGTATTAAATATAATTATTTCAATTATTGGCCACTCGTTTTAATCCAAGTTAACGCACTTGGAAGTGTGATCCGTCAAAAGCATGCTACTGTGTGCAAATTCGTTCGAGATACATATTGGGTATCAGAAATGCAACACCAATGGTCTTTTTGGGGGGTAGGGAAAAGTTATATAAGGTTTTGTGTATATAACATTAGTATTGCCAAAATATATTTTTAAAAGAAAGACTTACGCATACATTAAAATATGTAAAGGGAGAATTTATATTCGCTGTGAAGACATTTGGAGTGTTCGTTACGACAGTACAGGGTTTTTACAATTACACATGTCCCCTTAACATTTGAGTTTTCAAATGAAAATCCAGACAAAAACACTGTATACTTTAATAAAAATTATGAATTTAATCATGAGGCCCCGGCATCCACTCCAGTTCTATGGCAATATAATGTCCCTAATGTCAACAAGAAAACTAAGTGATGTACCCCTAGTTTACTGGGTGCCGGGCATCATATGAGGTTTATGTGGCACATGTATGTTTACTAATATGATTTCAAACACTTCAGACCAAACACATTACTTCTTAATATGTAGACGGGTATCTCATAGCCACAGAGACCTGGAAGTCAAGGC
>CM032660.1:21191682-21231739 GCA_019095985.1 Streblospio benedicti | reverse complement strand
GTCTTCATAAAGAACGCAACACCTCCCTATTGAGACCATTCATTGCTAGTATAGTCATCTAGAGGTCTTAATACAGAGATTCTACTGCACGATGTTTCACCTTCTGTATTTGACCTGGAGTTGACTCCAATATGATATTGAACGGCCTTGGCCATTCAGTAGACAATAGCACGCGGTATTCACAGAACCTCATTTAATGTACTATGTAAGTAGAGGATAGAAATATATGTACTTTTAAATGTAAATAATGAATAATCAAGTATATTGGAACCGATGTTATCATTCATACTTCTATAATTCATCCAGGATATTACAAATTAATTAGGTATACTTTAATGTTCTTTACTGGTTAATTTTCAGTTCTAAGCTGATCCAGGGGCATATAACAACTACATTTAAAAATGAACCCAAGGACTATACTGCTAACTGGTGCTAATAGAGGGATAGGTTTACAGCTGGCGAAAGACTTGCTGGGGTTGCAGCCAAAGAAACTCATTGTCACGTGTAGGAAAGGCTCAGATAGCGCAGTGAGTCGTCGTCTATGGTCAACTTATGTAACGCACGTGTTTATGTACAGCAGAACCTCTTCATTCAGACCACTCAGGGGACTGCCCTGAAGTGGTCATAGCAGAGAGGTGGTCTCTTCTACTGGCAGGCCACCTCTCCATAATATCCATAGTTGCTCTAGACTGCTGAGGCACATGAGCATTATACCTGTTAAATAATTTTGTATAACTTTGTATTAGATGTGGTTTTTTTACTAAATTTGTATTATTATACTTTTGATCTTTTTCCAAATGCATTAGCCTAATGATTAGTATGGATTTGAATGCTGCTTTCAGGCTTTAGAGAACATTGCACGTGAAAACCCAAATGTGAAGATTTTGCATTTAGGTATGTACAATACAAGTACATGTAATTTGTTTTATGGTATATGAACCAAAACTGCATTACAGATACGTAAAAGGCATACAAAGGATACTACTTAGTACTAATACCTCATAAGCTTGGGGTGGGGGAGGGGGTGCGGACAATGGTTTTCATACATGCAAAAGCTCAAGGACATTATTTTTCTCCATCCATCCATCTCACCCATATTTTCGAATTCCCGGTTGTGGTGGTGGCCATGGCAAGAGGCGTGGCCTGGATGGGGGTTCGGGCCGACCCTCCCGTATGTACATGTATCTACCAGTATCATGTAACGGACCCCATAGTTTATATTCTCTAGATCTTCTCAATGACTGTGAAGAGGAGAAGGTGAAATCTTTCGCGTCTGCTGTTGAAAATGAACTAGGAGAGGATGGCTTGAATCTGTTCATAAACAACGCCGGAGTTCTAAAGCGCGGGGAGGATCTGGCAACTTTACAAGATGTGTTTATGACTAATGCATTTGCCCCTTTAATATATACTAAGGTAATATTATGTGGAATATCCATCTGCTAACCTTATAAATACAAATTGTGGTCAAATTGTGTGACAGCACATACACATGCAGGTCTAACCACAAAAAAAAAATCAAGATTGGTGTTAGAGGTGTACGAGATCTTAGACCTGCTTTTGCTGAAGGGAGTGTAATATTGAGTTTTAAAGAGTCAATACGACTAGTAGAAGATCACAAGTGCAAGATCTGCCAATGCAAACCATACACTGTTTGGTTTTGTTTCTAAAATAGATTTTCTTGACTAAAGCTACGTTTACAGCCCATACTGAAACATATCAATATATGAAACTCTATCTACTTAAGGCGCTGATTCCACAATTGCAAAAAGCAGCACAGCAATCTGCAGACAAGAATGCGCTGAGTTGTTCCAGAGCCGCAGTCGTTAATGTCACCTCGAAAGTCGGCTCCATAGAAGACAACATGGGTGGCGGTATATATGCCTATCGAGGTTCAAAGGTATTTATCACATGCATGTTTCATCAACAGCATATAGGGGCAGTGTGTAAACTCTTTGCTCTTGAAATATTTCTTATTCAAAGATTTCACCTTGGCATGTAGAGAGCATGCTAACTCCTCAGTCCTCACCGTGCTGTGGAGTAACGGTGAAACCAAAAATAAAAACTATTTTCACTGAATATTATTTGAAAACTATATTAACTGGTGGTGATCATATCCCCCCAAAACCATAGCTATGAGTGAAAGCTTTGTACATCTTTCTGATAATATCCAGTGAAAATGGTGTTACACTTTGGTTTGGTAATTTTCACAATACATGTACTCACATACCTTTAATTAACTTTAAACGCAATCCTGAACATATAAGATTTTTACTGCATATATTAACAATATAATTCACATTATCTAATCTTTAAAGTCAGCCCTGAACAGAGTTGTTGTTTTTTTCAATATTGTTCACATATCTTGGATGAACTTTGCAGGCTGCCCTGAACATGTTCACCAAGAACCTGTCCATCGAGCACGGCTCTGCCGGCATACTGTTCCTGCTGCTGCACCCTGGCTGGGTGAAGACGGAGATGGGAGGACCCAATGCAGCCATCAGCGTGGAGGAAAGCAGCCAGGGAATGCTGCAAGTAAGTCACACCAATATGTCTTATATACATAGAGCTCCTAATTGCCATTGCAACCCGTGAATTTGCCCGAAGGTTTTATTCTTTTGCCAGTTCATGGCAAATAAAGTATGCCCTTGTGAAATCTGAACCAAAACGTGCTTAGATTGAAAAATATTGACACAAGAAGCAAGCACTTCGCCAAACAAAACTTTTAGCTCTGCCAATCTTTAGTCAGTGCTCCTATATCAATATATATGCAGTTAAATTATAGTTTATATATTTCAGGTTATGGCCAAGAGCTCAAATGAGGATCAATGCAAATTTTGTGACTACAAAGGTATTCCAATTCCATGGTAGATGGTGGGCAGACTACTGTGGAGCCTGTATACTAAGACTCCATATGAAAGCTATCTCTATATGGAGATTTATGCTGGTCTCTTCGTGAAGCCCTAGCATAAAGAAAAAGCTCGTCTTTTTTATAGAGATGGTCTGAATGTGATGCTCTATATATACTGTGTATAGTTGAGTAAGAGCTGCATCTTGTCCTCATGAAATTTTATTGGTGAAAGATGTTGAAATAAAACTTACCCATTTTAGTTTTAATGCAGTGTTATACTTTAACTGTTTTACAATGTATATTTAATATGGTATCGGTCAGTATTAGATATAATTATTTCAATTATTGGCCACTCGTTTTAATCCAAGTTAACGCACTTGGAAGTGTGATCCGTGAAAAGCATGCTACTGTGCAAATTCGTTCTAGATACATATTGGGTATCAGAAATGCAACACCAATGGTCTTTTCAGCCGTCTTTTGGGGGTAGGGGAAAGTTATGAAAGTTATGTAAGGTTTTGTGTATATAACATTAGTATTGCCAAAATATATTTAAACAGAAAGACTTACGCATACATTAAAAATATGTAAAGAGAAATATATTCGTTATGAAGACATTTGGAGTGTTCGTTACGACGGTGCAGGGTTTTACAATTACACACGTCCCCGTAACTTTTGCGATTTCAAATGTAAATCCAGACAAAAACACTTTATACTTTAATGAATTATGAATTTAATCACGAGGCCCCGGCATCCACCCCAGTTCTATGGCAATATAAAGTCTAATGTTAACAAGAACTAAGTGATGTGCCTCTAGTTTTACTGGGTGCCGGCATCATGGGAGGGTTTATGAGGTACATGTATGGATACTAATATGATTTACAAACACTAGACCATATATACACATTAATAATATTTGATATGTAGACGGGCATCTAAAAGCCAGAGACAAGGAAGCCAGGCCATCCTCTATAGCCTTGATTGATGCTCTAGTGTATACTTTATCACTTCTCATTACTGAAATAAGCTGACACAGTCCTATACAATTAAAATTTAATATTTCCACCAATATTCCATAGCTTCATTCTGGAAGAAGTTCATCAGGAAGTTGTTTTGATTGGCTGGATTAGGATAAGTGAGCATTTTGGATCATTTTATTCGATTTAAGGTTCTTGAGAACATCCATGTGGTGCCCTCTAGTGGCAAGCAGTGGCAAGCAATAAAACCACTGCCACACAGTGCTGCCACCTGTTACCTTATTGATCATAACAGTGACATAATGCTGCCACCTGCTGGCTAAACATTGCATAAGTAGTAAAATTGACACAAATATTTTTTATAATAAAATCTAGCCTGAAGATGTGTGTTAATATTATTTTTTCCATTTTTGTAAATTATTATCTATCACTGAGCAAAGTTTTGTGATGATTCACAATTTTTTTTTACTAGAAACGCACGTTGTCTATGGATAACACCTGGATTGACGCTCTTTGTTAGTAATTTTATTCTATAGCACTTTATTTATGCATTTGATACCTAATATTAGTTATATTATCCGAAGTTACTAAAAATCACTGATTTAATGTTCAAATAACCATAACCAATATTTATTCTGCCATTATAACAATATATTGTGTGTAAATCTAAGTGCATATGCTTATTTACTGTAATATCACACGTTGAGGATATTAGATACCTTTCTTTAAATATTTATATCTCAAAAAATAGCCTGAAGAGGTATCATTATTTTGCTATTTTTTGATAGTATATAGTTTAAGCTTTAAGAGAAAATTAGTTTTACAGCAATTCACACGAAAGCTTTTTAGAAATTGCAGATTGAATTGCGACAGGTCCGCCATTCCTTTCATTTGCATTGTAATATCTCACAAAAATATTGACACAAATATTTTTTATAATAAAATCTAGCCTGAAGATGTGTGTTAATATTATTTTTTTCCATTATTATAAATTATTATCTATTAGTGAGCAAAGTTTTGTGATGATTCACAAAACTTTTTTTTACTAGACATTCTCATCAACCTTAATTTAATTTGTTTTATTACTTTGATATGGTATACCAAACTATACTAGTAGCATATTATACGGTATACAGGGCGTATCATTCACCTTTACAAATACTTAACAATGGCTGACACAGCCTTTGTAGTAATGCAAACTTAGTTGACCAATCAAATCAAATATTAATTCAGCCAATCAAAAAGAACTTCCTGATTAACTTACTGCAGAATGAAGCTATGGGATATTGGTGAAAAGATCTCAATTGTAATTGCTTAGGACTCTGTTAGCTTATTTCAATAATGTGAAGTGATAAAGCATTTACTAGAGCATAAATTAAGCCTGAAACGGATGCCCTGACTCCCAGGTCTGAGTAGGCTATTAGATACGCTCCTATATCATGCACTCTCACGACCTATCTTGCATTCCCGCTCAAACCTACATCATTGTTCAGAGCGCTAATCACTTTTTTGGCGCTGAGCATTGTTGCTAGAATTTATCTAGTTTGACCATTGACCACATTTCTTTCCTACACACAACACAAAACTAAAAAAGTAGGTTACTAATCACTGTTTCACTTGTACCACGGGCCACTGATACGACCCGAACAATATTCGCCTTTCTTTACTTTAAGTGCGGGAGGAGGCCGTTATGGAGACGGTTAAGGGCATTCTGACGATAGTGAAGAGGATAGTCAGCTGATAGTAGAGCAATATTTAAAATTTTGTGTTTCGTAATGTTCAATCTCTGCTTTTCTATAGATTATAACAGAAATGATCCTATTTACATATTATTTATTCTGCTGGATTATGTACTAAAATTAGTAGGTCAAACATGTTTAAATAGAGGCACATAAATACCGAAGATGGCTTTAACCACACACACAATCCTTGGTAAATTTCTTTAACAGTTTCAACAATTTCGTTTCCAAACGCCTGTCTTTCAAGTTTAGTGGACGGAGATTTTTAAACACTGAGGGAATATTTTCTGATTCCACGGAATCCACAACCGGCGTAACCACGCAGGAGGTGTTTTCTTGGCGGACATGTGCAAATGTACGTTGACTGTGAGTTCTATCATTTGTTGAACCATAGTTGGTTATAAAATCTTGTGTCAGAAGCACAAATATGAGCTTGTAGTTCTGCAGTATTTGGTCATCTACTTGAGTTACATCCATTCCCGCAAGACACACATCCTCATAGATTTTGCACACATGTTGGATTTTGTGTTCCTGGCAAATGTTTATAATTATTTTCTGAAGGTCTTCTGCAATTTCTGCATCCTCATCAATATGATAAATGAGAGAGTCGCCCAACTCTATCTGAAAATAGCGGGAAGCGATTGTACTGCTAGCAACACTTGTAGGGGACACTGGCGACTGTTCCAATGCCCTGGTATCAACTAGTTCCCCTTCCCCTAGATATCTGCAATCACCACGTCCAGGAATATACACAAACTCATCACCTACTGATACTTTCCGGAGTACATCAACTTCCGAATACCACTTTTTATCATTGGTCTTAGAAATAATAACCCTTTGCTCAGGAAGAGGGTGGTCAATATGAATTTCTTGTTTCTGTCGTCGAGTAGATGAAATGGTTTCTTCTGCGTGCAAATTTGCTGGTAAAGATTGATACATCTGTGCGTATTCGTTATTCACGGAAGATGTTGAGCCGTGAGGCTGGATCTGTGCGTCACTGGGTATCCACCTTTCTATTTTCTTGTAGACTGGTTCTCCCGTAATTACTTCTGGGTCTTGGTCGACATTATCTGATTCTACTGCCTTTGATAGGGAATGTAGCCTGTCTTTTGAAGTCCAGCGTTTTATCTTAGCATCAACCATTTCCCTCGTTGGCCCATTGTTAGAAGTACTTTCATGATACCCAGAGTCTGATGCCATTCTCTAAAAGTACACGTAGATCTAGCAAATATTATTTAGGTACCGTAAAGAGGTTGGATATTGAATCGTCATGTATAACTATATGAATCATATATGTCTTAATTGATTGACTTTGGGATTAAGATGAACATAGAGGACTCTACAAGTCTGAAGTCCAAGAGTGAACACTGCTACATGAACTATAATACAGGAGCGTTAACATCCTCAGTTGGCATGGCAGATCTTCTCATAACTTAATGAAGTTAGTGACTATTTATAGAAATCATCAGATTAAGCATACAATTCCAGATTGAAGGGTACGAACACTAATAGATGTGCTACGAAGACGGCAAACAAGGGAGTATGGATATATTGGTTAGATTCTTCATTAGAATATGATGGAGATGTGTAGTTTACTAAGCATCTGTGGTAAGTATTGATGGTATTGCATTGAAAATGAAAATGAAAGTATAAAAGCTACATGTTCATAAAAAGAGTTATAATATCATGTCACATAATAGATACCTACTTTAACATAATAGACTGCATCCACCTTCTTTAACTGTTTCCAAAAATCACACGCGCACACATTTCCGCACTACTCATGTCATCCATTGCCTGTGACCTCGTGGTTAACGCTTGTGGCTTTCGTGGTTAGAATTGTAGGTAGGGATCCACTTCCTTATTTCAAATCAGAATGCACACTGAAATCAATTGTATTACAGCATGCCATTGGCTACCAATTGTAATGACAAAAAACATAAATGTTTATTTACCGTATGATAGCAAAGTGTACCTCATAAGGTACCCACTGCCTATTAAAATGATACCACGATGAGTTCTTGATAATCTATCTAGATCTAAATTGATGACATCATTAAAATGATAGCAATGGCGTTTAAACTGCAATAAGTAGTAATAAATGGTAATAGATACTTAAACTTTGTATAGATTCATAATAGCACTATAAAATCTGGCTTGCGTTACTATGAAATCATAGAGCCGCTCCATGGTTAGGGGAAAATGTTTTGGAATACGTTAGGTGGGTGCGTGTTCGATTATGATACATATATGGTCTATATAAGATTGACTTGCATTTGAACATATAAAGTTTTGGATGCATACGTATATGCTGAACACTTTCTCTACCACTGGATCCACACTTGCAATACATAATCTACCTTTTGCACTTTCAAGAGCATAATACAAAAAAACACCCTTCAATGTTTGTTGCCCTCCCATAGATTGAATTGGTTGGTGCCTAAATATAGCGTTATTGGTAATATTCATTTCATTTGCCAGAATAACAATGCCAAATGTTACTAAAGATTAGGATCTGTATTTGTCAAAATATGTTAAGTGCATTAAGTACCTTTTGACAAATGATATTGAATAAACATTCAAGTCAAATAGTTTATAGTCGCGTGACCTTATACATTCTAATACATTGTACTTAATGTCTATTTCTATGCAAAACTACGTATATACACACTCCTATAATCATAATATATGACAGTGCATTACACCATCCCAGTCCATCTGTTGGAATTTGAAATATCAAAACAACAGTCAAAATACAGTTTGCAGCCAATCAGAACAGGCTAATTTGCATATGTGCATTGAGAGTGCCCCTAAAAATATCATAACGGGGGATTCCCGACGTCACCTTCTATACTCCATTCCATAATCCACATGTTCTCCCAAAACTTTCTTCAATCTAAACCACGTGCGTACTTAGTAACTTAATATTTAAGGATGGGGTTAGTGTTCAATTATTGTACAATATTGTATTATAAACAGGACTAGCAGTAACCGTGTTACATGGTCCTGAAAACTGCTCTTTAACAGTGACAATGATTATGGATCAGACTATAATTATGATGAACCCCACCTATTGGTTTAAATGGTTGGTTAACTAGTACAAAGTGGCCTGACTATTTAACCTGTGTTTTTGTGACATTGCATCAGATATCGTCATAAACTGTGTCAATGACGTGCAACAGGGCATTATTAGAGATAGAGTTAAAATAAACTCAAAGTATTACATATCCATACCGTCCTACGATGACGTACGTTTATTGGAATGTGGGCTTTTTATGCTTTGAACGTTTGCTAAGTAAGCTATGGTAGGTTTAGAGTGAAACCCTTTAGACTTTAAGAACTTGTGAACATTGAAACAAGTCCACCGTTTGCAGCAAGCAATCAATCGTTTCTTCTACCATAAATAAAGTCGCCGCCTGTTTTCCGTCTTAAACCTATTAACACTGATAACATATAACAACATGAAAACACCATACTATTACATGGATGCAACAAAGATTGATATTTTCAAGTACACATGCAAACCTATTTGTAGAAAACAAATAATTATCAAATGAATAAACCATATTCAATTCTAAACGGACTACTCTGCATGTACAGGAAAAGAAATGAAGCCATACAGTTAGCAACAACCATCATGGATACACCCCAGAATACCTCATTTAGTAGCGGACAGACTCCCAACTTCACTCTCATGGATACTAATGCATCACTACCGTACTATTTCAAGGGTACTGGGGCAACTCAAAGCACTGCTTCTACGTCAATGAACAAACGACTTAGAGCGAAAAATTCCATTCGTCAAACGAAAGCCTCAATGATGGATTCTCAAACATCTCTGGGAAGCTCAAATAGGCCTCCAAAAAGAAGCAGATCAAATGACAATTTATTGGATGATTCCATGGACATGAACGCAGGCGATATAAGCAGTGTGTCTAACAACAACTTACTGGAGAGTAAGGCCATGTCAAAGTCAGTTTCAGACTTGTTTCTCCAAGGAAAAACTGATTTTTCTCCAAACGACCAGAGCAGAAACACAGCTTTTGCAGCACCAATGCACCAGTTATATGTGAATTCAGCAGGAGTTCCAGTACCTCACCACGTTCAAATTTGGATTGAACAACAGAGAAATCAAGGGACTCCACTCCTAACACCAATACAGGTGCACAGCAACAACCCGTCACCGATAGGGTCTTTGTCACCACCTGATCATACCAGTAAGGGTCATCAGCAAAGGGCAAGTGCTACTCAATTCCCCATGATGAATGAAGTGACTACTATAGAGCAGGGAATCCAGCCGTCTCACAACTTTGTTATTGCGGATGCGGACAGTACAGATCACGCGCACCTGCTGCACAGAGACATGCATGGTTCAACACAGTCCCTGGAGCAGTACGAATCTGAAGATGAGCACGTTCCTTACAAGAGCGATAACAAGTACAAATCTACTCCAAATCTGCGATGGGAAACACCTTATATTGGTGACGTCATAGTGATGCACGTCGAAAACGACATCGAGACTGCAGACGAGTTCAAACAGAAGATTGAAGAATCGCTGAAAGATACCAAATTGAGAAAGTTGGAAAACTTGAAAGTTCGAACACTGGAGGAAGTGTGTCTTCCAGGTACTGAAGTGACTGCAGTAATGGATATAATAAGAAAGCATTACTTTTGTTTCTTTATCATGATTACGCAAGAGTTCATTAAAAGCTTGAACTCGAAAAACGATGAAACGTATTTCAGCAGAGTTCTAGCTCTGCTCAGTCAAAGAGACAAGTCCCATCTAGTGATTCCCGTGGTTGGGAATGACGACATGCTGCGAGTCATGCCCACTATTTTCAAAAACCTCATTCCATTGAAATTGACCGACAAGAAAATAGCTGACAAACTTGTCAAGTCCATTCTGTGTGGGGCCTCTCAGTTCAAGAAGAAGAAAAAGAAAAGTGTTATGAAGAGAATAAGCGGGTTTTTCAGTAAAACAGTTTCTAGTTCGGAGCAATTCTAGACTGAGAAGGAGGGGTGTGGTGAAAGGGCTTAAAAAGAGATGTTAGATTTCAAGGAAGTGGGATATGGGGACGCAGATTGACCGTTTGTGGGATGTGGGGAAAAGGCGAAACAAGGGATGTTTGAAATAAGACAACGAAAAAGAGGAATAAGAGATGTTTTTATAATAATTGTACTTTATACCTCAGCCAGACGAGATAAATTCCCACCGCAAGTTATTAAGGCAACAATCCAGGGGTGAGAGACTTAAAAGGAACCCTGGATATGTGACTACGAACTAGAACCACCCACGGTGTACATGACGAGGAGTTAAAGGACATCCACGATAGGAGATAGTTTTACGTGTCACTTTGTAATTATAAATTTACATATTGAAAGGCGTGTTCAAAAGGTCAAGCATTTTATTCATTCGAAATAAGAAGTCCATTCAATTCAAATATATTTTTATGTATGTGTGTTAGCTGAGGAAATAAATTTCCGTCATAACACGTGTTCAAGAATGTGACATCAGCAGTAAGCGTTTAATGTTAGTATTTTATCAAATTTAGCTATTGTTACTTCATTCTAGAGGCATAAGTGCATAGCCGTCCCTGGAAAGACATCAGAGTACACGCCCACCCTCCCTTATATACTAGTCATTGAGATTATAACTTATTTTGGTCATGTTAAATTAACTTCCAGCATTTAAATCATGGCAGCTGAAGCTCGGGTCAGACAGTCCCTAATGTTGAAGCCGAATCAGTCGTGGTATGATTATTATTTGACATTATTTGATAACAGTTATTATCTCGTCACAGACGTGTTTTTCAATGTAGATTCATATTTTCCTTCGATGTAGTTCTTATCTCGCCTGAGCTTCTCCCACCGCACAGACAAAATAAAGGTGACTGTCAGACTGGGGCGTCATAAAGAGAAAAGTTTCATTTTCTCGGATTTCGATAGCTATTCCTGAAAAAGCGCAAGTATGAACTCCTCTATAAAATCTCTTATTAAATAAAGTTGTTCTAACTAACATTCAAACGAAGCCACTTGTTGTTTATGCACAAAGTTTGTATAGTCCTTGTTTAAACAGGCCCGTGCGCAGCCTTTTGTAAAGGGGTTCAGTTTCTTAGCAGCTCTCGGGGCAATCGGCCAAAGAATAACTTTATGAGTTTTCCCGCGATATTTCATACAGGCTGTTGAAATACATAGGCAAATCCGGGGGGGGGCACGGACCCACCAAACTACTTCATTTTCATGGGGTTTCTACAAGTCCGCCATCGACCACGCATATGAAACCCATGAAACCCCCAAAGTGCGCCCCCGATCTGCTGGATCTGCCATTGAAGTAGATAAATTTAGAACAGCTGCGACATCGTTGAATTGTTTTAACTTAATACTCAAGCTTTAGGATAGGTTCTAATCGTCAGTAGATGTATATTTTCAGCACATGTCGATATATTGAGGTTATACAGTTAAATTCCTCAAAACGAGAATGAGACAATGTGGGTGCGTACATGTAGTGCAAGTGGGTTGCACGCATATATTTTTATATGACTGAAAACGTGCTGTGTATGGTATTAAATTATTGAATTATTGCAATTTATTGTGTACAAGCTTATTTGTTAAGTTTTAGATGAAGTGGTTGAACCCGTTTAACGGGAACATGAAAGGAGTATATGTAAAATAAAATAAACAATCTAAAATTTCGAGTTACAAAGGGATTTTCTTTCTTCAAACTATTGCATGTCATAAGGAGAAAATAATATTTGTTCGAGTTATCCATTAATTTGAGTCATCAAAATTAAAGAAATACGGGTTAACATGTATATTACTATCTATCCATGTTGTCTTTATTTCCCAGCCATCTACTTGAGTATTTTACCCTGACTGAACCATTAGTTATCTTTATGTTTACATGTACTCCAACTAGACAATATTCTTCACGCACCACACACCGTAGTAAACAGAACACTCACGAGCGGCCGCAAGGCTTTGTGGGCAAGGCACAGCCACTTTTGTTTTGGAGTTGGGAGTTTTGTCAGTATTTTACGCACACATCATCCAAATTTAGATTTAAAGTCAGTCGCCGATTAAGGCATTGACCATTTGATCTCTTGGGGGGGCAGTAAAAATATTGAAAAAAATAACGCAAGGCTGAAAATTGGTGAAAAAAAATAATAAGGTTTCATTTGGCTAGAAAAAAAAATAATTGTAAAATTTTGTGTAGCACCCACTTCATATAAAAAAATAATTGAGGTTCAGTTATCTAAGAAAAAAAAAATTAGATGTCAAATTTTATGAAAAAAAAATACTTGAAACTATGGTGAAAATAGCTGCCCCCCCCTGAGATCAAATGGTCGATGCCTAAGGAAATAGATAATTATTTATTTATTTAGCCTACAATGCTAAATAACGCACCATTAGTCGAAAATAGCGATTACTTTAAATTACTTTATTAATTACTTTAAATTCACCAAGACATGCATAAAAGATACGTATCTGTTGTAAGAATTCGAAATTTGCATAAACTTTTTTGTTTACGTTTATAACACTTAGACTCACTCCTTTACTTTTTATGTGGAGCAATGTCCCAAAAGGTTCTCATTTCAAGTCTCAGCCAGACGCTCAAACAAAATCCTCGTCAGCCTGTGCTAGAGCAGCATTTAAGAATTAACCTCTTGCTTTTTGTGCACTATCGTGAGATTATTATTCACAACTAAAAGCGAATTGTTAGTGTATCTTGCCTGAGTTTGAGATGGTAATATTCACCAAATGAGGGCTGTGAGTCTAATGATAGTGCACATAAAACAAGTAGATAGTTCATTATATCACAAATCACATGTATCTCTAAAGATTTATTCATTTACACGCACGCAAAAAGAAGAAAAATAAAATAAAACATCTACGATGTAAGATCAGATGACATTATTGCGCCGGGCATAATCATGACCTCAGGTTTAGGTTCTAAACCAACCAGAACGATTCATTTATGGGTGTGTCCTTAAAAGCATGTTAATTGATTATAAGGCTGTTTTCACCTTTTGCCGCATTGAAATGCCTTTGATCACAACATACGTTATCTATACAAGTAAAAATTGGTAGTAGAAAATAACCACAAATGAATACACAAAAACAAAAAAGTGTACATGTGTGCTACATTTCATCTAGATATAAAATGACTCATTGACATACATTTTCTTTCAACCATGTATTTGCAAAGAAGAAGAAAAAACGCACAGTCACGATTTTCTTTTGTGAACAAGTCAACAAGACAGTTTGAGATCAGATCAGATCTAAAAATCAGCTAACTTTTTATTACATTAAAGTGGCCTGATGTGATATTTTTGGATGGGTGGGGAAAACCCGGGTGTGGCCATTTAATAGGTTATTAAAGACATGGTTGTGCTGGTTAATCTCTATATATGGACAATGACGTTCATTGTATAATGTCTAACCTTGTATAGCTGACTGAAGTGGTTTACTTATCCCTACTTGATGAATGAAATATCTTGAATAATGGACTGATAAAAGAAAATAGCCTACTATATTGGTATTGACTCTTCACATTTTCTACACTAACTGATATATTATAAATTTCTGTCATTGAATAGAGTATAAACCATGCATTTACGCAGCTAACTAAATGGAAACAAGAGCCATAAAACAGTGCACAATCAAACGAGTTCATGGTTCACTTGGTCAACAACATTCAAAGACAGTTTAAATTCTTTTCAATACACTGGACAGTTTGCAGTAATATTTTTTAACCTCAAAGTCAAACTTCCATTCATTAAATTTGTTTTATTGTAGTCTCTGTACAAGTGTACATACTACAGCATAAGTCAGTTGGATAAGGTTACATTTGCATCTATGCTAATTGTTCCATTACCTGTATCTTGTTATACTAATCCTGTGTGTCGTTTTTATGACCCCACCTAATTTCCAAATAAACTCGTTAGCATAGTCCTGCTCATTTCGGGCAAGACGATGCTTTCATTTACAACATATATCTGTACCTCTTTTATTTGTCAATTACTTAGCTGGCATGCTTGCGGTTTTGGGTCCGGGGCAAAAATATTTTTTCACCTCAAAGTCAAACTTCCATTCATTTCAATGGTCTATCAAGTATCTATATCTGTAACTTTCATGCAGATACACATTCAAATTAAAACCCGCGTTACACTGTAACGAATCCCACCTACGTAGCTCTACGTGCACTGGCGAACTGGCAAATTCGTCATGAAATTTTGAACGTGTTCAAAAATTTTGAACGAACATTCAGTTTGGTTAAAGTTTGCTTCAAATAGTTATGCTGCGTCTACGGATCGCAGAACATTCGCATATATATGTAACACTTCGTTTGCCTCAGCAACTTGTCGTACCATGCATTTTTACTACGTTCAATGCCGCCACAATAAGCCCGAGTTGACGACGTGAGTCACGTGACATAATATATACGTGCATGTATAATACTGCAGATGCGTTGCGCGGGTTCGGCCATGATCGCTCAAGTGTAAAGCGGGTTTAAAGGACTGCACTTACGCAGGGACTGATACAGATTTTTGACATGTAGGTTCAATGGGAGTTTCATATCGAGTCTGTATTTGTATGGTCTTTTATATAAAAATCAAAACAACAGATTCCTGCCCATGTATATATTACTATATTGACATCACCATTTAATTCGCCAGAGTCCATCAATATAATACAATTAATCTTGAGTCAATAAAATAAAGTCTCACAGTAGTTTGCAAGGCCATTTCAGCCACAAAAGACATATGAGAGTTTGCAATATATTTATAAATATATAAATCAGTTGACATAGCCTACAAAAACTATATAAATAAGTTTGATTCAATGGCTCAAATTACATTGCATCATGCCAGATCATAGTTTAGGTTTTAATAGATACAGTAGAACCTTGTTATCTTGACATTGCATTTCACAAAAAGTCTTATCTCCACGCAAGTGTCATTTCCGTTCAGCAACATGATCAACATACAACAGTTGGTTGTCTCAAATATTGGCTCTGCAGTTTTACTGATATTGTCACCATTTCAAGTTATTTCTACTGTATGTTCAAAGCAAAGTTTCACACGGTTGTTTCAACTGGTTCATCGGACTGTGGAGAGGGAAGAACTGCCCGGCGGTACGAGTCTTCTCTCACCAGACTTGCAGGTCTGCGGTACACATCAGCCGTGGTCTCTACAACAGCATACAGCATATAGGCATAATGTGTTTGAATCATAGGTGTCTAGAGTTTGAGTCCCAGCAGTGGCTTGATGGTGTAGCTCTATAGGTTTGGGAAAAGAATCCTCTAATGCCAACAGAAACAAAAAATATTTGCTACGTGTTGGATATTTATGTGGTCATTTTTTTCATCATTAAAAAGACTCATTGTTGAAAACAATCATGCAACTTAATCAAAAGCTTCAGGTTTAGCATTTGATAAGGACTCTTTTTAAAATACTCTTACATACCACATTCAGTGTCTGGCCTGACTCTCAAGTCCACATCCCCGATCGCCATTGCTCCAGCTGCCTCACTACCAATGCCAAAGCCTCCCAAAGCGCCTTGACCAATGATGGCGGGCTGAGACACACTTCGCAGTATCCTCCGTCTCGTATCCTCCACTCCTTCTCTTTCTTTAGCATCACTATTAGTCCGTTTATCCCTATTTTTGTCTTCCTCACTCCTTCTTCCTGTTCTTCTATCATCTGATCTTGTTCTGCTAGCTGTTATTTCACCATCACCTCTACTAGCTCCTCTAGCTCCTCCGCTTCTAGCTCGGCTATGATTTCTAGAAGCACCGCCTCGGTTCTGGCTTCTACAACCATTTCTTTCTCTGCTATTCTGGCTTCTAGAACCACCTCTTTCAGAAGAAAATGACTGATTTAATGTGTCTCTGCTAGCACTTCGGCTAGAAGAAATGCGGATGGATATTTGCTGTGCAGAGGTGTCATGTGACACATTTTGAGGAGTGTTGGCTCTGCTAGGAGTTCTCTGGTTTCTGCTGGTTTCTAGAGAAGTGTCCAGATTTGGAGTAGCGACTATGGCTATCTCATAGCTTGGCGGCGGCTCACTTGGGTAGGTGACGGATACTGTGAGGGTGTTAGACGGTGGTGTCACTGCAGCTGCTGGAATGCTTCTGGCATAGGACGGAGGAGAACCTAGAAAAAACAATAATATTCACGGAGTCAGAAATAGCTAAACATAAAGTATTTTTATGGTGTATCATATTTATACTGTCATGAAAATTTAAACAAGAGTAAATATTATGTTTATGCACCATGATAATTTTTATTTGGCTATTGATTCATCTGTACTCTCATGGTAAAAAGAGATAAAAATTTCCATATAGAACCATATAGAAAGGTAACATAACAATATTTTAAATATGCAGGAAGGCAAATATAAAATTTGCTTATGAAATATAAAACAGAACAAAAATATTTTTTTGGCACTAATATTATTTTCAGCTCTCACTGAAGCAGCTAGATGTACAATTTGAACAGTTATTTTCCACATCCTGTTAAGATTGAAATGTCAAGAATTTTATTTCCAGTAAAATCTATTCAACTGTGATTAAATGTGTTATAATCTTCAACTATTGGTGGTATACTGAATTTGTGATACATACTTGCGTTGACATATGCTGGCAGCCGGGGTCCACCGGTGTAGGGGGGCGGGGGCTCTTCATTATAGTATATATTTTCATAGCCAAGTATTTCGTCGTATAGGCCGGTATTTTCGTATGAGAAATCTTCATCAAAAACCTGAAAGGGATCACAGTTGTAATATAGCCAAAGTACGCGCATATCTGTAAATGTAAATGTAAATATGGTGGTTTATAGTCCTGATCCAAGTCTTGCTCTCATGACTTTACAATGGACACCAGGTCATATCTGGGATTCTTTTCAATTTTCAAATCGTATATTTATCTACAGCCCAGTGGTAGATCCAGGAGCGCGGGTACAAACACCATCAATCTAATATTCAATCATGCTGTCCACTTTCAATATATATGTTTGGATGTGAGGGCTTGGTTTTGGGAAATTATTGACCTACCACTGCAAATGGTGACCTATGAATTAATGCCCCATTCTATAGTGCAGAGTGGGAGAGATTGGGGTATTTATTGAGTGGTTATGTCATTACATACCTGAATCCTTACACGATTGATCTATATCTGTAACTATACATGTAGGTGTAAAATTAGAAAACAATGAGAATACTTAGACATACCTGAGGTCCAGAAATATCAAAGTCAAAATTAGTCGGGCCACTTGCGGGCCCATTTTGTGCCTGTCTTTGTTTTCTTCGGTAGAATACACCTATAATCACAAGGGTGGCCAGCACTAAGAAGCTCAGAGTTACTCCAACCACAACACCCACTACGGATACTTTGTAGTCTGAAAATAAAAAACATAAGTACCTTTTACCATATTATATATAATTTCTACCTAGTTAAAAAAAACTTGCTCATAATTATATACAGAGAAATAAATGTCGCCTGTATACTGCAATCATCGTAGACAGATGTTCTGGCATTCTGTTGCAATAATTTTTTTTCACATCTCATACATTTCATGACAGGAATTGCATATCTTCAATTGAGAAAATCTTGTATCAAAAGTAAAAAGCTATAGCAAACTATAATAAAACTGCAGTGTCATAATCTTTATTTTTTTTCTAAATTTCTATATAATGATATATAAATGTAGTATCTTCCATAATATTCACTGATTACCTATACAGTACCTAGCGCAGTATTCATTTATAGCATATCCCAGCTTCACTGTAAACAAGATTGCAGAATCAAACACCATTCATAAATCATACTGTACCTATCACAATATTAAGCTATTATATAGTACCTACAACAGTATCAATCTATTATATAGTACCTACCACAGTATTCATCTATTATGTAGTAACTCCTACAGTATTCATCTATCCTACAATACTTACCACAGTATTCTTCGTCGGATTTGTCAATACAGTCGAAACGGCCGTCACACACCAGTGATTTATGGATACACTCCCCGTTATCACACATCCACTGGTCAGGTGCGCACGTTGGGATGACCGTGGTTGGAATAGGGGCCGTGGAGGTTGCTGAAAAGGCCACATTTGGTTTATTATTCAACATGCAGCAGTTTTGTCTCCATCCAAGTACGTGTAAGTGGTTATTGGTGTAAAAGTGAAAGTTTAAATATATTTTGCAATAAAATCTACACATATCAGGTCACACATTTACGTCTACCTCATCATGAACATTATCCGAAAATCAATGGCCTTGGTCTGGGGACAAAACCATTATCTGGAAGTAGCCTACTATGGTACTGCTCCAGGTTTTTGCTAGCCCACTACCAGCTGGTAGGGCGTCAGCAAGGCGTCACATGTTTGCTAATGTACACAAATCTCGTTTGATTCATCACTCTCCCCAAGAAATATGTTGTTGGAAACCAGAATGGGCCCCATTGCAGAATATAAATAAGCCCAGCTATAGTAGTGAGATGTCCAAGATAGAATATTACACACCTTGCATATATATTCTTAAATATTCATGTAGATGAAACAAATAATTCAAATACTTTAAAATATTATCATTTATAAGAAATAACCAAAAATCAAACAAAAAGAGGACTGGAACAAGCCCGAATCAATCCTCTCAAAAAGAGCTTACGCAAAAAAGCAGTGCAGCTCCCATGAATTATGATGACGTCATCGATGGCGATATCCGAATGGCCGTCCGATCCGACGACGCCCTCTATGCTAATCTGAATGCACACACAAATATTAGGTACTATGGCACTGACTACGAGGAGATAACTGCTACAGTATTTCAACAATTTAAATTAAATATTTGTCAAATATCCAGACAACTTTATTGCATTGACTTCTGTATCTTTGACTATTGTGTGAGATAATAAATGCTAGAGTAGCTAACCAACCGTCTAATTAATGTATTAATCAAATATTCAGGTAACTTAAATACAAATTTCATGTATCATGTATATATCTGCAGACCAATTGGTTAGGTACACTTGTGTAAGGTGATAAACGGTGAAGGGAAGCGGAGCAATATCCCACATTGCCCGTTTTTCACATTTTGTTTGTTTGTTTTGTAAAGAAGGGTTACAACTGCATGCTGTGCTGAATATATTTCTTATCTCTTATCTCAATAGCAAGAGGCGCTATACCACTATATTCAAACAGCTGAAGGCCATACACTGTGTAAAGTACACCTATATGCATACAGCTGTACTAGTACTATATACAGTACCTGGAAAGGTCCGTTCACGTGGCCCGCGTCTATGGAGTGCTGCGCGCGCAGCCATTGGTCGCCTTGGTCGCCATTGAGAGAAAAGTGCACGGTCTGATGGCCATCATGGTGCAGCAGGCGGATTTTTAACCACGATACTGTTCTAGAAATATACAGTATTTGGATTTCAAGAGTGAGACAGGGCAATATCCGAAGCAAATACATCCGATGTGTAACAGCTATATGGGGAAACACATTGAAGCAATTAATGTATTCCATGGGTGTAACAACACAATTAGGTCCAAATTTTGAATGCATCTGAGAGACTAATATTAACGTGGGATGACGTTGTTATATGAGAGATAGCTAGGAGATGGTAGTTAAGCGTAATGCTAATATTGAATTACCCGCCGGGGGTCGGGGCATGGTATGCCGTTGACTGAACTGGTTTTTCACGACTTGGCCTGGAGACACTCACCCTCCAATTCGAGGACAAATTCAGGCACGCATAATATTTATATAAATCTGGATAGCTGTACGTGTAACAAAATGTACCGATTTTCAGACTGTGGCCGTAATCTTCCAGGTTTTTGGAAAGGGGGGCGCACTTAAGGAAAGAGGGGCGGGGTGCGCACTTAAGATATTTCAAGAAAATCCCTATGAAAATGAAGTATTTTGGTGGGAAATGGGGTGAGGGGGGTGCGCTTGCGCCCCTTCTGCCCCCGGGTTCTGCCTATGTTTAATACCGAGTGTTTCGTGTTTTGTATCAACATTATGGTTATCTCACCTGCCAAACATGAAGTACCAATATTGAAGACAAATTTGGTCCCGATTTGGGACGAACGAGATGGGTCGACTGACGACTCTGGCCGTGTCTCCCGCCTCGTACTTAGACGAACCCAGATACAAGTAATGGCCGTCTGAAAGGCATGTGTATATAGAATTATTCAAATGGAGTGAAATGCGTAAAAATCTAGCGCACGAGTTGTGAAAATAGTACTCTCATGATAGTATTACGATGGCTGAAGATGAAAGTCGTGACTTAGCAGGATGGTTTGTCTTGGAAAGGGAAATGTGATGGTCAA
Source organism: Streblospio benedicti (assembly GCA_019095985.1). Classification (NCBI taxonomy): domain Eukaryota; kingdom Metazoa; phylum Annelida; class Polychaeta; order Spionida; family Spionidae; genus Streblospio; species Streblospio benedicti. The sequence continues at coordinate 21,210,839 of CM032660.1, read as the reverse complement.
AGCATGACCTACAAGACACACTACAGACTGATGAGCAACCATACGGTTTAATTAAAGCATACAGTATGATGAAAGAATAGGATAAACATTTTGAAGGAATGGTTTACTAAGGATGTGTGGGCTATTAATATTTCTCTGTTACAATTACAGTTAAACCCCCATATTCAAAAGGGGCGCTGTAGGGAACAGGAAAAATCAGTACTGTTGAGATAATTACCTCCGGTTCTAGCATCGCCCACCGGTCCAGAATAAGGTCTAGATAAGCTAGGACCCTTGCGTCTTTCCCAACTGGCTGAGGTGGTTTTATCCAGCGTCCAACCACAGAAGTTCAGTTCAAAACTGCATGATTCATCAACTAATAATGAAAATAAGTACATGTGTATTTTAAAATAATCCTGATATTAAAAGTAGTGCACGTGTATTTAATCGATATAGCAAAGTAATCAATATCTTTTGCATGATAGTATATCTACCAATATAAAGATTGTTTTATTTTAGCAAATAAATATTCTACAAGTGAAATGGTACTATGGCAAGAGATAGATTCACCTCATAATGTATTGCAAACATGCGAATCAGGTCAAAACCTATGTGTTATAGCTTTATGTAGACTATTGTTAGCAGTAGGAATATCAATTCAGAGTTGTTTTATTGTGAATGTACGTCGAAGTGTACTAAAAACAATTCTGGACTATTTGACAGCGCTATTCCAGTTTTAGTGTTGGTAGCCCCACTGTCGCTGCTTGCACAGCGCCCGTATAAGAGCAACAAGGTCGTAATAATGTACTGTTTTTACAACAGTATTTTAGCTACACAAAACCGCGCTTTCACGACTTTCTTCACATTTTTACACTAATCACATTGACAGTGTTTTCATCTATCATAAAGGTGAGGCTGGGTGTTTTATCATTTATTTGTTTGGGTTTGGAAAATAAGAGGCACACGTACTGAAACTCACGGGTTTAGCACGCGCAATCAATAGCAGATATGCCAAATCCCCATAAAATGAAATATTTTTGTTGGGAAAACGAGCTCCCTCTGGAGAAAATCAGGCGAGGTGTCTGAGCTTTTAGAATTGACCATCATATTACATGTAGTATTGAATAGACTATACTCCTGTGACTTATTGTTATTTTGAGGTTATGCTACTCTAATTACGGTTATCTCCACTTCACCGAGCAAGAAAATGTCTAGCTTAACCGTTAACTTAGATATGTTTTTCTCCTGTAGTCAAGCGTGCGTATTCTGCAGTACTTACTTCCTGAGCATTTTCCTTCCCGGAAGCTAATGTCGTCAATGCCAATATGGCTGAGGTCATCGGCGCCTTTGTGTGTCATGAAATACATCTAGAAGGAAAACAATGGTCAAAGTTAGCTTCAAAAAGCAGTGGTCAGTAAGGAAGTTGAAGCGTTTTTCCAGAGTAGGAAAATACGTACCTAGAACAACAGAAAATGTGAGACTTTTTAGATCCAGACACTGGCAAATCCATGTAATTGGAATAGCGAGGGCAACGACCACAAGACTTCATGAGTTTTGCAGGCACACAGGCTCATGGAGATTGTAAATGTTTAAGTCAAAGCCCATGAAAATTACATTTTTGGGATGAAAAAGGGGGAAGGGTACCCCCCTTGCACCCCTGGATCTGCCTATGGTCAGATGTGCTGTTCTCTAATTGTAAATAGAAACGCGGGGTATTGGAAGCGGCATGCACATGGAGCTAGTGGTGGTCACTTATTTTTTAATATGGGGCGCATTAGAGGTGGTCTCAATGTAATATGTCTTATGTGGACATCTTCAGTTGTGAAGTTTCCACATAAGATTGGTGTATCAAACGCATGAAATTTACAGTGTTAACTTATAAAAGTTACCAAATTAGACCGGTGGTCACACGTTAGAGATTTGGCACGTTCAGATATGGCCATATAGAAATCACTTTAGGTGATGTGGGCACCTTAAAAGAGGTGACAAATAAGAGAGGTGACTGTCTCCCCGTACCGGGCAAGCACGTGCTTAGTGAAAGTGCGCATCATGTTAAAGAGCCGACAACAATAGGAGGTGGCCAAGTTAGTAAGGTGTTCACGTACATGTACTTAATTAAGAAGTGTTAATAAAGAGGTAGCCACATGTACGTTAGATGTGTTACTAGAGAGGTGGTCACATAAGACATTAGACAAATGGTCGTCCCACCGTACCTCCAGTAGGGGGAAGGTGGCTGCCGGCACGTCGAGCTCCCCTTGCCGCCACACGGCGCCGTAGTTGTCTTGACGCCACCACGCAGGCACGAGCCTCCCGGAGCCGTCCAGAGCGTGACGGACATACACGCTCAGCGACCCCACGTCCGTGGACATGAAGTACCTGTTGGTAGGGTGAACAGTAGACTTTCAAAGGAAGTTATGTTTATAAGTGCAATAGATGATAACTAGGAGGAATACAAATAGAAACTCAGTATTGGGACCACAAGTTGTGTTTATAGAGAGGCGGTAGTTTCATTATGGCGGCTCATATTGGTTTATTTGTGAAGGTTGTGGACTGCAAGAATGGTGCCGTTATAGAGGTGGTCTCGGTGGGAGGTTCTACTGTACCCTAGAAAAAGGGCTGCACTTTCCTAACTGGAGCGGTGTCGCTGATAGTGAGGTTTCAAAGTGTTTTGAAATCTTAAGAAAACACATACCTCTCAATATAGCAATCATATTGTCCATGTACACATACGTGAAGGGCAAGTAATAATTGTGAATCAGTTTCCAGCGTGCAGCATATACATATATAAAGGCTATAAGGCGACGACGACCAGGTACATGCTACAAGCAACATTTCTCTAAAGTACCAACATAGAAGCCACTGTTACCCATAATTTAAAGTGTCACAGTACAAGATTGAATGTATCCAACTATATAGCTTTATGGTATAAATTTTGCTCCAGTACTTGTCCTCAGTATATACATGCAGCATTATCTTGCAGATGTAGTTGAACAATGAGAAAACTGGGGTTACTAACCAAAAGGACAGACACATGTCCACTCCAGAGCCGTATATGGGCTTGTTTTCATATATGAGTGACGCCACCCGGTCTCCGCCGTAGTCAGGGTAAACAAAGTGCCCACCATCTGCACAAAACATGGTCATATCACATATCAGTTCAGTGTTGTTTTTACTCATTGAAGTAACTGTGAATAAATGTCACATGGCTGTAATGGCTGTAGGTTAAAAATATAAGTTCTATGTGTAATAGTATTTTTAACATACTAAATATTCTTTATATTTGGCCTACAACACTAGGTCTCACTGTCAATAGTGTATTGTTTTCTTTTTCGGCTGTATTCATGATAAGATGAAATTTTGTTTTAAAATTTAATTTTGATTTTTTTTCAATATCGTTTTCGAGCTCCCAAAGGCTCATTTTCAAATTAAAACACCAAAAGAAATGAAGTACATCTACACATAAAATACACAGTGTAAGATTATCAGTTTAAACCAAAGTTTATATTTTACTTGTACTTCATTTCTTTTGGTGTTTTAATTTGAAAGGGAACCTTTAGGAGCTCGAAAATATTAATGAATAAAATCAAAATTAAATTTTAAAACAAAATTTCTTTTTATCAAGAATACAGCCGAAAAAGAAAACTATACACCATTGACGACGAGAATCCTTAACGTGTATAAAAAAAAATATTGAATAAGTAGTTTCCCGTTCTCCAAGAACTGAAAGTGGCTACTGTTTTTGTCCTCATGATCACAGAGGCAGACTGTATTCCGTAACTGAAAAATTACACGAATCTTGCAAATGGCAAATAGCTCTTGCTTTTCCTGCTGAAGATTGCAAAATCTGCAAATGGGTCTTATTTTTATAATTACGTGTGTCTTAATGGGAGTGAATAAATATGCTGCATACTAAGTATTAGAATGAATATATAAAGAGGTGATTAGTAAATTCCTTTCGTTAATAAATTGCTTGTAACTTCTTGTTTTTGATAAAAGGTAAGAAAAATAACAAAATACTTTATATTGTAGCATATGTTCTCATTAACTCTAAACAAATTAATAACAACGTTCATAATCTTTTTTGTTTATCATATTGTTATAGTTTTCAAAACTAATTGAAATGTTTGGTAGAGAAAAAAACAAAAAAAAGGGAATAGGAAAAATAATAAGTTATAATATTGCTATTACGTCTTGCACGATCATATAAGATTAAAATAAATAAGTTTAAATGATTTTTAAAACTATTCCATTCTTTAAAGTTCTGTGGCTTCCAAAAAGTTCTAGTTGGGATAAGTGTGCCATGGAAGCCAAAAAAGAATATGAAATAAATAAATGTCAGTTAGACTTAATGTAGTACCGTATTAGATAATGTATTGTTTACATGCCAACTGTACATGTCCCGTAGGCCTATTTATGAATTTGTGTAGATCATAGTTATTTAAAGAATCATAACCAACGAAAGAAGTAGTACTTATGCAGATTTATTGCCATTTACAAGACTCCTATAATTAGGAAATCTTCAGCATCAACTTCTATAGCAGAAAGGATATGCTGGGGGCTTTCTACAGACCAGGCTTTAACAGTATGCCAGTAAAGAAGTTGAAACTGCTGCCGAGGATTCTGCTTGTGCTTGCGCTAGCCCGCACTGTCTGCCCAGGGGCGCAACTAATGATCACATGGGCTGTACTGCTCCATTGCATAGCTGGTGTTTCTCCTGTATTCTTTATGTTATATACATAAGCTTGAATATTGTCAGATGTGTCTGTACGCTTCATAATTTGTACACGGAAACCTGTGTGAGCAGGGGAATCTACCTGGTACAGTGTTAACATGAACAGGTAGAAGCCAGCTACGGGACATTCATATTCATTGGTGGCCGCGTTCCAACCTCCACCAGCAGAAGAAGGTTTGACATCAGCTTTCACCTCTTGGAACGCCACAGTATCACCGGTAGAGTAAGATACTTCTGCATTGGTGGCCACTGAAAACATCGTGTAGCCGCCTTCACGCTCATCGAAAAGGGAAACTGTGTTGCTGAGTCTAGCAACTTCTTCACGCAGTGCAGCATTTTCCTCATAAGCGCCAGCTAAGTCTTCTCGAATTTCAGCATTCTCTTATCGAATTTCAGCATTCTCTTCCCGAATTGCAGCATTCTCTTCTCGAATTGCAGCATTTTCCTGTTTGACACCATCTAACTCCACCTTGAACTCTTTCATCATTGTTGGCACATCGTATTGACCCAACGTGCCAACAATGCAGCAAAGTAAACTGAAGAGCTTCAAAACTGATGTCTTCATACTCGTCGCTTCTAGATTTTTTTTTGTTGACAAAATCAACTATGCTTGTTTTTCCAAGGCAGTTGACCAATGTAAGGCTTCACCGTTTCAAAGCTTTACTGGCTTTCAACAATAAAGCGTCGAAGACCAAAAAGGAGACGACGCCCTTGAAAGAAGTGGATGCAGAATATGATTGTACCCTCAAACCTTTGGTCTATTTATACATGATGATAGTGTGTGCAGTCAATGTTGTTTGGGTCTACGTGTAGTCGTGTGATTGGTGTTCTTGTCACTTGTTCTTGTGAGTGGTGCGTGTGATACAAAAAATATCTCGCCATTGTTATCAAGGCCGGTAGTTTTAGGTGGCAGGCACTATACATGTATACCTACAGATAAGTATACATTTTTCTTCATTCTTATGTTATACAAGAAGCGTTGGTATTCAATTTACATTTACATGGTTCGAAAGTGTACAAACATTAATGGATGCAATGTTTTCCCCGCCAAGAACAGAATCATTTAAAAGTATAACACATTAATATTGCTAGTAGGTCTACTCACATCCTTCTGCTACTTTGCCAAAGCTGTGGTCGTTCCTGGGCCCACCTTGTGACGTCATGCTGATCACCATGTTGCCTAGACTGAATCCGCACGACCCTTGCTCAAAGTTGCACGCGTCAATAGTTTGAGGGACATCTGTAATCGAACGGGTGATTTTTTAAAAAAAAGTATCTTAATGATAAATGTACCGAAAATTTAGCATCTTACCACCTGTATTAGGCTAGAACAACAACACCCGTCAAACAAGCGCAATTAGAATTATATGTTTATGTTGATGAACATCTCTAAATTATGACCAGCTTTTAATCTATTGGGGCCTTGGCAGAGCATGGTTAAAGGTTCACAGGGCCTCTGGCTGAAACTCTTATTGGTGACCTTTTGCGACGTCTAACTGCTATGTGCCTTGAAATACAGCAGTAGATGGTTCATCTCATGTGTGTTTAAAATGTGGAAGCCCTGGCTATAGGCCGGCCACTCACCCTTCCCTTCTTTGTTTCCACACCAACCTTCCATTATTTGCTTATCCCCCCCATTCCTCTTTTAGGCCTCTACAAATAGCCTTTCTTGTTCAATGTGCCGTACCCACCCCCTGGGTCAGCCTATGTGCCTTCCTGGTAACTGACCGCATCGTGCGTGCGTGAAGTCCTCGTCCGAGCCGTCGCCACAGTCGTCTGTTCCGTCGCACTGAGCCGCAAGAAGAACGCACTTCCGGTTGAAGCACGTGTACTCGCTTTCTTCACACGGGGCTATTGCAAATTAGTAAGTTGTATAATTTGGTTGTATACCGCCCTTCTTATATTGCGGCTGCCGTCTTTCTCACCATTTAATAACATTTCAAAGGTTTCAAAAGTTAGAAAGATTACGCCAAATTTTAGAAATTTTATTAAATGATGGAAAAGACGGTAGCCACAACACGATCCCATGGAAAAGCATTTACAAACTGAAGTACATGAATATAAGATTTATAAACCTGAAATTAGCTGGGTAGGCGAAAATTGACAAAAGCAGGGCGTGCAATGCGTATATGCTACTACAAGTTTATAAGCATTAAACGACAATATCCTTGCTTCAAAATGTCAAATTTGATTGCAGATAAGCTGATGACATCACAGGTTTAGTTTACGTATATATTCATTCATCACCATCCTGTAGTATTTTTCTCTTTGTTAAGTGACGGCAGGGATCCAACATTAATTGTCATCGGATGTAAGAATATTTTTACTGTTATATACACAGTTTAAACTATCCTTTTGTGCGTTGTTTTACAAGCTTTAGAGCCTTTCGTACCTTCCCGGTTCTTCATCAGTTTGCCAACTGCTAATTGTCGCCAGTTTCCATGATAGTGTGCGATGCAATGATGGAGGACATAGGACAAAAGGCAATTGAGGCGCCTCCTCACCTTCCCCACTGGTGGTATCGTTATGTGGATGACACTCACACAAAGCTAGACTCTGAGTATGCCCAAGAATTCACTGACCATCTTAATACACTGGACCCTGACATCAAGTTTACCACTGAAGGAGAGGAAAACTGTGAGCTGGCTTTCCTGGACACGTCCACATCGAAGAAAGAGGATGGTGGTCTCTCAAACTTCAGATCTACCGTAAGCCCACACATACTGATCAATATCTCCAGTTTGACTCCAACCATCCATTGGAGCATAAACTCAGTGTAGTACGCACTCTCCATCACAGAGCCAAGACTGTGATTACTGAAGAGATGGATCGAGAAGCGGAAATAAAACATGTCAATGAGGCATTGTCAAAATGTGGATATCCATCCTGGGCGATCAAAAGAGGATCTGTGGTGAAAGACAAGGACGAAGCAGGAAAGAAGGACCGGACGGACCAGACGAAGAAGACTATGATGGGAATACCCTATGTGAAGGGCTTGTCAGAGGCTGTGAGAAGGATTATGAGTGGTTATGGATGTAGTGCCTACTTCAAACCTGTGATCACTCTTAGACGGTTACTAGTAGCACCCAAGGATCTAGCCAAGAAAGAAGACGTTTGTGGTGTAGTTTACCAAATAAACTGTGGTGGATCAGGTCCTGAGTGATGCAGTAGCTCCTATGTGGGTGAAACATCAAATACACTTAAGAACAGATTCGACCAGCATAGACGTCCTAGCAGCACCTCCTCACACGTCTCTTTACATCTACATCAACCGGACAGAGAGAGTCATCACATATCCATGGATAACATCAAGATTATAGACCATGACCAGAACACTTTTAACAGAAAGATCGGGAAGGCCATACACATCAGGCGCCTCAAGCCCGACCTCAATAAGAACGTAGGGGCCGCCGACCTGCCAACCATCTCTTCTACACCAACATCCTACCAGCCGCTGGCGATGACGTCACACAACAATCACGTGACGATTAGGCAGTTGGCAGACTGATGAAGAACCGGGAAGGTTCGAAAGGCTTTCAAAGTAAGCTTGTAAAACAACCCACAAAAGGATAGTTTAAACTGTGTATATAATGTAAAAACTTGTGCAGATGAGTATCCAATATATTTTTTACTGTTGTTGTTTTTTCTCACATCCGTTGTCAACTAGTACTGATAAAGCCTATTGCGAAACATTTATTTTGGGAATTCACGAAGCATTATAAAGCCCTAAGTCCTCTACATACCACTCGCTGCATTGGTCGCTACAAGTCTCTCTGTCGGCAGTTGTTTTCCCGTTGGTGAGAGGAGAACATAATGTTTAGGTACATCAGACGTCACATCGAAAATCTCAAACGTCCCATAGTAACCTTTGTATCCCATGAAGTTTCCAATAAACTCCACATCAAAATACATTACGGATTGTCGAAATTCCACCGGCCCTACAAAACAGAAACAAATATGCATAGTAATGCCCAAATATTGGAGTAATGAACAGAGAAATTGATGACAAGTGACTGTCGTGCAGCTTGAAAGCTACTGGAGTAGGGTTTGAGTCATTAAGATGGTGGGGGTCGGGAAAAAAACTGGGGGTGGGGCGGAGTGAGATGTTTGAAGTTGAATGTTGTGACGGTAAGAATTCATAACGCCCCCGTCTACAAAATAATCTGATCCTCATACCACGAATAATGACTGGGCCCTAAAAAGTTGATAACAGTCGGTGACAGCCGAATGTATGGTGGTCATTCAGAATTAGAAGGATGCGCAACTGTTCAAGGATTAGTGAGAAACCTGTCCAAAACATAAACTCGTGTTGATGATAAATATGATAGAGGTCTGCCTCATTATATATTCGCTTTCACAAATGGTCTTTTATTTTCCCCAATAAAACATTTAAGAATCTGCCATTCAATAAAAATATAAGATTTAATGAGTTCATTTTAAGTACCAATGGACTCGTTTTGTTCAATGCACGTTTTTAGAACACTATCTGTATAACCAATCCCCGTGCGCATGATATTTATAACAGATAGTGAAGTTCAGTGACTGGCGCTACCACTGAAGCATGTGGTAACTTTCACATCAGTGCCAGTCTGCTATTAATATTATTATGCTTTAACTGTGTTGTGTTTAACGCGGTTCCGTGAATAATTCACAACAACATAATAATAAACTAATCGCATAATGAATTAACTTGGAGATTTGAAGTAAGAGTTCATTCAGGGTTTGTTCTCTGGTACCTTGATTAGCCCACCCCACTAACTCCACCTCATTTTCCGCACAAAATTTATAATGTGCTTATGATGAATTATAAGTCGTGCATTCATAAACATAATGACTGTACATCTTGCAAATAAACCAGTTCAATATAAAATGATATCTATAGTAATTGATGAAGCATGTCATCAAACTCTTATTACATAATGGCCAAGTTATTGTAAATTACTAATACATATATGTGTATATGCTCTATTTGGGCGAGTTCAATTATTTCATTTTCAATCTCTTGCTTTTTGCAAATGTGGTGGGGCAGTAGGGGGTAAATTAACAACAAATATAGTTGTACGTACAGCACAGATTCTCTGTGAAGATGGTTGACCGGGGGTCAGCTGTGGAGCCACCCAGGTGCCACTGGCCGCGACCGCAGTAGCGGATGTAGAGAGAGAGCGCGCTGAACTCCAGGGATGCTGCCTGGCAGTCAGCGCTGGAATCATCAATTCGAGTTGTTTATTTATCACTGTAAACTGGCAGATCCAGGTTTTCAGAAAAAGTGTGTGTACTTTTGAAAGGATCTTATGGATTTCATACGTGTGATCGAAAAAAACAACAACAATATGAAGTAGTGAAATACTTTGATGGGGAAGGTGGTTTATGTGTGTGTGTTGTGGGGGAGGGGGTGTGCCCTCTGCGGCCTCTGGATCTGCCTATGTTTAAAAGAATATAACAAGAAGAACATTGGGCAAATAAATTACTTTTACAGTAGAACCCTTTTATCTCGAATTTTCTGATCTATCAGAGTTAGTTTCATTATCTCTAACCACCTTGTGAACATTACTTGTTGTTTCGAGTATTGGCTATCTCGAGCATTTTACCGTTCTCTCTACATCTTTCAGATAGTGAGTTTTAACCAAACATTTTTAACCTGCTATTGAAATCTAGACTAGGCTATCAGCGGTGGTTGGACACAATGAGGATTTTCATTTGGCACGAGGAAGACGACGAGTTGACCATCGAAAATCTTATCTAGATTTGAATTACAGTGTCCAAATAGTATATCAATGTACTGTCCAATATTGTTTTTGAACTCAATATATCTCTAATTACATACAACGAATATGGGTGCATATTTTGTTAGTTTTAATGGTTAATCTGTTTATGTTTCTAGCCAAATGATGGGGAAATACGCATAGCTTGAAATAGAATGACGCTTCTTTTTAAAATTTCTGAAAATCTTGTTTTCATTTACATTACCAATGATACTTGATTTAATGATAAAATATCTTGACCGTACCTGTCTTCCAGGTGGAAGCGGTTGAATGTGAAGCAGACGGTCTGGTTGGGCCTGATTATGCCCTGCTCCAGGTAGATGCGGTGAGTGCACTGCTTCTGGGTCCTGAAAACAGAATCACCGAGGGCTTATCATATCAGAATGTCCGGCTGTCCGTGTATCCTTAAGAAGTCGTAAAGTGTCTTATGACTATCATTTTTTTGGATAATAATAACTAGAAATAATCTAAAGGGTCTAATTTCTCTATTACCATTGCTCATAGTTATTGTAATTTCCTCCATCTTCACGCACGTTTTATAGGCAATATGCATCCACTTAGAATTACATGACCTAATTTTAGTAAGCTAAGTTTACTAGGTGTTAAAAGGGTACTGGTTTAATACCTCAAAAGCGGCAGACGCCCTGCATACAGTAAAACCTCTATCAAGGCCATGCGGTGGACTCACCTGGAACGGTCTCTATAGAGAGTTGGTCTCTTTACTGAGACAAACGGTGGTCTGTTTATTAAGACTTAGACGTGGTCTAAATTTGAGGTTTTACAGTACTTCATACTATATACATCTGTTCTTGTAGTCTACATTGCGTCTTCACATATTCGTTTCTTTTGTAAATTGGTTTCAAAGAATTATGCTAACATCATTTCAAACTATTAACTACCCCTTGGCAGCTCTCGGTTGTGCAGTGTAAAGTGTAAAGGCCGCTGAAATATTGTATTTACCTGTAGTCAAAAGGGAAGTTGTCACTGCTGATGATGCCGGTCCTCAGTTTGCCCATGTATGTCTGGTCGCACCAGTCTTGTCCTCCAACAATGCCTGTTGTGGCAAAATGCTCACAATCAATACCCTAATTATTTGATATATAAACTATACATAAGTCTGCTTGATGCTGTTACGTCCCTGCTACGCGAGCTAAGACGACCGTACAATGCATACAAGAACATCCTTAACATTAACATCACAACCTTTTCACAATACATCTTTTTGCAGCTCACCACAACGGTAGCATAGGCATGCTTATCACTCACATTAGTATTCACTCTAATTGACGTGTAGGTACCACGTCATATTATCATCAAAAATCGTCACTGCTGATTTTGGTATATCAAAGTCTACATGAACGCACATCCCTACATCTTTCATTCAACTTGTAAAGTTTAGGAACGTAAGAGAGCTTTAATTCTTAAATAAAATTTGTTTTCTACTGATATGTTGACCAGCCATCTCAAGAGAGGAATTTAGCCTATCTCAAGGCCTTTAAATGATCTGACATGAAGGCCTATTCTAAAAGCCTCTGTATGACGTCAATTTTGCAAAGAGTTTTGCAAAAGTGACGTCATTTGCTAAAAGCACATGGCTTCTATTTTAGAAACAGCAGTCCAGCTGTACGTAGTTGGGTATTTTCCCGTTTAAGCATGTGGTACTGTTTATTTGTAATGTGGTTCCGGTTCATTAAGTCACAAATAAGCCAGCGACAGTTAGTAACAGGACGCTTTAGCATGTGGTACTGTTTATTTATATTGGGGAATGTTTGATGAAGTTCTGTTTTGTAATATTTTGGATAATGAAGCAATTAGACATACTCTTTTAGTTTTACTTTAATTTTAAATTTTCTTTTCATGGATAATGAGGAGGTTGAAGTCTGACATCCTTATTTGTTTTTTATTGGTGTACTGTAGTTAATGTTTGGGGGGACTATTATTTGGAGGTGTATCCATTTTGGTAAAAAGAAACTAAGTCATACATGTACAAGTAACTGAAAACACATCAAGATTAAATATTAATATCTTGGCTGACCCTTTATGATCACCCATATGCATGCTGCTGCAGTGTCTGGGCTGACCCTTACCTGATCACCCATGCACACATGTTCTGCTGCTTCTACAGCAGTTGCTAGTGATTACTCTGGTTTTAAAGGCTATAACAGGGCAGGATGTTTGAGGCTGCATATTTAATATCAGTGGAATTCCTAGGGTTTAGTAAAAGACCTTATATCTATTAGAGATAGAGGCTGTCTAGTGCACTTGCTCTTTTATCTTTGCACTTATATTGTTGACACAGTGGTTTATGTAACAATAGAAATAAAACTATTAGATATAAGGTCTTTTTGAAAGACTAAAAATTATGAACATGTATTAACATTAACAGTAAAAACAATCAAAAGCTGTCTAAAGTGTAAATGAAATAAATGTGTTCAAGTCTCTTTTTTGAGTCATAGTCAAATTATGACATCGACCACCACTAGATGGCAGCATGTGCCGACGTTCCCTCATTTACTGCTGCCATCTAGTAGTGAGAAAAATAATTGCACGCTGTAGGTAATATACACACATCAAACATGATTCATACCACCGTGATAATGAGTTGGGGGTAATCTAAGATCAATAATCTGTTTTGTTTTGTTTTTCTAATCTTGCGTTAATTTTACCACAATCCAGCATAGCAATCCTCTCAATGGTGAGAGGACCTCGGACATAAGACATGTAGTGTGCTATCGTGAGCACACTTTGATGTGTTTATATTTATGCAACTTTTTATATGGAACTAGTTTCGGCGTTGGCTGCCTGGTTGATATCGTTATGTGCGCATCATACTGTTTTGGCAGTGATTACCCTCAGAATTATAATGGGTGTGAGGGGAGGACGAGGGTACCCTAGATTAGTATGCTCCCCACTGCAGCTAATCATGGTTTTCTCCACACAAAATTCAAGAATCTCTTTTTTATTCCTGCACAGCTTTTTAACAACCCCTCCTTTTCGTTAGATATGTTTTAAGGTCCCCGCTTTTAGAGATTTTAACATACATGTATGAAAAGTTCAGACCATGGCTCTTAATGTGTAAATGTACATAATGTGCCCCATTTTGAATACCCCCTTTTCTGCAAAAAAACAACACTCAAGGACCCATGAGAGGGCATATGTAACGGTGGTTGTATAATTATGATGACTTGCTGGTATGATAAAGCAGATGTTAGCCTATAAACAAATAGATGTGCTTACCATTTTTATGGAATAGTATCACAAAAATTGGAAGACCATTATATAACTTCATGCTAAGACATTGCTTATTTTCTCATATATCTTGTATTGACACTCAAAACACAGGTAGCCTTGACTTAATAAATCACAATGAAATTATACTGCATTATTGCTTATCATATGGGTAGGCCACGCAATATAAATTGGTTCACTTCCCTTATTTTGGTAGATTATTTATCTATATTTGTAGATGGATACTTTTGGAGGTACAACACCATAACCTGGTCACCTTGGAAATGAAACCATTCTGCGTTATTACGTATTGAAATTAGCATTTGATACATTAACCGAACATGTGCTTTGGTGACAAACGCATATTCTATCTTACGTGGCCTTATCAGTGATAAAGTTCAGTGCGAGCTCTTGTCAATACGCACGCGCGCGAAGTCTCGCATTGATAACGCAGAATAAGTACTGACACCAACGACCCCACTGAGCATTCCCCCAAATATCATACGCTTATGTAGATGTTTATAATAAATATGTACGATTAACGATATTACCAAGCTTTAAAAAGTTGGTCACCAAGGAAGAAACTACACATTAGAGAGGTGGTCTATTTATGGAAGTTCACAACGGTTCCCTTTAGAGAGGTGGCCTTAATTGGGATCATCCCTACAGTACTAGACCGTCATAGATTGGTCAGCCAGAGAAGCAACAGTCTCACCACTTGGTGCTGGCAGGAATGGGGGTGGGGCTTTGCTTGAACCCGAACCTCCTTCTACCACAAAATGTAACTGGCTACATTTTGCGTTTGATAAATTGTTCCCAATCTTTCAACAATGACCGTGGAGTTACAGCTACAACAAATCACCTGGTAAACGCATTCAACATTCCATGGCCATTGCAAACTGTTGTAAATGTATGAATCTAACCTGGCGTTTTTGTTAAATACTGTACGTAAGAGTAATAGCCAACTCTATTCTATTCACTGCCTTTTAAAAATCAAAAACACCTCAAAAATAATAATAATAATATAATATAATATATAATATTGGAAATAAAGGCAGTGAATAGAATAGAGTTGTGTAAAATGAGACAATATACCAGGTAGGTAATAGCAATTATGATATTATACTGCTGTGAGTCATAACGCAGCTATCTGTTTCAGTATATTTTGAGTTGTTATCAAATACATGCTATCGGCATATCAGATATCTGCCACCTGCCATATAGTCTGGGGGCTTTCCTCTTGGTAAGTTGTATTGTGCATTGTTCATAAAAAAAGGAAAAAAAGTTTAAGTTTAGAAATGTTTGATAAGACATGTGCAACCCATTATTTTAACACATAGATTTACCATTTCATGGTAACACAAAATATGTAGGGCAATTACATAATTGTAGCAGTTAAGTTAAAATTTTTATATGGACCATATGATTTCCGTAGATATCTAAAATCTATTTCTCGTGATGAGACTAATGCAATGATATTCACGTGAAACTGTGCTCGATATAAAAAAATGTATGTGGGTTTTTAATTAGATATATAATTCCACTCAAAATAATATTTTTTCATTGCAGACTCTGGGCCGGTCATCTCTGAGTGGTCTATGCTTCACGCTGCGCAGTCCTTCTAGTTGAGTTATTTTCCATTTCGTCTCTGTACGTTTTATAACTGTCATTTTTGAAGTTGTTAAATATGGCACATAGGTCATGTTTCAATATTGTCTGTCTATTCTCTATATGTTGTCTGAATGCATCTGTGGTTAGAGCACAGGTTGACGAAAACTGTCGCCTTTATGGCCGAACTCTCGACTGATCGAGCATTTTCCGACGGTAGTGCCTTGCTTTTTGATGGGGTGACAGTAAACCAACCCGCAGGTAGCTACATACCAGCCCTAGGCATATATATATATGCCCATCTGACGGCTGGTACTCATTCATGTGGACCCTCCATGCCCCCAATGGTCCGGCCTCGCCAAGCTTGTGTTGGACGATATAGATGTCAAGTTGGACCACTCACTCAGGACTCTGGACGTTTTCCGTCTGATGGCTCATCCTCTATAATCCGCCATTGTTAGGTGTAACCAAGGATCTGCCATTAATGGCTCAAGGCTATTGGGTGGCCCGACGAACAGACGTCACTTGGTGTTCCAAGCGAAGTACTCCTCATTCTTAGGATTCAAGGTCTTTGATGTGGATCTTCACACTGCAGAGATTGACACTGCATTTATGGTGGAATTAAGGTCGAGGAGTGCAAATTATAGCAACGGTGATGTCATGAAGTTTGATAAAGTGCTTTTAGATATTGGTGGTAATTATGAAGAAACGTCGGTGTGTATACCTGCCCGACGAATAGCCTCTATATCTTTTCACACAGTATATATGCTACAGTCGGAGATGGCAGTACAGTATTTTCCTTAGCGGACTCTGGCTACGACGGACCCATGGTGTTTATATGCCGTAAGGGGCTATGGTTATGGATCTGGCTCAGGATCTACTAAGTATGTTATGGAGTGTAATTCAGGAGATAGTGTAAAATGTCACTGTCACTTTGGTCAGTACTTGGCTCAGCAATCTTTTTTTAATGGGTTACATGTTGCCAGACTTAAAAATGTGTAGCATTTGAAGCCACTAGCCGTGTACGATTCCTTCAAAATGGTCAGACTTTGATATTTGATAACGTCATTTCTAATATCGGCGATTCTTATTTCCCTGTCAATGGCGTCTTTGACTGTCGGATGACTCGTTTATCTGTTTTCGTGGACAATATTTTCTCTTGTCGATATGGAAGGTAGAGATGTTGAGCTACAATTAATGATGGATGGGGAAGAGGTCAAATTGGGACCGAAGACTAAGACTTCGGAGGGATTGGAGGCTGGTACTTCCAACCACTCAGGCTATCGTCCAGTGCCAGACAGAAAGATCAGTGTATGTCCAGGCCGTGATGCGCGACAATCCCACTTGAGCCGCTGTCAACCGTCCGCGCAAAATTTTCAGGATTTAAACTGCCAGCATATAGATCTATTGATGGAATTGTACAAAACAGATACTAAAACATAAACAAATAAATGTTGTTTGTTGGTTTGTTAATTTTGTTTTAATTAAACAATTGCATATATAGAATACGCAAGTTTTGTTCTGTTTGCTATCATTTCAGATAAAATACACATGTGTCAATGCAAGAGGTCCTACTAATATTATATTTAGGTATGCGATGCATGGTCAAGCCAATTAAGATAGGTAGGTGTAAACAAACACTAAGCCCCCATTACACATGGCCGATCTAGCTTCGTATCCCAAAACACGCCCGATCTGTCATTTCAGGGTGGATCGCGGATGTTGTGTCAATATTCATTGCGCAACTGTCTGAAGACGAAGCTTGTCATAGTTACTGAGCCTTACAAGCCGTCAGAGACGTTGTAGGTGACGGGGAAAAGGGCCGGACAAACAAAGCATTCTGAAGAGGTGTCATCATCGGCTGCCAGAAATAGCGGCTTCGTGGTCATTAAACCGTAAAATAACGCTAGCTTTGGTCTTTCAACACGTGGTTCTCTTCAAAACAGCAGCATGACGGACCTAGGGTCGCATCCACAATCTAGTCTGTGTATATAGTCGTCTCTGTTGGTGAGCATCAACTTGAACATCTACAAGGCCGCCCTCTGAAGCTTCATCATCTTCATCTTCTATATTCTCTCTTCTCCCCTCCTTCTGGTGTTGTTGTTGAGCTACAACACGATTAAGTGCAACGGCTGTCATTGTTACAATTAGTCGTTGCCTAACTATTAACAAATACGTCTTTGAGTTTAACCCTTCAAAGACAATGTGAACAATGATCCCCCCCACCCCATGGGACCTTTCTGATGAACTGGAAGACAAGGCAAGCTAATGGGACCATTCAGAACTAGTACGCCATAAAACGGGAACATCTTTGTCCGAAATTGTCAGCAAACCCCCCATTAGCAGAGACCAAGTTAGTCCTTCAGACGAACCAGAAAACCAAAATGTTGATCCAGATCAACATCTCAATAATCTCCTATAACGGGACCCACAGGCCGAACATAGTCAAATCACATCTCCAGAGAAGTGAAAACACCTTTTGGGCCAGTACCCGGCAGAAATGTGTCATTTTCCCCAGGTGGACACCATTTGTATTGGACATCGTGCTGTTGAAAAAAGATGCTTCCGTTTCATGCTTCCATTGCTTCAGATTGTAATGGTAGCGGTGGCACCTACTGTTTTATCTGTCACAATACATCTTCTCAAAGCAGCAAATGAGGCCACAGTTAAGGAAAGAGACCTTAGGACGTTGGAAATGCTAGAGAAAGCCCACAGACAGCCTCGAATAGCTTGGCGATGGAGCACACAAACAAACAAAAATTCAAGTCAGCCCAGAACCGACCGAAAGTGGCCCATTCCTGCCGAACCAACCAAATCACTCCACATTTGAAGCCAGATCACGCACGATCCACCCAGAAATGACAAATCGGGTGTCTTTTTGGAGTATCTGGAGCTAGGATCGGCCATGTGAAATGGGGTATAACAAATTATGGTTGCATCATCATTTTTTCATGGAATGGTTGCAATTTGCGTTAAAGCAAAATGCAACCGGTTACATTTGGCAACAGTTACAGTTTACGTTTCAATGGGGTGTCCTCCATCTGTCAACGTTGCTATATCACCACGATAATATAATACAATTGATTGCATCATTCTGATGAAACGAATTGTTGAAAAATTGTAAACTCTACACATGTAATTGTATATATGCATTATGAAGGTGTGGTAAGAGTACACACAATAAATGTTGACCACTATCCATGAATAGTGGTAAATGATTCTAATGTCATTACACATGTAAGTTATTGTCCAACATAAAAACAATGTTTAGCACATCATTACATTCAAATCTTTGGGGGGGGGGGGTCAGGAAGTGGGATAAGGAAAAAAGGCTGAAAAAAAGGAATAAGGGATCTCCAATTAGTTAGGATAGGGAAAAAAGGCCAAAAGAAGGATATGGGGGGAAAAGGGACAAAAAAGAGGGATATGGGATTTCTAGACCCCTTATAGCCCCCAATCTTCCCAAGCAAGACACTTAAAAAGAATTGCTCATACATATAATTTCTCATGATAATGCATCATTGGGCCACCTAAAATGAAGGTTATTTAAAGTTTTTTTAATCTGTTACTATTACTTTTGAGTGAATTATGTTGCATACTATATATTTTGAAAACTTTGCCAGTATGATAAGAGTACATAAATGATTTTCAGATAAGATGATTGCATAAGAATTAAAAAACATATTTTCTGAGGAAAAAATCAGTTGTTGCGATTGCGAAAATAGAATAATATTCCCAGCAAACATAAGAATAGTAGCAATATAATATCATAATTTTTCATGAACTGGAGTCAGTACTATAATGTGAACCCTGATATAATAAATTCAAACACACCCTCACAATTTTTA
>CM032660.1:21157996-21191582 GCA_019095985.1 Streblospio benedicti | reverse complement strand
CTTTAATTCTTAAATAAAATTTGTTTTTCTACTGATATGTTGACCAGCCATCTCAAGAGAGGAATTTAGCCTATCTCAAGGCCTTTAAATGATCTGACATGAAGGCCTATTCTAAAAGCCTCTGTATGACGTCAATTTTGCAAAGAGTTTTGCAAAAGTGACGTCATTTGCTAAAAGCACATGGCTTCTATTTTAGAAACAGCAGTCCAGCTGTACGTAGTTAGGTATTTTCCCTTTTAAGCATGTGGTACTGTTTATTTGTAATGTGGTTCCGGTTCATTAAGTCACAAATAAGCCAGCCCCAGTTAGTAACGGTAAGCTTTAGCATGTGGTACTGTTTATTTATATTGGGGAATGTTTGATGAAGTTCTGTTTTGTAATATTTTGTTTATTTGATACTCTATTGTTATATGATCATGGACAATGAAGCAATTAGACATAGCTTACAAAAGATTGGATATGAACATTTTCAAATAGTTTTACTTTATCAAATGATTTTAAGTTTTCTTTTTCACACAACAAACAGTTATAGTAGGTAGGAGGTTGAAGTCTGACATCCTTATTTGTTTTTATTGGTGTACTGTAGTTAATGTTTGGGGGACTATTATTTGGAGGTGTATCCATTTTGGTAAAAAGAAACTAAGTCATAACTGAGAAACACATAAAGATTAAATACTTAATGTCTTGGCTGACCCTTACCTGATCACCCATGCATGCTGCTGCAATGTCTGGGCTGACCCTTACCTGATCACCCATGCATACATGTTCTGCTGCTTCTACAGCAGTTGCTAGTGATTACTCTGGTTTTAAAGGCTATAACAGGGCAGGATGTTTGAGGCTGCATATTTAATATCAGTGGAATTCCTAGGGTTTAGTAAAAGACCTTATATCTATTAGAGCTAGAGGCCGTCACAATTGTACTTGCTCTTTATCTTTGCACTTAATATATTGTTGACTCGAGTGGTTTATGTCATAATAGAAATAAAAACTATTAGATATAAGGTCTTTTGAAAGACTAAGAGGAATTATGAACATGTATTAACACTAACAGTAAAAAACAATCACTTAAAGCTGTCTAAAGTGTAAATGAAATAAATGTTTTCAAGTCTCTTTTGAGTCATAGTCAAATTATGACATCGACCACCACTAGATGGCAGCATGTGCCGACGTTCCCTCATTTACTGCTGCCATCTAGTAGTGAGAAAAATAATTGCACGCTGTAGGTAATATACACACATCAAACATGATTCATACCACCGTGATAATGAGTTGGGGGTAATCTAAGATCAATAATCTGTTTTGTTTTGTTTTTCTAATCTTGCGTTAATTTTACCACAATCCAGCATAGCAATCCTCTCAATGGTGAGAGGACCTCGGACATAAGACATGTAGTGTGCTATCGTGAGCACACTTTGATGTGTTTATATTTATGCAACTTTTTATATGGAACTAGTTTCGGCGTTGGCTGCCTGGTTGATATCGTTATGTGCGCATCATAATGTTTTGGCAGTGATTACCCTCAGAATTATAATGGGTGTGAGGGGAGGACGAGGGTACCTAGTATGCTCCCACTGCAGCTAATCATGGTTTTCTCCACACCAAAATTCAAGAATCCCTTTTATTCCTGCACAGCTTTTAACAACCCCTCCTTTTCGTTAGATATGTTTTAAGATCCCCGCTTTTAGAGATTTTAGCATACATGTATGAAAAGTTCAGACCATGGCTCTTAATGTGTAAATGTACATAATGTGCCCCATTTTGAATACCCCCTTTTCTGCAAAAAAAAACCTCAAGGACCCATGAGAGGGCATATGTAACGGTGGTTGTATAATTATGATGACTTGCTGGTATGATAAAGCAGATGTTAGCCTATAAACAAATAGATGTGCTTACCATTTTTATGGAATAGTATCACAAAAAATGGAAGACCATTATATAACTTCATGCTAAGACATTGCTTATTTTCTCATATATCTTGTATTGACACACTCAAAACACAGGTAGCCTTGACTTAATAAATCACAATGAAATTATACTGCATTATTGCTTATCATCGGGTAGGCCGCGCAACATAAATTGGTTCACTTCCCGTATTTTGGTAGATGATTTATCTATAATTTATCTATATTTGTAGATGGATACTTTTAGAGGTACAAAACCATAACCGTGTCACCTTGGAAATAAAACCATTCCGAGTTATTACGTATTAATATTAGCATTGCATTTTATACATTAACTGAACATGTGCTTTGCTGACAAACGCATATTCTATCTTACATGGCCTTACCAGTGATAAGTTCAGTGTGAGCTCTTGTCAAATACGCACACGCGAAGTCACGCAGTGATAACACAAAATAAGTACTGACACTAAAGACCCAACTGAGCATTTTCCCCCAAATATTATATGCTTAGGGCCGAGTCATTATTTAAGCCAGGGGGGGTTCGGAAAAAAACTGGGGGGGGGGTCAGATGTTTGAATTTGAATGTTGTGGGGGGGTCAGAAGTTTCAAAATGGAAGTTGGGGGGGGGTGTTCAGAAGTTCAAAATGGAAGAATATGGGGGGGGGGTCAAATATTCTGATTCTTGAAATTTTACTGGGGGGGGGGGGGTCAAATGTCCAAATTTTGTAAATTTACTAAAAGGGGCCGTGGCAAACGTTTATATTTCTTAATAAATGTTTGTAGAATGTCCTGATCTTTTTCTTTGGTATGTGATCAATCATTTGGTTGTATAAAATATCTTGTAATTTTGTACCTAGTTTTATATGTCAACTCAACACATGCAATTGTATTGCTCATATTTGCCAAAATGCTTTTGACAGAGGATTTTAGTGATTGGATGGAAACAAATTCTTTAAGTATGCCTTCCCCAAGAATTTGTACTGCTTAAAAATATATCAAAGTTAACTTGTCATGATATGAAAGGACTGGTGCTATTAATTGAATTTAGAGTTTTTGATAATACCTCATCGGCTCTTATATTAGAGCCATTATCTGAGCCACTGCAAGCAACTAATGAAATGGAATATGAAACCCTTTATCAAGATTGAATTATATTATGTTTAATTGTCTTTTGACTAACCACTAACTTTTATTTTTGGAAAATGCAATATAAATTCTTTACTTTTTTCAAAATAACAGATTGAAGATTAACTCACTTTCTCTAAATTCAATTAAATAGCATCAGTCCATTTTTATTGTGACAAGTTAATATATACAGTTTGTATTACATTTCGTTTATTGCATTTAATAAACTGGGGGAAAACTAGTTTCATTCATTCATAGTTTCATTCATATAGCTAAATATTTTTTGCAAATTTGTACAGCAGATATGACAGTACAATGCTATGCTAATACATACACTCTTACACAGGGCATGTGGAAATGGGGGTGTCATATGCTAGGTAAGATATACTAAAGTGGGGGGGGGGGGGGGTCGGAAGTTCATATTTCAGGCATATATTTCGAAGTTGGGGGGGGGGCATATGTTTGATTTGCGAACCCGTGGCGGGTCATATGCTTGATTTACAAATGCGTGGGGGGGGGTCATATGTTTGATTTGCAAACCCGTTGGGGGGTCAGAAGTTAGAAACACCTATGTCTAGAAAAACTTCCGACCCCCCGCCCCCACTTCTTAAATAATGACTCGGCCCTTATGATAGATGTTTATTATAAATATGTACGATTGGTGGTCACCAAGGCAAGAAAATACACAATAGAGAGGTGGTCTATTAATGGAAGTTCACAACGGTTCACAACGGTTCCCTTTAGAGAGGTGGTTTTAAAGAGACATGCACAGGTGAATTGCATGTCATTTCAACCTTTTATGCCAAAGAAATAGTACTTGCTGAGCCATTTAAATACATACATTTTTATCTATGTGCAGTGTTCCATTTCTTCATAATTAATTAATTTCTTAATTTGCTCTCATAAAATGTACCCAACAATCTACTGTGACTGTGTTTGTAAACAGTACTAAATATTTCTGAGCTGCTAATTTTGGCTGTCAGTGCACGGGTAATAGAGGCTGCAATTTCATGCAGTGTTCTTTTTTTGCAGTGGAGATATGAACGTGACAGTCTATATGGCAGTGCACTTTTTTTAGGTATTGATATCTTATCAAAACGCATACTAATAATTGTAAAATCAGAAGTTATTAGGATCAACCTGTCAAATATATCAAAAAACAAAATTATTAATTCAATCTATCTAATGAGGCATTTGTTGTGCATGTCCCTTTAATTAGGGGATCTACGTTACTGGGGTCAACCATGGGAGCAGCAATATCACCAGTTTGTGCAGACGGGCATTGAGTAAATACTGTCCTGTAGAACCATAAATTGCAACCACCTCAAAATATAACTGGATACCGTTTGCGTTGAACAAATAGTTCCCAATCTTTCAAAAATGACCTTGGAGTTACAACAAATTGTAACAATCCGGTATACGCAATCAACCCAAGTAGTTCATTAACCGCGAGGCCACGGGTAACTGGTGTATGTGTATGTGAATCTAATGATAACCGTTTTGATACCAACGTATGAGTAATAGCAATTGTCGTACTATACTGGTGTATTAGTCATAACGCAGCTTCTATCTGGTTTGAT
Organism: Streblospio benedicti; assembly: GCA_019095985.1. Lineage (NCBI taxonomy): Eukaryota > Metazoa > Annelida > Polychaeta > Spionida > Spionidae > Streblospio > Streblospio benedicti. The sequence goes on along the minus strand of CM032660.1, from coordinate 21,186,976 downwards.
ATATTTTTGAGTTGTTATCAACTAGATACTATGGCCACATCTGCCACTCGCCATATGGTCTGTGGCTTTCCTCTTGGTAAGTTGTATTGTGCATCATTTATAAAATTAGAAAAAAAAAGTTTAAGTTCTGAAATGTTATATGACATGTGCAACTCATTATTTTAACACACATATTTACCATTCTATGGTAGCACATAATACATATAATAGGATAATTTCACAAACGCAAATATAGCATATAAGTTATGATTTAAAGGGACCATGTGGTTTCCGTAGTGAAGGCCTATTTATCTAAGGCCTATTTATTGTGATTAGTTAAGGGCATGTAAAACAATGGATGAGACTAACAATATTTAAGTAAAAAATATAATCAATACACGCGTTCATCTCGTTAGTAACTAATTACATAGACAATGCCACTCAAAACTATTATTTTTCATTCCAGACTCTGGCCGATCGTCCCTGAGTGGTCAATTCCTCAAGTGACGTCGCGAAGTCCTTCTAGTTGAGTTCTTTCAATTTGTCTCTATACGTTTTAACTGTCATTTTTAATTGGTTTAAGATGGCACACATGCCATGTTTCAATATTGTCTGTCTATTATCCATATGTTTTCTGAAAGCATCCGTTGTTAGAGCACAGTTTGACGAACCTGTTGCCTTTATGGCTGAACTCTTGACTGATCGAGCATTCGCTGATGGTAGTGCCATTCTATTTGATGGCGTGAAAATAGACAAACCTGCAGGTAGCTACATACCAGCCCTAGGCGTGTATATATGCCCATCTGACGGCTGGTACAAGTTCATGTGGACCCTGCACGCCCCCTATGGTCCGGCCTATGCCAAGCTCGTGTTGGACGATATAGATGTCAAAGTTGGACCGCTCACTCAGGACTCTGGACCAGGCCGTCACAGTGGGTCATCCTCTATGTCCGCCATTGTTAGGTGTAACCAAGGCTCTGCCGTGTGGCTCAAGGCTATTGGGTGGCCCGACGAGCAGACGTCATTGATGTTCCAAGCGAAGTATTCCTCATTCTTAGGATTCAAGGTCTATGATTTGGATCTTCCCCCTGCAGAGATTGTCACAGCATTTATGGTGGAATTAAGGTCGAATACAAGTCTTAGCAGAGGGGATGTCATGAAGTTTGATAGAGTGCTTTTAGATATCGGTGGTAACTATGATGAAACGTCAGGTGTTTATACTTGTCCGATGAGTGGACTATATGTCTTTTATCACAGTTTACATACTGCATCATCAAGTGGCAATACATTATTTTCCATAGTGAACTCTGACTACTACGGACCCATTGTGTGGAATAGCGTAATCATGAGCACTCCATCAGGCACAGGGTCTACCCAGTATGTTATGCAGTGTAATTCAGGAGATAATGTAAATGTCGTTGCCGAGCGATCTGCTGAATACTTGGCTCAACAATCTGGTTTACTGGGCTACATGTTGCCAGACTTTGAAAGTAGCGTAGCATTCGAAGCCAATATTACCAACACTGTAAAGCTTCAAAATGGTCAGACTTTGATATTTGATAACGTTGTTTCCAATATTGGTGATTCTTATTTCCCGGTCCATGGGTTCTTTGGTTGTCCCGATGATTCATTTTATCTGTTTTCATGGACGATCGGTGCTGTTGTGGACACTAGAGACGGTGAGCTACGTTTAATGATGGCCGGGGCAGAGATCAAAGTTGGACCGAAGACCAGTCCAGCTGCCTCTAATCGTGAGGCTGGTACTTCAACCACTCAGGCTATCGTGCAGTGCCAGACAGGAAAATCAGTGTACATCCAGGCTGTGATACTCGATGATCCATTTAATCTGCTTGAATTTGGCTGGCCAAAATTTTCAGGATTTAAACTACCAGAATATAGATCTATTGCTTGAATTGTACAAAACATATAATAGAACATAAACAAATAAATTTTTGTTTTTGTTGGTTAATTTCTTTTTAATGAAACAATTGAATATATTGATAAACACAATCAAAGTTTTTGTTCTGTTTTTCACTATCAGTTCAGATAAAATACACTTGCGTAGGCCCTATTAATATTACATGTAGGTATGTGATTCATTAGTCAAGCCCTTTCAACGGGTGTAACAAAACCATGAACACTAACAAATTACGACTGCATCATGTGCATGGTCATTTTTCCATTTTTCATAGAAATGCTACAATTTGAGTTAAAGCATAATGTAACCGGTTTGATTTTGCATAAGTTACATTTTTACAGTTCAACGGGTGTCATCCACCCCTCAACCATATATATCACAAATGAAAATACAGTACAATTACTTTGCCCCATCGTCATATCTCACGGCTATGTACATTGTACGCACATATGAGCGTGGGCTTGTGAAGGCAGTGTGATTGATCAAGCCATGAAAACCGACTAAGCATTTGCCAATTATGTTAACGAACAACAACATTGTATACTGTACATGTAATACTATAATATAGAAAACGCGCCTTCTGTTTGATATAAGAACAGCCGTTTTTTATTGAACGAGTTTTTATTGAACGGACAAACCAGTTCAATAAAACTTTGTGTACCAAGATAGAGGTGCGTTTTTTATGTTTATCTCATATCATTCTAAAATTGTTGTTAAACAAGTTGAAGTTATTTTTATTAATTGATTCTTATCATAATATGTTCTTAAACAATTTGATATTTTCCTACACTGTTGAACTCAACCTCCAATCAGGGGTCACTTCCGTTTTGGAACTCACTTCCAACCTCGTCTCGCTGAAATAATGTCAGGAGCACCCGACGACACATTTTTCTAAATATGTTTCAAATGCGTTGGAATGCATTAAAATTCAGTTAAAAACAGATTTACTAATAATTAATTAGTCAAAATGAATTAGTTAAAGCTGTTCCTTCATTCCCAGCCATCTGAGGATTTCAAAGTTTGCCAGCCAGGAGGACAAAAGTCTAATTTTCCCAGCTGGTAAAATCAGACGGAATTGAAGCACAGTTTTTCATAGCTGGCAAAAATTCGGATTTTGAAGGAACAGCTTCTAGCCAGCTGGGAACGTGTTATTTTGAAGGTACAGCTTCCCATAGCTGGGAAGATGCGTTTTTGAAGGTACAGCTTTTTTATAGTTGAAAAAAAGATGTTATCTTAAAGGTACAGCTTTGTATAACTGGCAGCTTTTAAACAAATAGCACAGTTACTGAAGCTAGAATTTTTATATTAGTTCCACATAAAAGTATACAAAGTATATGTATGCAAACACCCACCCACGGGCAATTAAGTTGAATATTTGGCAATTTAGGGGTCCAATATCATGTGAGTTTTTGTTCTGTGCATATGTGTGAATGTAAATTGGAATTTCAATGTTTTTGATGTTTTTTATATGGTCTCAATTTTGGGGACACATTTGAAAATGATAATGATTTTGTGAATTTATCAATCATACATGTATTTATCTGTCGATTGTGAATTTATCAATCATACAGATATTAATCTGTCTATAAATATCTATCAACTTCCATAAGCATTGCATTGTAGTCATGAGGTCTGTGAGCAGGCATGTGAATAATGAACGATTAAAAACCATACATTAAGTAAATGAAATGCAAACTTTTTTCAATCATTGTTATAGTGAAGATGAGCTGTACCTAAAAATTCGCCAGCCAAGCTGTACCTTCACAGTTGCCAGCTGAAGCTGGGGTCAGAAATTGAAATTTACCAGCTGGCATTCAAATGGTTGACCTGTTCCTTTTTTTCTGCCAGCTGGATATGCAAATTTGAAAGTCCCAGCCAGATGGAAATGGCAAAGGAACAGCTTTTTGAAGGAACAGCTCGTTGGGTGCACCCGATAATGTAAGCTATTGCCACATATAAAAACAATATCTTTAAAACGTCTTTTTTTCTTTTTAAATAAAAACTGATGAAAATTCTTATGGCATATTCAGGCCTTCCAAGCAAGATACTTGAAATGAATTACTCGTGCATATAATTTCTCGTGAAAAATGCACTATTGGGGCACACAATGGAGGTTCTTTAAAGGTTTAAAATTGTATATGCTACTACTGCTTTTTGAGTGCATTATGTAGGATATTTACGTTGTATATTTATGGTTTAAACCGACCCCAGCGATACTGATTAGAGTACAATAGCCAAATAATGAAGTCACAGCTTCAAGTTGTAAAATGAGATGGCATTGTCACAGAAAAACTTCTGCTTTTCCTCTTGACTCAAGTGCGATGTCACTTCATGCGCCAGCTGGTAGATTCTGTCATATGTGGACCGCGACATTTTCAGTACCGGCCAATCGCTGCCGAACATGCACCGGTCAGCCCCAAACACAGCGAGGATGTGCTGGAATTTAGGAAGTAAATGTAAATTTGGTGTGTAATGGTCGCAATTCAAGTTTTGTGCTCACTTTTTATTTTACACCAGTTCATTGGCATATTTGTAGATCAAGTGATCATTTCTGACATACTTGTATCTGGAGGACATTCAGCGCACAATGCTAATCACCCCACACTCACTGATACACTCTTTCAAACCAATGATCTATTAATGATCAATTAATGTGTAGGTATCACGGAACAAAGCATAACTGTTATGAGATGAGTTTGCTCAACACCCATACACCAGACCCGATATGGGAATCGCACTCACAACCTTCTGGTCTTGAGTCCAAATCTCTATCCACATAAGTGCACATTTAGGCTTTAGTATGCATTTTATGGTAATAAATTCCAACTAACTACAGTACGTTCCATCAATGAAATATTTTACATTTGTGTACATATTCCACTTTTACATACCGTGACATATGGAATGAAGTCGTCTGTTTTCCAATTCTCAAGGTCACCTTCATTCACCAGACCGGAACTACAGAATCCATTCAAAGTCACCTATAGCATTGTTAAACTTCCAGCAACACGAAATAGTCTAAAGATTTCTGTATGTATTTTAAGATTAAGGCTCATAGATTTTTTAAATAAAGATCTAATTTACCATTCCTTTGTCAACCTAAGAGCATAATACGTACATTTTGCAATATATATTTGAGAATTTGGCTACTTCCGCGATATCTTCTTTCCAGCCATGTATAATTCCTTCTTTAACAAGTGGTTTAGCGATATGATCAACAACCATTTTTAACCTAGAAATAATAGATAATTTAAAGTTAGCAATTTTCCTTGTTTGTTTCTACCAAATTGAATATCTTCATCTCTGTTCTTAGTAGCAATCAGAAGTGAATATGAAGTGAATATGTGAAACACTCATAGTTCGTCTAAAGATGAATATGAAACTTTTTATCACAGTCCCTAATATTGAGACCAATTGTCGTCAATGTTTATTGTACACATTATCTCGTCACAGACATATTTTAAAAGGCAGAATAATCTTTCCCCCCGTATATTGCTCATCACCTACATCTCCGTAATAATTCTAAAGTGAACATTCGCGAATGTCAGACTGGGGCTATTATCTTTATCACTGTATTATATGCATTTGCGCCTCACCCTGGAAGCCTTTCTGCCAATTGAGGTACATGTTTCAGCAATGGAGGCCTGAAAAAGAATTACGAGACAAAATACCAACACAGGGTGTTAATATTTGTAGCTTTCCCCCAAAAGGCCCCAAAAACATCAATTATCTAAATGTGTGTGACAATGTAATAAAGTATATATCGTAAGTTTGTTTGCACAAATCTCTCATAAACCAAATTTGGGAATTATCTCCAAAGGTATTGAGTATTGTACACATTTTATTTCATAGACTTATACTCAAATCCAGACTTGGGAAATAGCGTCAGATTTTATAAACATTTGGGCTGATGATCCCCTATTTTCTGTTATTACTGTTTTGTGAAGAGACGAATAGCAAAATTGCTGATACTCAATGCATTCTCAGCTTGCTATATTTCCATGGTGAAATTAACATAAAATCATTGGCAACGTTCAACTTAAAGCATAGAAGAACAATCAAAATCATATACCTGAGCAGCAAATCAAATGTCAGACCTTCATCTGCCAAAACTTGCAATCCACTTATGACGTCATCACGCGTCAACCAATCACTGTCTTCAAAATCAAGAATATGTCTGACGCCCACCAGCTTTCCGGAATTTTTGTATTTGGCTAGCACCTGACATAGCTGAAAATAGCATTTTTATACTTGTAACTCTACATATGTGCGGTTTCCAATGCTGTCGAAATTCATTTGCTATATTTTCTCTCTCACATCTTTCTACCACAATACACCTAGCTGGAAACAGGCTTTTACAACTCTAAGCTTCCATTTTACTATGTATACATCAAATTGCCCTGGCGGGACTCGAACTCACGACCACAAGGGTTTAAGAACAGAATGATACTATCATACCAAGCAGACACCTGCATTATTACATATTTACGTCACCCTTCACTGATACTTACATCTGGCCTTGTTACATCAATGCCACCAACAATGCCTTTAAGAAATGGGTGCTTCTTTGATAATTCTATCATATACTCTGTAATAAAAAAGCAAAATTTTATTTAATATTTAACTATTGTCAATTAATACACAATGGATCAAGAGACTGAACACAACTAGATTTCTCATTATTATGTACCGGTATTACATATGTGCTTCGATTCTAACCTATCCTTTCACTTCTCTCATTGGCATTCTGGTCTAGTATTTTTCACTATCTCACTCCTGCTTACCTATTTCATCCAATGCGTTATTGTTCACTTGCACAAAAATGGAATACTTCACGGGGGTGTTTGACTTTTCTTCTTCATACTCCTCTATCGTGAAGTCTCTGTACAGTGATGGAATTTCTGGGGTTGGCCATTTGTACTGGAATCTGTTTAATTCCCAGATGTCTGTGAATAAAACAGGCATGTAGCTGTAAGAGAGATGGTCTCAATATGGATGTTAATGGTGGTTTCCTTTAGGTTTTCACACTTCTCTCTCGCGCGCGTCTTTTTAGCAAGCATATTTCTACCAACGATAGATATAGCTGAAGACAGGTTTTACAACCCTAAGCTTCCATTTGACTATATCAAGTGGCACTGGCGGGACTCGAACTCACGACCCGAAGGTTGTGAGACCAGAATGATACCATCATCCCAAGCAGCGAGCAGTAAGCAGCAAGGTTACACGGCTGAACCGTTGTCTCAGTAATCCCCCCAGCTTAATACTCCCAGTGCTTGCGGATACATTTTCACACTTCTTCTCTCTCTCTCACGTCTTTTTTAGCAAGCGTGGTGGAGTATGTAAGCTGGGGGGCTACGGAGACAACGGTTCAGTTCAGCTGTGTAACATTTTAACAGCTCGCTGCTTGGGATGATGGTATCATTCTGGTCATACAACCTGTGGGTCGTGAGCATTTGGAAGCTAAAGTCCCGCCAGGGCCACTTGATATAGTCAAATGGAAACTTAGGGTTGTAAAACCTGTTATTCTATCGTTGGTAGAAATATGCTTTGCTAAAACGTGACGTGAGAGAGAGAAGTGTGAAAATGTATCCCCAAGCACTGAGAAACACATATATAGGTTTCTTTATGGTAATTTGGGTGCACGAGATGAGATATGATCTTCATATACATGTGGTCATTATAGAGAGGGGATCTTAATTGGAAGTTGTGTCTTAATTGAATTAGATTTTTTTATCTTATCAAATAGCCCTGACGAGTGTATATCAAATTGGATAGAGTGAAAATTTGAAAGCAATGGAAGGGTGAGTAAAACTCTTGTCTGTTTTGCCAGCAGTGTACCTTTTTCAATAGAATCGTCATGTATTTTTGCTGTTCTGATTCTACACCCATTTTATTAAAAATGATGGACAGTTGCAACATCTGGTATTACATTTTCACATCTTTCCAATATCTAGTGCAGTGGCCAAGCTCTTGCATTACTGCATGAGTACTAGAGTTGCAACTAGGTTTCTGATTTACAAGAAGATTTCTGATATCTTGATGCAGTTTACTTACGGATACAAAAATACCTAGACCGCCCGTGCATGATATGTATAGAACCTATCCAATGCTTAACTTGCCAGTGTACATTGATTAAGATCACCTGTATAAGAGAACACCTTCATAATAAGATCATTTCTTACCGTCCCAAGTCTTGCTAAACAGACCATGAACCTCCATAGAGAGACCATATCTCTATTGAGACCACTTAAATTAACTTAATAGAAATGACATTGCTAGATTAACTGTATCGTGTTGATTGTCGAGCTTTACTCAATGAGTACTCTAGTAGCGTTGCAATTAGGTTTCTGTTTTAGAAATACTTATGAATACAAAAATGCGGAACTAGTCCACGTCCAATTGTTTATATTGTATGATAGCAATAGTCTACTTACGAAAATGTGTATCAACAGCAAATGTTTCTTTTTCCATGTTAATTACTTAAATATCCGATTGTAAAATCCACCCAATTGTTTGATGCAAATTGGTGGGTGTGAAAGTTGCTATGACATGATACAGTTTACTTTTATTGTTTTTTATCAATATCATTGAAGTAGGTCGATCGCATTGGATGGGCGTTCAACTAAAGTAGGCTACCTTTTAAATAGATTATTGACTTTTTACCTTGACATATCAATTTGTTCAATAACTTCTTTCGCTGATATTAATTTTCATCAAAATGTCTAAATAGAATGTCAATTTAGGATGTGTTTTAATATTTAAATTTTTAGTTACACTCCTTTTCAAAACAAGCCAAAAAACAGTTGGTCTTATTAATTAAAAGGATAAAACCACGAGCGGCTTCTTCATCATCAAGGAAGGCCTCGGGAGTTCTGGCATCGATCGGTCAGTCGGGTTGAGCATACCTTGGAGCCTTCACGTCGTTACCTAACACAACTGATTCATTCTAAACGGATTCCTTACCCAATATCGAATTTCATGGTGCCCTGTTATCGTGTGATAGGCTATGTTAATGAATATGGAAGAAAATCTCTTAAATAAAACCCTAGTCGATCGAAAGCAATGTGAGAAATTACACATTCCATTATTACAGGAAGAATGGCAAAATGTAGTTCTGAATAAACCTAATTTGGGAAGGTATAAGTGATATAAAGATTAATTTGGAACTGAAGACTATAATAGAAAGGTGAAAAGTAGGTACAATAGATCTATGATAGCAAAATTTCGGACGGGTATTCTTCAACTCCGAGTAGAAACAGGAGGTCGATTTACACAGCTAGAATTAGAAGAAAGACTTTGTCTAGTCTGTAATGAAAACCATCTAGAAGATGAGTTTCACTTCTTACGTATATGTAATAAATATGATAATTTCAGACAGGATATGTATCAGAAAATTGTACATAAGTGTCCAGAATTGTACAACTTGTCACAAACTGATAAATTTGTTTACATTATGAAATAAATACTATAGTATTGAAGCAGGATGTTTTATTAGACTGGCATGAAGTTGACAAAGTTAGGACCTTGTCCCAACATGGTCTGGAGAAAATTATTAGCTGTTTGGTCTTGAACTAAACAGCCAAGACAATAATGTTAGAAAAAGTACATATTTAGCAGTCACGGATCCAGTGACACATTTTGCCGAGATAAAGAGAGGATTAGCTGCCGACAAGAGTAGAATGAAATAACTTCAAGACAAGGAGCCGAGAAAGTCAAGACAATAAAGAATATTATCCTTGTCTTCGTGTGATTACTACTAGGGGAATGGGGTAAGTACAAGAAAGGTTATAAAATGTATGAAATGTAACAAAATATATATCTGTTGAAATTTTACTCCTTTCATGACATGCACTTCATTCTTAGGAAGATCAATGAATGTATTTAGTTGATATCCACGTTGATAGAAACATTGGAGGCGTCATGGAGAATCCAAGAAATTTGAAGAAAAGATTAAATAGCTTTATGAAATGGAATTTAGAGCTTTCCTTCAGGTTGGCTTGGATAATTATATCCCTAAAAAGACAAATATTTATAAGAATTTCTCTAAATCTTGCAATACCTGTTCCAATAATGCCGGTATCTCAACTATATTTTATTTATTTTGTTATGTACATATGTATATCATAGATGTAATTTTCACTATTTTTATCAGACAGACACTTTTTGTATGTAGGATATCACTGTAATGTTTTATATGAATTTTGTTAGTTATGATATTCTTGCTGGTATTTTTTGTTTTCATTTTTTTTCCTTAGGACCTTCTAGAATACCTTTATTTAAACATCCAACCACAGTTTAGGTCGTCACGTCACCTAGTTTGTTATACATTGATAAATGGCACAGTTTATTGTGATGCATTGATGCGACATTACATATTTCTTCCCTCAGACCTCATTCATAATAAAAGACAAATCCCTATTTTGTCATGACCTAATAATATGTAAACTTTTGAGGTTCAGATATCCAACACACAGACTACTTTCACAGCTTTATTGTTTAGTTGTCTCATGATAATGAATGATGCCAAATGTTCCACTTTCATAGCAGGCTGTTCCTAAATAATGTACGTTTACGACTATCGCAGTATCATACTCAGCAGCCAGGTGGCTACAAATATTTGCATTCTGGGAATATTTTAGACAAACAGCTAGTAATCAATCGTTATATAGTTTGCATGCCACCTGGCGGCAGCAATGGTTATAAGATTTTAGCAACTACAGTAGAACCTCCAATTAAAATCACCTCTCTATTAAGACCACCTCTATGAGAAGACCACTTTTCACGGTCCCAAAGTTTCATAAAGCTACGAAAATGAAAGTTCATTATATATTCTATATGTGTAGAGACCACCTCTCTATTGAAACCACATAACTCTGGTCCCAAAGGCGGTCCTAATAGAGAGGTTCAACTGTATTTTGATACACCATTGTACATCGTTGATATATGCCTCCTGGCGGCTGTTTTGGTCCTACGGTCGTACGCTAATATTTCCATTATAAAAAAAGTGAGTAGGCGTATGGAGGCTGCAGCGCTACATGCCAACTAGCCCCATGAGGTCGCGGTAGCTGGGGATGGCGGACATGAGCCTGAAGATGAGTTCCGTGGCGGGATGCGGCGGCGCCGCCTCCGCCACACTCTCACTGTACATCAGACCTACAGGTGGGAACACAGAAAGACAACTTTATGCAAGTTTGATGTTACATAAACTAACCTAATATTATCACCAATTCGATATTAAATGGCTCACAGAAGATCGTGGTTATTTGAATTCATTTCTAATAAGATTGCCGATTCTATTCTCTCTCAGCTCTTTCTCTGAGCAAGCACGTTCCTATCAGCAAATTGACATAGCTTAAGGCAATATTCCATGTCACAATATCAAGCAGCTTTAATGGAACTCTATCCCCCAACCCCATCGTCGACACCAGAATGATACCATCATCCCAAGGAGCGAGCTGTTGAAGGTCAAACGACCAAACCGTTTATCCCTATAACCCCTTATGGCCTTCCAACTTAATCAATCATCACCTCAGCACAGATATTGGTGCATTTGAATCCCACCTAAGGATTGGAATTCGCCATTAGATTTCAGAAAAGACCACTGACCGGCGATGCACGCGGTCATGAAGCAGGCGAGATTGGCGTTGACGATGGCGCGGGCCATCTGGCCGGCCATGGCGCGCGTCTTGGCCGGACACACAGCGTTCCAGATGCCCACGGCCATGGCGAGCGTGGACAGCGAGCAGAAGCCGCACAGCGCGTACGTGGCGATGGCGCGTGACCGCTCCTGCAAGCACGGCACTGTGGAACTTCAGTCCCTGTTTGAGCTTTATAAGTATACTTCCCCTATTGATAAATATTCTCTCTGTATTACCTGCATACGCATCTGTTATTTACAGACGTAATGGTAATCCATCGTCATATCTCACAACTATATACGCAGTATAGTTGGTATGAACAAGGACTTTAAGGCAGTGTGAGTGATCAAGCCGTGAAAACCGACGATGTGGTAATCGGGCTGGCAGCGATGGTAATTTGGCTGTTTTTAAGGCTGATGGAAGTCTAACTGTATTGGGAAATATAGCACAACATTCACAAGTGATAAGCATGCATTATTTAGACTGGTGGGACTTATAAAACCCACTGGAATGACGGACGGCAAGGCGGGTTAATACCCTGCACGCGGTCCCTCCTTCAAGTTATTTATTGCATGTAATAATACAAATAACAGAAAGGGCGCATTTGCTTGAGCTATCAGGGTTCTACATGAACAGATCCTTTTGTAAATGTAAAGCATATGTAACTGACTTAGATCTTCACAACAAAGGATCAGACGACTACATTCACACCTGGTCACACCCACAACGCTCAACTGAGTCTGTCAGCTCGTGTGTACACACACACTCACACTGAGTCTGCCAGCGCGTGTGGACACGCCCAGCTCCTGGTAGCCGAGGATCTCGCTGGTGAAGATCTTGATGCCGATGAGCTTGGAGACCTCGCGGCAGTCAGCCACGTCCACGCCCATGATGAGGGAGATTGGCCAGAACAGGTACGAACAGATCAACTGCAAAGAAAGAGTTGGATTGATTGATTGATTGATTGATTGTTGATCGATTGATTTTGATTGATTGATGATTGCTTAAAATTGATAGATTTATTTATTTTGATTGATTGATTGATTGATTGATTGTGATTGGGCAGCAGTGATTTTGGGAAGCATTTATTTTATCATGTCAGTATCTTTCGAAATATTGTTGTAAGATGGACTTATGAAAACCACATTCTCTTTGTACAACAAGCTTGAATGCCAAAATGCATCAAAATGTGTCATGCTTCATTCCAAACACGTTATGGAGGAGGGTGTGCTCCCAGACAAGTCTATTATTGATGAAATCCACATTTAGTGCGTGCACACATACATACCCCTTTCATTTTTTCCAAAACACACAAAATAAACCTGTAACCTCATGATTCAATGGTTAACAATGAATTATTGAAAAAAACGAAAGCAAACTAAATGTCAATAACCTACTTCAGATTCTGAGTAACTGAATACATAATACCATAAGGTTTCTGCATTGAATGATTCTAAATCATAAATCCAAACTAATCTAATCTAAACCTACTAAAATTTAAGATGGTATTATAACAGCAAAATACAATGTGATTATAACATTTTAGTAAGAGAAAATACAACGTGATATTCTAAAACATCAAATCTATTAACATTTAATGATTCATAAATGTTTTATAAGTATCTCATGAAGTGATTTTGTTAGCTCTTATATCTGTAGACGTATAAAACTGATGTTCAAAGTACACGAATTATTGATACTTAGAATCCAACAGGATATTTTACATTATTCGACATAGAAGGACCTAGAGAAGGCAGTCATACTCTGGAGGCAAACTCTGTCATGAATGGTATTCTCAATGGTATTCAGGACATGGATAGAACATCCTCGTCACAACAGCCTGTTTTTAGGCCCATTGGTGGATGGCGCAGAGCGTGCGGAGAATGGAATAGATTTGTCGGTCTTACTGAAAATGACGTTGTCGCAAGTGAATCTTGTTCTCCAAATCATATGTACATTGGAAGGGAGCCACTACTTTTGAGATTGGAAGACCTTTGCAAGATGGCACCAGGTTCAAAAATAGAAGTAAAGCGATTGCCAGTGAACATTAATATGTACGTAATAAGTGTACTGAACGATGGCCTTGTATTGTTGAGAGATTTGAACCATGGACCTAGCTACATCCTAAGTAATGAACTTGATGTCATAAGAACAATAGAAGAGTGTCATGGTAGAATTAGAGGGGCTCACGCTTTACATTGGGTGGCATTTGTCAATGACGGGACATTACGTATTGTAGACCTTAGTCACAATCAGGTGGCGCAGACCGTGCCTCCTCCGCCTGGACTCCAGTGGAGCGAATTCTTGTCGGTGTGTCGACATCCGTACGATGGTAGAATGGTAGTTTTGGATAGCGACAACAAGATACTTGTCATATTTGATGAAGATGGCAGCTCTCTTCACATGAATCCTCTTCCGTTCATCGCAAATCCAGTCAGCGCTGTTTCGGTCAACAGTCGCTACATCTATGCATCATCATTTAATCCGCTTGGAGTTCACGTCTACAGCTGGCAAGGGAAGAGGATATGCACGCTGGACCGCGAGCAGCTGGATTTACCGGTTTTTGAAAAGGTGCATGTTTCACATGCTACCGAAGATAATAGGTTCATAATAGCAGTAGGCCAAGATCAGGGTATGTACAAAGTTAAGGTGTTCGAAGTTGTCCATGATGATGATAACAACTTAGATGTTTGTACAAAACTTTAAATCATAAACCTAAACTAATCTGATATAAATCTACAAAAATTAAAGATGGGATAATAACAGTATTATAGAGTGTGATTATACTACTCCAGCAAGATAAAATACAACATAATAATCTGAAACATCAAACCTATTAACATTTAAGGACTCATAAATGTTTTACAAGTATCTCAAGTATATTAGCTGGTATAAAAACTGATGTTCAAAGTACACGAATTATTGATACTTGGAATACAACAGGATAATTTACATTATTCGACATAGAAGGCCCCAGAAAAGGCAGTCAAACTTTGGAGGCAAACTCTGTCATGAATAGCATTCTCAATGGTATTCAGGACATGGATAGAACACCTTCGCCTATTTTTAAGCCCATTGGTGGATGGCGCAGAGCGTGCGGAGAATGGAATAGATTTGTCAGTCTTACTCAAAATAGCGTTGTCACAAGTCGATTTCGCATTCCAAATCATATTTACATTGGAAGGGAGCCACTGCTTTTGAGTTTGGAAGACCTTCATAAGATGACACCAGATTCAAAAATAGAAATAAAGCGATTGCCAGTGAACATTAATTAATATGTACGTAATAAGTGTAGTGAACGATGGCCTCGTATTGTTGAGATCACTGGTACTAGTCACGAACAAGGACTGATAATTAGTTTTAAATAATAGGTTTCTGGCCCTCACATTATTTACTGAGCCTGAGGGCCAGAAACATATTATTTAAAACTAATTATCAGTCCTTGTTCGTGACTAGTACCAGTGGTTGAGATATTTGAACCATGGACCTAGCTACATCCTAAATAGTGAACTTGATGTCATAAGAACTGTAGAAGAGTGGCATGGTAGAATTAGAGGAGCTCACGCTTTACATTGGGTGGCATTTGTCAATGATGGGACATTACGTATTGTAGACCTTAGTCACAACCAGGTGGCGCAGACCGTGCCTCCTCCGCCTGGAGTCCAGTGGAGCGAATCGCTGTCAGTGTGTCGACATCCACACGATGGTAGAATGGCCGTTTTGGACAGTGACAACAAGATACTTGTCATATTCGATGAAGTGCAACACCACACTCACAGAAGGGCATGTGGAGATCCTGAAAAGCACCTCACGGGGGGAAGCACATCTACTGACTCTGGAGGCACTGTACATCGAGGAAATAAAACCCACCATCAACACCAAGGAGGAATACAAGAGCAGGGCCCTGACCATCAACATTTAGATGTTGTCAGCACCTGCTGATCTCTTAATCCTTAATCCTTGTGTTGTTATGTTTTGATTCATGTTCTGTATTATATTCATGTATATTGAAAACAGTACTGTTTTGTAGTTTAATTTGGTTCATTTTACATTATATTCTGAAGATGACCGCAAGGTTGAAAATATTTAATTAAAATGTGAATTAAAAAAGATGTTGGTTCTATCATTTATGATATTATTATCATTATTTCTAATACAAACCATTACTAATGTACAGTAATGAATATGCATACTAATACGTTGATCAGATTTATAACAATCGAATGTAAACGCATTGGCTTATATGTTCACATAAACTCTAAAGTGCTGTTTATTTTACATGGTAAGATGTCACAACAAACGACCGGCGATTTGCTAAAATTTATATATAACCCATATTCTTATGCATTGTGGCTTTTGTATTAGTCGCTTTTGCTTCACATATATTTTTTCCTTTTTGACTACTTTTGAATAAATGTATACTCTACACATTGAATTGTGGTGTATATTCTTCTACATGTACACAACAAATAAATATATAGAATACAATTTGTATCCAAAATGTTTGCTTTGCAGTTTGTACCATGTAATGAATTATTGAATAAATACCAAAATTTAATATCTCTGTGTAGGCTATTATCAGAACTTGCGATGTTTCAGTGTTCTATTTATGTATACGACAATACTACTATTTACTATTTAACGAAAATCTTGACATTGCGGTCAACATCGCAGGACCTTTCATAACTTCCATCGCCGCAAGATTGTGGAGGCCATCAAAATCTCCAAGTACAAGCTCAAGTTCAACCTCAACCAACGCAAAATCATCCCACCGCCACCTCCTGACTCTCCTGCTGTCCAACAGGAACGCCACTTGTCGGACTAGGCGCCATTATGACGTCAACAACTGATATATTTTGGTCGAAGGCCCGCAATGCTGACCGCAACATCTGCAGATCTTCGTTAAATAGTGTTTAGTATTATACATAGATAAAACACTGAACCAAGGTTGGACGTCTGCACACGTATTCTTTTTATTGTACGTAAATGTTAAGATTAAAGCATATACAGAGGTATCTTTGTACAGGTGGTTGGGGGTTATACTGTAGGACTTGAATGAACAGCCTGAGCGAGCGAGTGAGCGAGTGAGTGAGTGAGTGTTGAGTAAGTACTGTAACTCACCTCGAAGCTGAGCTCCGGGTATCCGACCATGCCGCCGACCTTGCTGAGCACTGAGTTGATCCAGGCGAGCAGGGCGAGGAACGCGATGAAATTACTGAGCACGGCAGCCACTGTCTTGGCCGCCACGCCGCACCCGTTGGCCGCCGCCTCAAAGATGTTCGTCTCGGGGCTAGTAGGGTGATGATATACAGTAACACCAATCTGTTAGAACCAACATGGGGGATTGGCATCACGTGGGAGTGATTTCTTTATAAAGATTCACGCTGGTCTCTTTGCCAAGGTTTGAGGCTTGGTAAAAACAAACTTGTTTTAAAGGTCATGAGAGGATTGATAACACAATAAAGTCAGTCATGCACTAACGCTATCACCACCCCAACCTCACCACCACAATGTCCGACCCGCCGAATATTGGTAAGGGAATTCCAGCAGGGTGTCTTTGGTCATATCATTATAGGGGAATGACCCTCACTCCAACCGTCCCAAAGGCCGATCCACCCATCCCATAGGCAGATCCAAGAGGTGCGCAGGGGGTGCCCCCCCCCCCATTTCCCCACCAAAATACTTCATTTTCGTAGGGTTTTTGGTACGTCAACCATCGATCGCTAGTACGAAACCCAAGACATCCCTTAAATGTGCCCCCCCCCCCCTTTCCAAAAACCTGGATCTGTCATTGCACTCTTCCACCTACTCACCACCAACTCACTCACACACTCCCACACTAATTCATTCACTCACTTTCTCTTACATACACCCCCATCCACGGCTCACCCACTGACCCTCGCTCGAGCTGGACGTCCTCGACCCTCAGCGTGACGGACGTCTGGGTCTCGGGCCAGTTGAGCTTGGCGATGGCGATGACGGCGGGCGCAGACATGACAGCGGCCGACAGCAGGTGCTGCGGCGGCGCCTGCGGGGAACAACACGGCTCAATCGCGGACTATAAACTGTATTTTCCAGGTGCAGAGGAGGCTTCTGCGGGGAACAACAATGGTCAATCGCGGACTATAAACTGTACATACATTTGTGTACCTTGTACTGTAGTTACTGCATTGTACTGTAGTTAAAGTAGATATTTGTTAGTTGAGTTAGTTGCAAGAGCTAAGCAGGAGGCGGGGTTAGCAATTTGAGTGTGTTACATACAGTATTCTACAAGCATATGTACTGGATATGGAGTTATTTTCCATAACTTATGACTTGAATAGTACGTCCCAAATTCTAAAATGGCTCATAGGCAACAACAGCGTATGGTGTGGAAAGGGGTGGGGCGGGGGGGGGTAAAGGTTTTAACTTAAAACTCCATATGTTCTGTACAAACTGCTGCAGCATTTATGTAACAATAGAAATAAGAAGTGTTATATTTACACACACGCCCAACACATATCCTGACCAACAATGGGCTTTGAAAATAATTATAATTTTTAGAATGAAATAACTTTAACCCTTGAGCTTGCACCTACCCCGAAGAGCACGAAGAGCCCAAAAATAAAGCCGGCCACGGTGGCGTGACCTCCGACTAGGAAGCAGTGGAACTCGGACTCAGTGAGGCGGTGCAGGTAGTTCCGCAGCATCAGCATCGTGTCCATCTGAACACAACAGAATGTCTTTGTTGGCTTTGTTGTACAGAAAACCCTCCATATTAAAATCATCCAGGGGAATTTTTTGAAGCAGTCATCATAGGCAGATCCAGGTTTTCGGAAAGGGGGGGGACTTAAGGAAAAGAGGGGGGCGCACTTACGGGATTTCATGAAAAACCCTATGAAAATATAGTATTCTGTAGGGAAAAGGGGGGGGGCAGGGGGCTGGATCTGCCTATGGTCATATCGTATAGTCTAATGTGTTTTCCCAAGTTTGCTTGTGAATTCAGTGGCAGCAGCTATATTGGTATAGAAAAGAGTGAAGACTATGATAGTCTAGTATATGATAGTCTTAATATAAGGTTGGCCCCTACATAGAGAGGTGGTCTTAATGGGAGGGAGTTTCCACGGCAAGATTATAGAGTAATTATAATCATGCTCAAATACAAGTTTTCATAATATTATGAAGGTTCCCATTGGAACCATGTTGAATGTTTGGGACCGAGAAAGTGGTTTTATTACAGAGGTGGTCTCAATAGAGAGGTGGTCTTGATTGGAGGTTCTACAGTAGATGAGTGTATGAAAACATTGAACAGAGTATCTAGGTGTAAAAACACAAGGGGAGGCAGGGCATACGTTTTAGGGTGGATTTATGCTCTGATACATACTTTATCACATGTCATCAGTTGACATAGCATCTAGCTACAGTAGAGTCTTTCAGTTAAGACCACTCTCAACAATACCCAGATCATGAAATTATAACGAGGTGAATTCTACTGTAATTCACTTGTATTTTTGCTTCTTTTTCCTTATTGGCTCATAACCTATAAAATAACGGCTAGATTTATGTCCTACTTATAATACTGTCTTATAAATGCCCAAGAATGAATATCTAAAATGATTGTTCAGTATCTTAAAAAATCTAGTTACTCGAACACTGGCATGGAAGGGAATATATGAGCTTGCGTTCCGTCCGTTATATAATACTCAACTGTATTATTCAATTGAGAAAGGAAAAACCCAACATCGGAAAGTAGCACAAATTAGAACCATTGTGTATAGGAAGCTTCACGGCGGGTACTTAATAACTTATCCTACAGGGTAACGTAGCTGAACTTGTCTCTATCCACACTACCAAAGTACAGTAGAAATTTCCATTAAGACTAGTGTGATGTTCGACTGTATAAACGTATCACATGTCATTGGTAAAAACATGCATAGGTGCACTGAAGTAATATAACTCTGGTTCACATATTAATCCTGTATTTAAGCTACCAGATTGAAACAATGTGTGTACAAATGGCTTGTTCTCCTGTAGACCATAATCATGTGATCGCACTCAATGTGTTGATTGTCATGTTACTCCCGTCTGACGCTACTATAATATTATACGATCGCAGACAAAAGGTACCAGTGTATTATTATGAACCTGTACTTGCTGTAATAGTATCCGAGGGTATAGATTGTATGACAGTATTTTTAATAGGTCATATAGCTATCTTTGCATGTGAGTGTGTAAGAAGCTTTGACCCCAGCTTTAAATCGTAAATAAGGATCTTTCACATCTTCTCCGGCGATTATGTCGCCTACTTACACTGGCCAATGAGAGATCGGAACTCGTCGCCTTTTAAATATGCAAATTGTGTCGACGGCGGCGACATAAGTCACAGAAGGTACCTTGGACAGTGAGACTGGTGTATGTAGACATCTCACGGTGATTCAAAGTTTTCATATTCAATTCGCAGTCCAGTAGCATTTGATATCCCCATGGATAATATGATGAAACAACATGCTCGACACAGTCTCCACAACACAATTCTACGTTTAAATCGCATGCACGATCAGAGTGATAAGTTTTACTGTACTGCTTACTATCCAGCCCTGGTACACTTTATTTCTTGTTGCTCTGGGGATTCTCTATCTCATATTGAACAAGCAACCACCTCGCCAAGCTCCTAGTCTATGATAATATACATACGGATTTTCAACTACATATTAGATTCATCTTGATGGGATTAATATTAAAACGGCTGAGCTGCATCTGATGTTCACTTTAGCTGGATTACCGCGTCTTGGATGTAGCCGTGTCAACACTTTTTGCGCAACTCAGACATCTTAAAATTTGCTCTATATACATATTTTCTACTTATATTTTCCTGTTCACTCACATTCTCGTACATGAAATAAAAGTGTGTGTCTTAAATAATGATCGTTAGAGGGACGTTTTTCCTTGATATTGGCAGCTTCTTTAAAAGGAGATTGAACTGTAACTGTGCTATGGGGACTTAGAGAACCAATCAGAGGGCAGTATTTGTCGCCGGGGACTGTAATCCTTGTCCCCCGGTGACTTATGTTGCGGGCGACACATTTGCATAATGATGACGAGTTCAGGCCTGTAATTGGCCAGTCCGATATTGTCGCCCTCGACAGATGTGAAAGATGTCTAATATCAACCTTTAGGAATATGCTAGGCCTAAAAGGGTATCGAATGTGATTATTCTACTATGTTCAAACTCAAATTCAATCTCAATGACTACTCTACAAACAGTACTTTAGAGAAAAGTGTCCATATAAGACAGGTGCCCTTAAAAGTGGGGCTCATTTTTTATTTGACACATAGGAACAATGGAAACCAGATTCGAACAGTGTCCACATAAGACCAAACATAAGACAAGCGTCCTTCAATGAAACGTCATCGTCGGTCTACAGGAATTTCTTTTACACTGAACATATCTTCAGTGTTGCAATAACTTTATACTGTGTATAGCTGTGAGATATGACGATGATGGAATGTGTGCATGGGGAGGTCCTATTACCCCATTGAGGAAGATGTTGGAGGCGACGCCGAGCGTCTCGATGGCGGTGGTGCCCATGGTGCGCTGCATGAGCCACGCGCACTTGCCGGCGCACACCTGCGTGATGCCCGCGTAGTACAACATGGCCAGCACCGAGCCCATGTAGATGATCACAGACATGCCCTGCGTGCACACAAATAGATGTACTTAGCTGTGTGAATATCCAACCATAGAAAACAGGTAGATTTTATAATTGTAGCCAGTTTTGATGTATGAGGCCGAGGAATTGCCATCTTGCCACAAAAAACTATTACTCTTAAACATGTGCAGAGATAAAATGTCCCCTGATCACGAGAAGATAGCAACTAACAGATGCACAATATCAATTAATTAAGTTAGTTAATCGTTTTAAATTACTAAAATACGATATGTATGCTAGCATAAAATGGGTCTGGTTAAGATAATACAGCGTCCAACAATTTGGCCGATGCTGACTTCATAAGATAATTTTTGTATAGATCAATAGAGCTAAGGCATTGGTATACCAGGCCCAACAACTGACGACTGGCTTACAAGTTTCATGTTATAACCAAGATCTTAAGTATGTATGACAAACCATGAATGCAAACGCGTGGAACACCATCCAGGGGTCTCCAAAAATGACAGCAGCGCCATCGTACGCAAAATTCATGAACCTGAAACAATGTAAACATTTGGTCAATGCTGGAAAAATACTTCACGGATCACATGGTTACAAAGCATGCTTGCTTTAATAAATGTGTAATAACTATTGGCAGCTTTCACTGAATGGTCCATGGCGCCTGATAAAGACAATAAATGTGGTTACTAATATGACTTCAATGCTATGAGTTTGCAAATGAGTCCGCCAAAATAAATGTGATCCCTCTTATCTGTCCGTATCCACCTACGAGTATTCATCTCTTTGTACATCGGAGAAGTACAGCACAATTTCTACTAGTCCTAATTCCAATTTCATCATTTAACGTTGAAGTCGTCTCCAGTGCCATTGTAAATTTAATTGTACATCGAACTTGTGCTGAAATGGTATTTACATGATGATTGACCGTTACAGTATGGAAAGTACATCATTCGTGCATGCGAGCATGTCAGAAAATCCCTTAAAACACATGCCCATATATGGCATTTTTATGGTGTCCGACATCTTTATACGGGATTTACAGGAGTGTCCCGGGAGGGGGGGGGGTGCACCGACCGTGTGATCCACTCGGCCATCCAGTTGACGGCGTTGTATCCCGCCTCCCAGCGCAGCACCAGGATCGCCATCAGGAACTGGATGCTGAAGCCCCAGATCACCGGCCGCCAGCGCACCTGCCGGTTGTCAAGGATACCAATAATTATAATTAAGTATTTATTTGCAATTGTGCAATCAATTGAATATGCATTCAGACGATTCTACATCCACACCAGGTCACTGGCATCCTTGTCACACTATCAACGTGCTTCCGCGGCCGAGTGGATAGGGAGTTGGACTTGTGACCAGTAGGTCATGGGTTCGATTCCCAGTCGGGTCTGATGGTGGGTGTTGAGCAAACCTACCTCTAACAGGCTGCACACTGCTCTGTGGTACCTACACGTTAATTAAGTACAGGTCAGTCGAGTGAACGCTAATGTGAGTGTCATTAGCACGTCAGCCCTATGGTAGCGATGTGCTGTATGCTCCCCGGGGAGTTGAGAAGGATATAGTGTGACAAGGATGCCAGTGACCGGGTGGAAATATGTTAAGCCGCTAGAGCACGATAACAGTGAACTGCAACTATAAATAACTACATTTACATTTACTTATATTTCTCGATTCCCAGGTGAGCATACATCATATTACAGTGCAGACTCGCGTTTCAATCAACATTAAACCTGTATGGGGGCCCCCTGTATCTCTTTAACGTGTCGGTGACAAGGGGCAGTGTGCAAATGTTAAGGGGTGAGTTTTCTCAACACCTATCACCAGACCCATTTGTTCACCTACGTGGGTATGACAGTACTCAATATTGAAATGCATGACTTTCTTGTTTGAAAATAAGAACACGCGATTGCCTGAGAGAAGATGAGAGAAGATAATAACGCATGCTTTCAGCGCACAGCACGACTTTGTGAAATTAAATATTCTCATTGTGGCAAGTGGGCACGGTGGGGGCATATGATTATAGTACTGGTAACTTGCCTCTGAAGTATAAAGTACGTATTACATGTGTTGAAAGAGTGCATGAAAGAGTTACCCGGCTGGGATGCTTGGACGTGAAGAAGGTGTAGCCGAAGAAGATGACGAGGCCGGCCACGGACTGCAGCTGGCGCACCTCCTTGATGACGAACAACAGCAGGTACAGCACCAGCACGATCAGCATGGACGGGTACAGCAGCCTGGGGGTATCACACTAGTGAGATCTAGGTCTTTGGGATAGTGGTAGTGGGTGGGGGTGGGGGATGCAATGCTCTAAATAACACCGTGGGCCTCTGCATCATGGAAAACTGTGTGTGGTATGTATTCAACTGTTATTTATACACGCTATACCATACACATTACTATTATTATATAGAATTAATGTGTATGGTATAGTGTTTGTAGATCATTGTAGTATGCATACCACACACAACCTCTCATGATGCTGCCGCCCATGTATAAAATTGGCGGATCTAGGGTCTTCGTTGATGCCAACTAGGACCGCCGTGTAAAATACAAAGTCGATTTTTGGTGGTGAAACACCTCCTATGAAAAGTTGCCGGATGTGTTGTAATGTTTGAATCATTAATAGAATTGGATCTAATAAATGGCAAGTGTATGGGAATAAGATGTTTTGATCGTAGTTTTGAGGAGGGCATTGTGAGTGCGTTTTGATGAGTGGTAAACTTTGATTACGGTAGACTAACCCAATGCGTACCCAGCTTGCTGTACCATTCATAAATGTCAGAAAAAATAAAGCTACTAGTGTCTGCAGCAAATATAATGAAGCTAATTTGCATGGATCTGTTTGGAAAAGAGTGATTGTTTTCACCATTTATTTGCATGCATCTGTTTGGAAAATATATATATATATATTTTCATATATTTAAATGTATACATCATAACTATATATATATATGTGTACATACCTAACTGTATATATCATCATATATATATATATATATATATATATTATGTATATATATATATATATATATAAATATTGCTTTTAAATTGTTAGAGTGCTCAGAACAAACAGTGCTCAGAACAAAGTAATGTGACTACCTAACCTTTGGTTGAGTGGTGATTACACGAATAAACGATGAAAAAATCATTGACATGCATAGGTCACTGTAGACTAATGCTATCAATGTGCACAACAAACTGTAGTTTATAACCCACTTGTGATTTTAGCACTAGTTCACCCCCTTGGAGTTGATAAGAGACTACTACACAGGATGCTGGTAAAACATATCAATAACACACTGGACAATACGATCTTCGTTGGTGGCTGGCGAGTCTTTGTCTACGAGACATTTTATTGCCTGCAAACAAAAGATTTAAAATTGATATACAATGACTCTGCTACCCTTGCGATGGAACACTAAAACAACTCACTCACTGAATAAGACAACTCTATACACTGGTATGGATGAAATTGAAACTTTGTCAGAAAATTGGTCCAAGACTGTTGAAACCGACCATACAATGGACCACCACACTGCGACCCTTTCAAAAATACATGAAATCTTAATGAAGAGATCGGAGGCGACACCTTACTCTACCCCCTATATTGATCTCCATCAATTGCTGGTGACTATCATGGAGGGAGGTCACGTGGTGCTGCACCACGAGGCTCCAGATGCAGTTTATTGTGGTTTGCAACTAAGGCTGTGGGAGGGGGCTGTTCAAACGCATGCCGAATGCCATTGACCCTCACACATCCCGTCCACAGCGTTCAGGACATGCAGTCCAGTAAATTAAAGTAGAACCGACCCCTGATTGCAATAGTAATGTGGCATACATGATTGTAAAGCTTATTGTTTTTATTACATATTAAAGTGTGTTTTTTTCATGTAGAAATCAAGATGGCGTCAAAAATGGCCTCGGACTTGATAATTGGTCAAAATGAAAAAATGGGGAGAATGTCTGTGTAGGCTGAGACAATGAAGGAGAACCACAATCTCGTTATTATTGAGGAAACAAGATAGAATGTTTAAAAAAATATTATTGTCACAATGAGAAACGAATACAAACCATTGTATGATATGCCATCTGTCGCTGAGATATTTGTCAACAGGTCCCAGGCAGTGCTCGTAGATTTTGTCCCCAAAGTTATCCCGGATGTAGATATAGAAGAGAGACACCAGCACCAGAGCGGTCAACACAACCAATGTTGTGGCCATTTCGGTTCCAAACTTAATCGCAAAGCCAAAATAAACTGTATACGTGATCAGAAGTATGGCATACAAGATGTTTTTGATCAAAGACGCATATCGTGAGCAAGAGTCAATCATACAGTCTCGACTTTTAGAAACCATATTTTCGTTGTCATCGTGGTAAGGGTTGTTAGTATAATAACTCGAAGAATCATCACTATCTTCTTCTACTACAATTGACTCGTCGCCAGGAAATTTCTTCTTCTTCTCTGCTTGGTCAACGGTGGTGTGTTCATCCGCTTGGTTTGAAAGGTTCTTCATCATTGAGTCTAAAATACTTGAAGTCATTTTCTTTCTTTGTTGGATATTTGTACTTTAATAAAAACCAAGTTTATTCTTCTGGCTTCTGTGTATTACAGGTTGCAGGACTTTCTCTTGTCAGCGTATAGAACTGATTTTTCCCGTATATGTTTTACTCAATTTGTTCTTATTTTAGCTATCCATTCTGACGGGTGCAGAAGTTAATACTTGTTATTGAAGCAAAATCAAAAATAGAATTGTTAGCGTGAGAATTGGTCAGGATCGATAGGTGTTATCCGTCTATGCCATGCAAAATCGCTTATATGAGTGATAATCGAGGATGTAAGCAAACAACAATAATTGATATCCATATGCATGTATATTATGACGGCCAGGGGATGGAGTATGCAATGATAAGGTAAGAAGCAAGTCACCTTAATCTTGCACATGATTACAGTGATTATTATGATAAATTGTATTGGGTTGAAATTTGAGCCCCGCCTAGATGGTAAACACTCGGTGACTGTCTTATCACATTGCATTGTGTAAGTTGCCGATATTGTTATCTTGGGTGTCGAATACTTCAAGATATTACCTTGTCTTGTAGAACTGCCTGACGTTCATAGAAATGTTCTCATCTGATTGGCTAGCCTTTTATGTGATATACGCTTCCCAGACATTTTCAAAATACAGTAAAATCTTACTATTTTGTACTCTGATGGGAGTAGGACAACGTATCCACATTACTGAGCATACCCTGTTTGGGAGCATTTTAGTTACATCATATGGCACATGGAGGAATAAAAATTTGTCCCTAATTGTATGGTTTCCCGTAGCGATGTTTTCCTGCGCAAGCGTCATTCTTGCACTGAACACCCGATTCCATATAGACAATGATAGTTCCAGATGCTCAAATAGCTAAGGGTCGTTTCGAGTTGGATCCTTCTGGTCTCAAATTTAGAGTGATCTGGCTCGTTCAGTTGGGAATGGCACACTTCTGGCTGGTTCTGGGTTTTTCAGCTGCCATGGGAACATGTTTGGTCGTCAGATGAAACAGATGAGCATCTGGAGCTATCACCGTCTATGTGAAATTGGGGGTGGGGGTGGGGTGCTGACCAATCGAACAAAAAAGTTTTATAAACCTCTAGGCAACACACTCGGTCACAGATGACCATCCACCCTACCCATGATGCCAGACACCCCAATAAGTAAAGACCGTCTACAGAAGAACCTCCATATTAATACCAGATGGCTGTCCTCAAGTGGTCTCAATAGGAAAGTTTGTCTTTGTATTGTTATGAAGGCGTAGAATAACTTAACGACAAATGGACCTATTATAGAGGTGCTCTCAATCAAGAGGCTCTCCTAATGCGAAGTTGTACTATATCCACATTTTATAGTAAGCAAGACTAATCTTATTGTGTTGTTATTATTGCTTGTTGAAATAATCTTGAAGTGTTCGGTGTTTAGTTTAGATAGAATCCAGCATTAACGTTAGCTTAATATAAACGAATATGTAGCAGTGAGTGAAGAATGAGAGGTTATAAATAGTATGAATTGATCTGCTTTTTGTCCAATATGGAATTGTGTTGCATCAGCAGCTGAAGCAAAGTTTTGTGTTTGGTTTGTTTGTATGTCACTAA
Source organism: Streblospio benedicti (assembly GCA_019095985.1). Classification (NCBI taxonomy): domain Eukaryota; kingdom Metazoa; phylum Annelida; class Polychaeta; order Spionida; family Spionidae; genus Streblospio; species Streblospio benedicti. The sequence continues at coordinate 21,159,652 of CM032660.1, read as the reverse complement.
CTTTGTATGCCTCTGGACAAGCTAAAGCATTTACTAATAAACCGATTTCATTCAAACTTTACACAACCATATGCATGCGGTGTGACCCGACACTGAAGTGATTAGATTTTGGACACTAGAATCACTAGAATCAATCGGCAATGGATATTTACTAAACATATGGCCAAAGTTAAAATCTTTATTGCACATGAGCAAACGTTGTATATCGACGCTGTGCTCTCTGAGTATTTTTCATCTAGTTTAAGAAGTGTTCCGTATTTTAACCCAACAACTACAATCAAAGCCCTATCAAAGTAGGTCAGTAATCGGATAAACTTACTGGAAACCAGTTTGTCTACTTATACAGTCGCTTCCATCCAGAGTCCATCCAGTCGGAAGGCGATAACATTACAGGGGCGCATTCAGATGTTTTGTTGTTTTTTGTTTTTTCTTGTCTTATTTTGACTTATTGATTAATCTCATTTTTTCTTGTTTTTTTGGAAAGGGGGTAAGGGGGTGTCGTTTCTGTTGTGTGTCCCCATTCTAAATGGATGAAGGTGCGTGCGTGCGTGCGTGTATGTGGTTTATCATTTATCTTTGTTGTTTGTATGTTTCGGTGTTTTTAATAAAAGTTGTAAAAGAATAAAATAACGCCCATCACAATATACAATTGTATAAAAGCTATACAAAAAGGGAAATAATAAATAATTTATGTAACACTGGTATGAGTCATTTAACATAAGCAAGATTACGGTTATGAATATGATGGAATTTCTTTTGAATCTCCTTGTATCTTTATTCCCAAGAGGTCTTATGCCATGGAAACGGCTTATAGGCTAGTGGCATCAACCCATTTGGCACTGAAATAGAACATACGAATATTAAAATTAAAAAAATATATATACAGTTATTCGTATAATATTAAAATTGAATTATATATATACATCAGTCATTATTTTATCTTTTTAATGGGAATGCATTTTGTTTAATATGCAGGTCTGCAAAATTTGAAATCAGCAGGAAGTGAACTATGTTTAGGGTGAAAATGTGCCCCTATCACCATGAGGATTCATATGTTGCAGGTACTGTGCGAGTGCAGTAGCAACCCTATTAAGAAAACCGTTTTTTCTTTAATATAGAGTACTGCTGCCTTCAAGTGGTCTTAATGAAGAGGTGGTCCCCGTATGGAGGTTTATAGTGCTTTATGAAGGACTATGGGAGTCGCCTTTTTATGGACGTGGCAGTTCTACAGTTTATTACAGTGTTGGTCTCTTTATGACATATTATAACGCCAAAAATGATGTGATTGTAGACGTGGCTTCAACAGAGAGTTGGTCTTAATTGGAGGTTCTACTGTATAGCAGATAACAGTTAACAGTATTTTATATTGCAAGTGCCATTTACTAGACTTTTGTCCTTAATTGGAGGCTCTGCTGTATAATTATTATTGTAAGTCTCACCTGCTCCTCTGGCTCCATATCGCGGGTGCACTTGGTCAAAGCGCGTGATCTTCGGGCGGTGGATTTCCGGGATAGTTTCCGGCCACGTGAAAGCCTGTCTTTGACAGGTTCGTGTGTCGTACCTGAACAATGAACATTGAAGAACACACACGTTGAAATTAGAAAAGACCCCGTATAGTAACATTGTTTCACTCTATGAAGCCCGAGGCATGCAACA
>CM032660.1:21094838-21157896 GCA_019095985.1 Streblospio benedicti | reverse complement strand
ATGTGCTGGATAAATGCAACCCGGTGGGGAGACAGGGGGGAATTGCGGGCGACTCGCAGCTAGGACAGGTAGGGATGAAAAGAGAGATTTTTGAATGGACACTTGTACAGTAAAAAAAAATACTGCTTCACAGAACTCATGCGACATACACTATTATAATTTCTATAATTGATCAGATCAGTTTCCTTAGATTTCTATAAACATTTGCCGTGATCTTGAACAAAAAATTGTTCCATATATGCCTATCAAATGAGTATATAATGTTGTTTTAATACCATCTGCATGTTGTTATCGGGTTAAAAAAATTTGGTTGCACGACACAAATTAAGATGCTGACTTTTGTGTGTATTATGTCTATTTCACTAGCTATTACTTACCCCCAATATTTGATAATTGTTTATGGGTGAGGGGGTATAGCTACGCACCCGCGCCCTTCCATGAAATCCTAGATCACTTTACTATAATGTTTTATATATTGTGGGCGAAAAGGTTATTTATAGGGATTAACAGCTGTGAGTTTATAGACAGTTAGAGATTTTATTGTCATTTGTGCTGTTGTGTCTACATAGCAGTTAGCTTTATTGGCGTGAAAACGTTGTTCATTTGAACTTTAAAAAGTCTCCCTATGTAAGTGTGGGACCACAAATAATGTTGATGGGTGTAGAGTGCATCTTCTTATAAGACATGGTCTAAGCAGTTGAAAGTTCCACTGTAATGGTTGTTATTTCCCCTACCCCTAGGTTGACATCTATCTCGTGGAGTAGTCTCTTTATAGACATGGTGGTCTAATGATTAGTTGAAGGCTCCGCTATGATGTGTATTATGTTCTTTTTCCTCTACTTACAGGTTGCCAGCTATCTTGTGGGTGACAATGTTTCTCTGGCCACACTGGGGGCGGCTTTGCTCCTCGGAGCGGCAGTTTTAAATTTGGTATCACCCCGTTACTTGACCCAAAGATATGCTAAAAGGTAAGTGTCGTGATGATTAGGCCTACTGGCGGAACAGTTCATCTTGAACACTGATAAGTCGAATTCGTGCACAACTCGGACACATATTTGCTAGCTCAAACTTTTAGATAATTTATTTTTGTTCTTACTATCTTTACGTTCAAGTTTAACTAACGTGTACATTAGTTTTAAGTAATATATAGTATACTATAAAGTTACTTACCCTTTCATTTTTATTCAAACTAAATGATTTCAAATGACTTGCTTTTTTCCCATGTACATGTTTAATTTGATTATTAATAGGTGGACTATAAACACGAACGGAATATTCTACTACAATTCTTACTTTTATCTGTATGTTTTGTGTTGATAAACTACAGATACATACCCAAAAGTCGTGGCAAAATCTGTGCATGTTGAATCATGTGACCAAATGAGATTTCTGTTGCAGGTATAGTCGTATGGTCCTCTCCATTGTCTCTCCATTTGTGTTGTTCAAGTTCTTCTGGTTTCCGTTTGTCAACGGTCTTAATAATATATTTGGTAAGTACAAGATTTTTTTAAATCTGCTTCACCGCATAGACTGATATCCTCGTTTATTTCGGACTTATTCAAATCACAAGTTATTGAAAATAACTAGCTAGATGTTGAAATCCTGAATATATGTATCCGTGGACCGAAGACATTACCCGCATTCATCCCCAGTTTCACAGTCGAGAATGTTCATTTACAATTTTTTTCTTCGCTAGAAAATCAAATGATTGAAAAGATTACTTTACCTTTTAAAAACCATCTTTGGCGTGACAGCATACCAATTTTATTTTCAAACATTATTTGTGACTGTCTGAAGAATAATGTCTTTTTCATGATTAAGAAAAAGGGTTTGACATATTGCAAAGGATAATATATGTAAATTTTAATTAAAAACAAAAAGTGTCTTTTTGGATATTTTTTAATCATTTGAAACAAAGAATAGCAATCTAAAAAGCATTGATACCACAACAAAAATGCTATGTACCTAATAAATTAAACTTTGCATATTCATGCATGTATTGTACCCTTTGCTTTCAGACATTGTGTTGTATGAACTGGGGTTGGAAGAATGTTTCCCGCATGGTTTTATTGGTCTCACACTAGTGGCTTTTCTTATCTCCCTACGAATACGACAGCAGCGCCCCATGCTTGTTAGAAGATGGCTCAGAAAACATAAACGTAGAATGTAAGTTCTTTTTTGTGATTAAAAATATTTCTGTTTTTAAAAAAAACAAAACAAATTTAGGTCATACAGTAGAACCAGTTTTATGACCATCAAATCTCAACTTATTTCCATATCAAAATTCTTTATCTTGTTGGTCTGTCTCGTTATGAAGGTTTGGGACTGCTAAAGTAGAGGTGATCTCAATAGAGAAGTTGTTTTGATGGGAGGTTCTACTGTATTAGACTTTATATTCAAATTTAGCTCATTTTACGCACACACTTGTCTCAATGAATGTATTTGAATTGTTTTAATTTTAATTCTACTTCAGTCAATGTTATATACTTCAGTCAATGTTATCTCCAATGTCTAAGAAGAAGTTTAAGAAGCCGCTTTGGCAGAAAAAGAAGAGCAGGACGTCATGCCGGAGGAGACTCTGGTGATTTTGTCTGTCCAAGCAGAAGACTACATAGAAGATTGGCAGGCTGTTCTGGGGATGTTAAAAGAACCCGCAGCGGCAAAATTTACGGATGTTCTGATTCTCAATGAGAAGGACTTTTCAGTGTTTCAAAAACTCAATTAGTTTCCTGTTTGTTTCAATTTTGAATTTATGTACATGTGTCAATGTATGTAATTGAATGCTTTTATTTTTTTATTATTATTTCTTATATTATTTTTTTTAATCTAAATATATGAATTTAGGGTGCATTATTAGTTTTTTTTTATTAGGGATGTTTGAATTGGAAAGAAATGTTTACACACGTTGAAGATCTGAAAATTATTATTAAAATATTCATTGTATGGTAAAATTATTGTTATTGGTAATGCTTATTTGGAAAATTAATAATAAAAATATTATATATTATACATATCATATTTATTTACTTTCTTGCCAACATTTCAACGACCATAGCACCGTGTGAAATAGTTATATAAAAATAAACTAACAAATATTCCTTAATATACATCGCAATAACTGTGCACAAAATAATCTGGCAATCCTGGTCCACATAATACATTTGAGGAAATAATAGAATACAAAAATACTTTTAAATAATACATTGGGGACTTTGAACAAATGTTTGCATAATAATATCCTCTAATAATGTCCTACCTCTAATAGCTTTTAATACCAGCTTACCTGTATAAAACGCCCCCCTGAGCTGGTAGGTATTCTGGTAAAATCCTACCTATAATAATTAACACCCCAATCCCTCTACCTCTAATAAAAGCATTTAATTATCAATGTTTGAGTCTGTTTTGATTTCATAAAGCATAAGGAGACTGAATTGTGTAAAGCTCCTAAAAATCATGCATCATTTGAAATAGGAATGCTATGTCTCACCTATGTTATTAACCGCCTCCCTCCATTAAACGCCCACCTCTAATAAACGCCTCCCCCTCCAATAGAAGTATGCTAATAGCTGCCCAGCCATTAATAGAAGATTTACAGTAATCAACATACAGAAGTTAATGCTGTGGCTAAAATAGTTTTACATTAACTATGACTAGATGAATTCAATTGCCTCTATGTCATTAGAATACTTCAATATAGATAATAATTGGAGTAATATTTCGTCCACGTACAAACGTACAAAACAAGCAACAAGCAGCAAGCCACACACTACATGCGATATTTGTGTTCAAATCACAAACCATGTCACTGTTCGGCATTCAGTAGCATACATGTGCACAGAGACATGTATGCGAACATTCCAATCGATTACATCTTAAAATACAATTTATCAAATGTCTCAATAACTTGTGAATGGAAATAGAGATTTCAACACTGGATATATTTTAAAGAGATTTGTGTAGAAGAACTATGATTAAAACATCACAAGCTACCAGTAGTGTGTCGCTGGTTATTAGTCGTGTAGATATGAAACACAGGCTTAGACTACATATACATAAATTAACTCATTTCTCCTCACCTCATGAAATTCCTAATTTGGTAACTATCAACAATATGCAACATGCTGCAATACAGTACACAATATACAAGTGTATAATTACACGTTTCAATAATGCATTTGCCTACTAATGTAAGACCCTAATCACTTGTAAATCATAAATGTTTTGAAAAGTAAAAATATAGATATCTACCGACTTCATAAATACATCATAATATTCTCGATAATCAAAATCACTCGCACATGCCCTAAATTTCCCAGTGTTTATAAAATTGTCTCTAACCCCATGCAAATTCTCCTTACTTACAGTCTTCCTAGCGTCCACAGAAATACTTATTCTATCCATATGAAAGTGTGTCGCATAGAAATGTCTTTGGCGATTTTTTTCTGAGTGTAGATAAACGTTGACCTTGGACTGACCCACAAGAGACAAAAGTGTTATCATTTTTCTAAAAATGTTTGTATTCATAGAAGCTCCATTCACTGGGTCAAAGTCCTGCGATGAAAATGCCATATGAACAGAATCAACAGCATTGGTGTTGATGAAATGTGAAAATGCTACATCTTCATCTTCTATGTCTAGAAATTGCAAGGTTTTATGAGAAAACCTCTGGGCAAAACTGACAAGAATAGCTTTGCTATGTCTGCTCAAGACTAGGAGTACATTGTGTGAAGACACTGCCAACTTGTCAGTCAACTGTATAGAGTATAACGTGTCCAAAGAAGAAAGAACAACGACCCAGGCAGTTTTCCTTTTGGCTTTTGGAAAGGTGAACTTTTGGTGGTCAATGCATTGTATCCAGGATCTCTTCATTTCTAAATTTGTCTCTGAAAGACAAAAACACATGTAAGCTAAAAATGATTATTCTATGATTTAAAAAAAGGTTCAACCTAGACTGAACCTTTAAGAATACTAATTCGTATGGGCACTGTATTTACGTCAGAAATAGAAACCGTTTTTGTGCATGTACCTGGTGGTTCTGGTTCTTGTGTCCCCGATAATGAGGCCACTTTGGAAGTCTGCCCTGCATAACGTTCCGGGAATATGCTGTAGCACATGATGAAAACTACACTAACAATCCCCACTAGTCTGACAACAACCCTTCGTACAACTGGAATAGAAGAGAAAAACATATGTCAGTTGGGTTGTATGTTTGTAGCGTATACTGTAAGGAAGATCCAGAGGGCACAGGGGGGAGCCCCCCCCCCCCCCCCCCCCCCCCCCCCCCCCCCCACCACCACCACACTTTCCCCACCAAAATACTTCATTTTCTTAGGGTTTTTGACGTGTCCGTCATCCATTGCGCATAGGACAGCCATGAAATCCCTTAAGTATGCCCCTCCTTTTCCAAAAACCTAAATCTGCCATTGAGCAAAATTTAATGTACTCCTTCTCTGTTGCCCATGTAGGCCACAGTAGTTTGGTTAGGTGTACAGTATGTTAGCTCGCTGTTTGGAATGGTGGACCGAGTATGTTCTTATGTGATATGCATGTACTTGATGATGAATCTCATTTCATTTGCAAATGTCCACTATATGGTGAAGAAAGGAATACTATGATTAATCATATATCTTCCAAATATCCAAATTTCCTGATCTTTGTGAAGAAGACAAATTTATTTCTATTATGTCATGTGACTGTTTTAATAACGCTGCTAAATATATCAAACTAGCATGGGACATACGTAAAAGTCACTTATATAAATGAATTAGTTTAATACATATTAATTTTGTTATGGATAGACCTACTAAATGTTAAATGCAAATGTCACACTTATGTAATGTAATGTAAAGTTAAATGTAATAATCTGATATTGTTCAAATATAGAATGTATAGTGCATCTTTTCGCTGTTACGAACTATATTAGAGTTACTCTAAATTCAGTATTTACTTGCTCTAATAATGTTTTAATAATGTTCTAATAACTTGGATTTATATCTCACCGTTGCATATACTATGCTATTATGAACTGACATATAAACCTTTAATGATTGGGTGGTTTTGTAACCGATAATAATTTAACCATATACATATGTAGGTAGATTTGTATGTTTGTATGTTGTATGTAAGTTTGTATGTATGTAATATCACGTTCTAACCACATGTCAGTATAATAAATGAATTTTGACTTGACTTGACTTTGGTATCATTTTGGTCTTACAACCTTGGGGTTAATGTGTGTTCCCTGGAATCTTCTCTTCAGCTATCTTAATATAGCCGTAGGGTCGTGTTTGCTCATAAGAAATGTGGGAGGAGTAAATTTTGGTAATTTACTACAAATATGTGGCTTGTAGAAGTGGTCGAAAGTAGCAATATATAAATCTTATTGATACATCTACAAAATTAATTATAATTTCATATTTCAGGAAAAAGTTGCAATTCGCACTCCAATTTGAATTTGAGTGAATACTCCGCAGCCATCAGTTTTGATGATTATAGCAGAGGGAGGCCATGGTGGTGTTGGTACATGGACCTCCAGAGACAGGCTAGGTAGCCAACTGAGCCTCGGTGTTGTGGAGGGATCATCACACTAGCTATAGTTTTCAAACTAGGTGAGTTCTTTTACGTACAGAGGGGTGGCTTTCCTCTACACGGGACACGGCTTTTAGTGTGCGTCCGTAGTAGTGCTATTTGTTTGGCCACATGTGTGATAACTAAAGCTTTACACAATGTAGCACTGGTACCATAGCTTTCATTTTGCACAATATTGCAATACTATAACTGGGACTGTCACTTTACCATTTGAATATGCAAATCTACGTTGGGTATGGTAACCCCACTTGCGCATTTGACCCGGTAAAAATCATAATGCAAACAGCCTGTTAAGCGTCGTGCATGAAAAGTCAGACTTTAATGTATGTATGTCATGTATTAGATACTTGTTTAAACTGATAACTTTATATTTCTTTTGATATATCTAATGATTTTCTAAATTCAAATTATCATAACCCCTACCCTCATATTTGCTGTGTTTTGGACTTTCCCATTCCAATTAAGGGAAAATGTGTTAATCTCACCAAAATACATTACAGTAATGTGACACCTTGCATATGCTAATTACAATATCAAAGAACACAAAGTAATCTTTTCACCGTCATATTGAACAATCTGAATGTAGTAGAGAACATATTGCTTATATTCACTGTGCGAAAGCGATCTACGTAACTCCACCAATTACAAGTAGTCACGATATGCATATAACGGAGCGGCTTTTTCATTTTTATATGAGTTAAGTTCTTAATAGCTTTATATTTTTGTTAGAAAGACATTACTTTGCATGTGTTAATGATTTTTATATAATTTTGTTTGAAAACATTACTTGATGATAGTAAAAAAGTGGAATTTAAAATTGTGTGGTGACTACCGAATAGGTTTTTAATCAAGAACAGTATAGAAAAAATCATTGAATACTGCAGCTTTTTTAAACTATTTTATTGAATTAGAGGTCACATTCGAATTTTTTTTATTGCAGATATTAACCATGGAAGGAAATTATATGTGCTACTAATGTAAAAATAATGAAATTACAATAGAAGAGAGACATCCACATAACAAGTGATATAATTTGTACACATTGTCACCAGTCGTCGGCTCTAGTGGTCCTTTAGCACAAATCAAAAAACATACATAAGCAAGTTCACTGTAATGTTGCTTTGAAGCATATAAATAAAGCATTAATTACATTTTGATGTCTACGTATCTTCTAGAGTTAGGTAGTCACGTGAGTGAACGTTTTTTAATCATTTGTATATAGTCCAAAAGTCACTTAGGTGGTTGGTTTTGACCAAAAATGTCATAATACATTTGTTATACATTAAAACTAAAGGTCTTTTTGAATCAATACGCTAAAAATTGTAAAAATATCATCATGTGATGAAGAAATATAAGTGCACTGAAACCACAATAGTGGAGTTTCTAACGTTCAACAGGCAACAATATACGTAAAATTTTTGCTGAGTTACGGTAGTCGATTTGGGAGTTACGTTGGTCGAATTTCGCACTGTGATATTGCCAAACAAGTGTTCATGTTGATATATTCCAATCAAAACAATAACAAGGATTGAACGGTACATGTTATAAAATGGTGGAAGGCCATGATTTATTAGTTCATGTTAGAAAAAATACTATATATCTATTTACTGTTGACAGATTGATGGCAATCCTTTTTACATCAACTTTATAAAAACGTGGATACTAGCAATAAAAAATGGATGATGAATAATCACACTGAATAGGCTTTTAATCAAGAACAGTATCAAGGTAAGGTGACATTGTTTTAAACTATTGACATTGTTTTGATCAAATTTATTTTGCCTTGTGCTTGTATTTTGGCTAGCTACCTGAAACATGGTGTCTTGGCACCTGTTTAATATGAAAATATGGGAGGATGTAGAACATTCGTATTAGGGGGACACTATTGAACAGAGCATTAGAGGTCTCAAAGACAAGTGATCCCTATACCTAAGTTCAGTTTTGTAGTTTTATCAAAGACCATGTGAAATATTAAAAGTGGTCTCAATAGAGAGATCGTCGGAATTGGAACGTTTTACTGTACTGGTATATAGTCCAAAATTGGAAGTAGATCTTTTGTTTGGGAGTTTGGGTAAATGTTATTATTCATATTGGTTTAATTTATACCGCCACTGGCAACAACACATGGTAGCAAAATCATCATTGTAAAAAATTTTGTTCTCTTTACATTGTAGAAAAAATCGTTCAGTGACGTTGACCATGAAGAGCAACAATTACTAAAAATGCCCACAGGATGTTAAACTGTCAAGTTTAAATGTTATAATGTCGATCAGTCAAATTGTTAGTGTTAATATATTTGCAGATCAAAATATTCATACTTTAATACAAAATTTTGATTCGGTGCATGATTTGTATGTTGATCATTTGTATTGAAATGTGTGAATTGAATTGCTTTTTTTTAATTTGGAGAAATTTGAGATAACATAAATATCATATGCCATTGTTCAATTGCCTCATAGTGTTTTTTAACTATATCTGTATGTTATAATCATTCTCAACTTTGTTTCAAACAAAGTTGCAGTCTTGACATGTCTTGTGATTTCCACCAATCCCTCCAAATTTTCAAGTCACTTTAAGCTTTTAAAGGGCCTAAGATGTGTGGAGGTCTTTATTTTAAATAAAGACCTCCACACTAAAATAAAGACCCTCCTGCCTATTGACAGCCTGTGGTCCATTCTTGACCAATACAGACTTTTTAAACAATAAAAGAAGCATAAATTATGCATGTTTATATCTAGAATGGGGTGCTATTGGGGTAATGATTATCATAAGTATTCCCTTCCATATGAGTATTCATTCGCTAACCATTGCAACTACCCACAAACGAGTATCGTTAGGGAGTGCCCAGACTTAAGCTACCACGCATACATATCAGTATATAATCTATATAACTATATATAACTATTTATATCTATATAGTTCAATCAACATGAATATTGTATTTGATTTTAAAAATAAAAAGAATGATTATTATGGTGGCTTCACGAGTAGTAAGGGAAAGCTACATACATTGTATCTATTCACACACTTTTTGAATGAATTCAATCGAGTAATTTGATTATTAAAAAATAATTGTAAAGTATCTTACATAATGTTGTAATCCTCATCGTATCCTTGTGTATGGCTGATGTCAACCATCGTGTTTATACGAGATTCGGCTTCTTATTGTAGAACTAGTACCGGAAATCTTACCATTATAATGATGGCTTTCTTCGGTGAAACGAGGTTCGTCACGCAAAACTGCTTCCAAATCGAGTCTCTGCATGTTGCACAAATTGATTTCCCAACAATTGACGACAAATTAATTAACACGTTTCAATAATGTATACATAAGCTCCATTTTCTTTACTGTTACTCTGTTCTAAACATGCCGTGTATAACTTGAAATTCCAGGACTAGAGCAGACGATTCTCGAAACACGATTACCCGTGAAGAGTTTTCTTCTTATTAAATTATATTAGCTTCAATAAACTGATCCATATCTAATTACCAAATAATCCATTGCCTTGTGTATGCATAGCATATCCCAAGTTAAATTGGCCTATGATGCGAATTCATGAAGAAAATACTACAAGAACTTAGCCTTTACTGTGTAAACGCTGTCCTGCAAAAGGTAAACCAGGCTAGTGTGCTTGCATCCATGCGTATCGTCCATAACAGACCATGATTCTCGGCGAAATTACCAGGCCGCTCACTGACACCAGTGGGCTGTTTTCTCAATATTATGTGAACAATATAGTCTATTGAAATCAGCTGACGATGAAAGATCGATTGTAATGAAAGACCGATGGAGATAGATGAATAGTAAATCTATATACTGATAGGTGTAGACAACAAAGTCTTTGTAACACAACACAATATCTCACTACACACGACTGTACGTGGCCAGAAACACTTTTGTTACGCCCCATTGACATTGTACAATGTAATGGACAGACGGTAGACCCGGAGTGCGGGGGGGTAGCCGCAAGTAGCATGCTCCCCAATTCCCTTATTCCACCATATTATTTCATATTTTATGTGTTTTTGGCATATCCGTTATCGTTTACATATGTACGAACCCCTTAGTGCGCCCACCTTTTTAAAAGGCTGTATCTGACAGTTTATGTTTAATGTGCAGTGAATGATAAGCCAGAAATGGATGGGGATGTGAGTTTAAAGTGTGATATTTGTTATCATCAGTAAAATAATTCATAAAATTGTGAATAATATTTTAATGTATAAAGCTCTGATTTTTTTTTCTCTCTCTTGCAGGTTTGTCAGAGTACAAATGTGACTGTCTTGCGCAGAACAAAAAAAATCCTGGTTTCATTTATTTAATCAGTATGTGTTTGGCACTTGGTCAGCCCCTCGGACAAAGACTTCTTATTTGCCTTTTTCATTCACGTATTCACATACAAAGAGCTAAACAACTACTTTATACCAAAAACAAAGAGCTAAACAACTACTTTATACCAAAAACCACTGTTAACTCTTTTGTCCGTCGGGACCACTTGATTGAGTTAAATGGACGCTTAGAAGCATCTGTTCCAACTGTTTAGTTGTTCACCATGCTCCTTTTAGGGGGAAATGCTACACTTCTTTCTGATTCTGGCTCCCAAAAAATTATCACTTCGCTAGAGTGCCCCAAGCCTGCACCACCATGCATCCGTGAATCCAGGGGCACACTGACGAGCATTGCTACGATAACCACACATCAACACCTGACCGGCAGTCAAACTTACGGACACCCGTCCATGAGCGTGAAGACTCCCGGGCCGGCTGGGATCACCTCTGGAACACGGACGGACCACTAATCCCGTGACATCAGGGGTGCCCCAACCCTTGTCTCTGCCATGGGGATAACCTTAGTGATCGATCGCGACCAGCTGTCCTGTAGGAAGCCCGCGACACCTGAGCGTGGAGGTACAACCACCACGACGGTCGTCCAACGTGCGCCAGGGGCAAACCGCCTTGGCAGTCACCTCGAGCACGATTTTCTGAACAAGGACGTGCCCACAACACCGGCGGATACCCGCCCGGCTTCCCGGGAATCCAGCACTAACGCTCGCACGTCGAAAGTGACCGTGCATGCTCCCAGAGCCGCAGTGGACCATTACGCCCTTGTGTCACCAGACATCCGCACAGTCGCGTTATGTCATAATGCAAACTACACCTATGAAAATGAGCCACGCTATCGATCACCCCCACCTTGCACCCGCATTGTTGTGAGGTCGGAGGGGCTTGCCACATGGCTCATAGACGGGGACAAGCACCCCTCGACATGGGGCCGCCCACTACCAGGCCGATCCGGGATTTCAACCCCCACTGCTCCCCGTAGCAATGGTGACGAGGAAGTGCGATTTCTGCGATGGGTTGAGCACAACACTCAAGTCATGGCTAGATTTCCGGGCTCCCCCACCATACGCTATATGGGTGACATGGCGGGATTCAGACCCAGGACACTGGATGAGCTGCCCACGCTCGAGACTAGACCCCAGGGACCCCTAGCATGAGTGATATCTGTGCACACTGCACAGCAACTCATATTAGATGAGCTGGAGGTCTATAAGGAGGAACATCAAAACATCTGTGCTACATCGCACCCCCGCAAGGGTGCGCTGTACGCGGCATGCCTGGAGACTCGGATGTGTCGCCTGGTGGCATCGATCGACTTCCCCAATATTCACATTATATGGGATAGCCTTCTAGAGGTGGTCTCTGCGTGGAAGGAGGAAGCGGTGGAAACCACCAGTAAGGTAGGGAGCCCCCACAAGGGGTCCCCTGCTCGACGCGCCCCACGCGCCCTCGACTGCCACCAGTGTGAAGTACTGGCCCGACTTCCGGAGTTGTGTGAAAGTTGTGCCTCCAGTTTGCGATCCGTCAGGAGGGCTATGTCATGTACGCTGAGCCCTCATCGTCGGTCTAAGAAGAGAAAGACTGGGGGGAGACTGCACGCTCCCCTCCCCCATGCGAGGGACCTCGACCCAAGGCTGAACATTCAGCACCTGCGATAAAACGCAGTTCCCGAAATTTCCAAGCGCCCTACGTTAGCGCTGCGGAAAATTTCATGACTAAATCTCGTCCACCTCTGTATCCCATCCCGTCCGCTTCCTCGGTCTCCATGCACTCGGAGTGCGAGGAACGGCCGCGAGAGGGGCCCGCCCACGAAACACAATCCAGAACATGTCACGGGTCGGGGCGATGAGCTTTCAGGATCGCATCAAGGTCTTTCCCAAGTTTGCTCACCCGTGCCCTGACATGTCCTGGACCGACTACCTAAACAGTTTCATCGGATGCTACGACAGCTGTCCCCGCGTATGAGTGAGCCCTGTGGCTGACGGACCGACTCACAGGCAAGGCCCAGAGTCTGAATTTGGAAGAGGAATTGGATAGCTGGAACACCCTGGTGGCAGCATTAGATGCTCAGTTTAATGTCAGGCCCTGATGACACGGCAACAAACCATGAAGGAAACCGTGGCCGAATACATTAATGACTTCCAATTGCTGGCCCAGAGTGCATATGCCGATGCAATGACCAAACGTCAGGAGGCAGTTATGGATCGCCTTCGGGATGGTCTAGCCAACCCCTCACTCCGCCAGTGCTTCTATGTCTGCGGCGAGGACCAGGGAGGGTCCCCTTCATCGTGTTGCAAAGTCACCTCATCCACCGAGAGAGCAGGGACGAGCCCGAATGCTATCAAGCTCAACTCCTCTCTACACTGTTGGATTTCAGCGTCAAGATGCAGCAAAATGCCACTTCGACAGGATAAAAAAAAGAAGAACAACAACAACCGGAAACGGGGAAACGCCTCGGAGGAGGGGACATCCGAGGAGATCCGTCAACATAGGAAGTTGCTGGGGAGTTTGCAGACGACTGTGAATTCCACAGTCATTCCTCCACGCGCTCCTGAACACGCTTCGACCTCGAAGTTCTATAATCAGAGGGATGTCTGCTGGCAGCGTGGGTCCTCTGACCACGTAAGCTGGCAGTGCTTCCAACTTTCAGAGGGTGAACGTAGGTACCTCCAGGACAGGTTCGACCGACGTCGAGAGTCGTTTGGGTCCCGTGGGAACCCACCCTCAGGATGACTGGAAAGTCCTCCAAGGGGTCGGGATACTAATAGGATGGAGTATTGTGCCGCAGATACTACAGAGCAGAGAGCATGGCTGCCAGGCACTGGTACTACGAGGAGTGGACGACGGAGACTCGGACCTTCCTCTGTCTGAGTCTATGCAGTCTCAGGACATGTTATCAGCTAATGTACGACCTGCACCCCAGCCAACCTAGGCGGGTAACCCTGCAGGGATCGGCTTGGGTAGCAGATACTATCAAAACAGGAAAATATTGCTGGACCCTCTGTACTAACCACATAGAACTTACATGACAACCACCTACTTTTGCCAAACCGGCACTTAGCATAGTATTTACCCATTGGATACATCAACGTACCATTCACTGCGGTCAAAACACTACTACTAGGTGTTAGAAGTTTTACTATGGACTCATCTGACAAATCCTTGAATATCATTCTAAGTACCCTTAATGGCATGATATTACAATTTGCACCAGTGTCGCTTCATGGCTAAGTACGTTTCACCTTAATCTTCATATACTGAGGCTAGCAACATGTCATCATCACTGGGCACAAATGTACACAACTGTACGAGGTGCACTACCAATCGAACCGCGTAACAGGTTGTAGACTGCTAGTTGTTATATGTAGAGTTTTTACTTGTAAGCACAGAGCTTGCTCAAATGATAAATTCAAATTATAATTGAGTTGTCAGTCATACTGACTGATTGGCATGTCTACACGCAGAGCTTTGATAATTTTAACATTAATTGCGCTTTAACAGTGATAATGTGATTGATCAACTGCCGCCAATGTTCTCCAAAGGAACCAATTGCAATGTATCAAAAAGCAATGGGTAAAAACTGCCCTGAATGGAACCATGTGTTTGGCCTGCTTTATACATGATATAATTAGAAAGTTTTATGAGTTGCATCCAATAAATATATAAAAGGTAAATAAAGTCAAATAAAGTTGGGTAGGATGCTTTGAAAACTTTAATTTCACAATATTTCGCCTTATCCAGGCTGCCTTAGGTTCATATTTTTCAATTATTCATATCGTTCTGCTGATTTATTATTGCTAATTTAAATTCATAATGCACTATTTGAGAGGAGGAATTCTTTTTGTGTCTGCACTCAGAGGCAAGTTCATTTTTGCTGTTCAAAGATGCTAACTGCGGCTTACATATTATTATAATTTTTTCCCTCAGACACAGGTTGCATTTGTTTGTTTCAGTCTTGTATGGTTGTGCCTTTTCTATTATTCTCCATGATATATTGTGTTGTATGTTATTGTCTTTTAGTGACCATATGTGTGAGCTGAGCGTTGTGGCATTTCTGTTCTTTGTATTCTTAAAGCTGGCTATGTGGTTTGTGGCAGAACGATATGGACCTCACAAAATGAACAAACAATTTAAAGTACAATATTAGGACACGGTTTTAACTGATAAATCACCAATATTACATTGTAACATATATTTGAAACCATGTCATTTTAATCGGGTATTCATAAGTTTAATTTTAGTATGCTGTAGTGTTTTATCAGGGATTGGCAATGTCAACAGTTTGGCTCTGATGAGTGGTGTGGTAACCATGAAACAGGCTTGTAAGCCATGAGTGTGTAACTTTCATATAAATAAACTAATATACTTGACTCCCTTATGGTTGAGCTCTTTTTCCATGTGTGAAGCATAAGAATCGTATACACACATATGTGTGTGTGTGTGTGTGTGTGTGTGTGTGTGTGTGTGTGTGTGTGTGTGTGTGTGTGTGTGTGTGTGTGTGTGTGTGTGTGTGTGTGTGTGTGTGTGTGTGTGTGTGTGTGTGTGTGTGTGTGTGTATATATAATATTATAATGTGTATGATTATATATATATAGTGTTGTTATATATATATATATATATATATATATATATATATATATATATATATATATATATATATATATATATATATATATATATATATCATATATATATATATATATATATATATATATATATATATATATATATATATATATATATATATATATATATATATATATATATATTGGTGTCAAAATAATACACACAAGAGGATATCATTAAAAATATATATCATTATGATATTAGATACCAGTCTCATGGTTTCTATGTTCTTTCTTTAGTATATTTATGGTAAATATAAGTTGAATACAAATATCTTGTAATACAAACGTCGGTGCATAGTCTTATCACAATGATTATGATTTCTGATTTTTTGTTTCTTGCATAATGTACTTTTTACATTTGCTTTTCCATATACATATATATATATATATATATATATATATATATATATATATATATATACATATATATGGTATATACATATATATATATATATATATATATATATATATATACATACACACACACATACACACACATACACACACACATACACACACACATACATACATACATACATACAATGTGTAACAAAATATATATAAATTGTAAATGAAAAAAATAAAAATAAATCACATTTCTACGTAAACATTTAAAAAAGCACTGGGTATTGAGAAGTATCCTGTCTAATGCATCTTGTATACTAGGTGTGAACATTGCATTTTATTGTAAAATGTTTCTTATACATTGCACATGTACATTATGCATAATGTTAATTTACATATCATAGATACATACAAAAGACTATGTAATATATTTTGTGCATTTGCATAACATGTTGTAAATGTTTAGGTAACTATAGCTATTTCAATTTGCATGCATAAAAGTATTTGAAAAATCTAGATCTAGCACTGAACACCTTTTGCGGTATATGGCACCTTTATGCAGTGGGTTAAGAGTGCAAATGATTCCAAGATTGTCAATATTGTTGTATAGTAATCTGAGCTAATATTTTGCCAGATTCAATTTATTCATAGTTGTGTTATATTTATCTGTGGGTCTTGGTGTCAAAATAATACACACAAGAGGATGTCATTAAAAAAATATATATCATTATATTATTATTAGATACCAGTCTCATGGGTTCTATGTTCTTTCTACACATCTCAGTATATTTATGGTAAATATAAGTTGAATACAAATATCTTGTAATACAAACGTCGGTGCATAGTCTTATCGAATGTTAATGATTATGATTTCTGATTTTTTAATTTCAGTTGCATAATGTACTTTGAATGTAAGCATTGCTTTTCCATAAATTAATATGAATACTATTCAAAAAATATGCCTAGAATTTAGTAATTAAATTATTTGAGTGTTTTTTCAAGTTGAGTAGAAAGCTGCTTTAAAGCTGTTTTTACGAAAATGTTGTTTCATAGATTGGATTTGTGTGCAAGGTTATAAAATCATGGCTGTTGTCCTAGAATACTAGTACGTGTATATTGAAATCTGTATCTGTCTGTTTGCTTCGCAAAGCCCTTCTGGGAAACATGTGATATTGTGGTTTTGCAAATGTGATACGAATAAATGAATATATAATTATATAAAAAAGGGGAAACGTAAAATATAAAAAAGAACTTCTGCCAAAAACATCACAGCAATCATGATTTGATTTTTTTATTGATTTATTTTATTATTGTGACATAGTATTATTACAATTCCAACGAAAACTGATACAATGTAAGAATGTTTTCATATACCATTTTATAAATAAATTATGAGTATAAAATATTTAATTAATTATATAATTTACTTTTACGTAAATTCCAAGAGGAATACATAAATTGAGACACATCTTTCCAACAGAATTTTATCAAAATAATAAACATTGATTCATCATCTAAATTCATAAAATCATGAACTATTGTTAAGCCTTTTAAAAATAACTTGTTTCGGAAATCAGAATATAAGGGGCATGTACAGAGGAAATGTATTTCATCTTCAACTGAGCCAGTATGGCAAAGTTCACAAATTCTATCCTCTACATTCAACTTTTTAAACCTACCTGTTTCTATTTTTAAAGGTAGTATCCCAAGCCTAAACTGGGCAAACAGGGATCTTGCACTTCTAGACAGTCGACTTGTGATGTTAGGTTCTTTACAAATAGTATCTTTAAATTCAACATAAGACCTTAGTTTTGGTTTCTTTTTCACCTCTATTTCCCATTGCCTAGACATTAGTTCCAACAGTTTCGTATCAATGCTAGAAAGATCCAAAACCTCTTTAGTAAATAAAATATGCGTTAACATTTAGTTCATCAAATAGCTGTTTAATAAAACTACTCCAGTTGTTTTTGCCAATACTATAGTCCCAGTAGAATATCTTTTTAGTTAACCTTTGATCATCCATCGATATTAGCCTATTCCATAATCTGATACGACATATGTATCTACTGAGTCTGGGGGTTAGCCATCCCACATCACCAGTTAAGGCAAGAATAGGACAGAACTTGTGAACCCCCAAATAGTAACGCAAAGCCCTATGCTGGATTGACTCAATACACTTACCAGCCACATGCCCCCATACACCACTAGCGTATTCTATAATAGGTTTCACTCCAGACATATATAATGTTTCAAACGATCACCTGACATACTTTCAGAGTGGGATTGAATGCTCCCTGACAAAAAGTTGGATGGAATGCTCTCTGACAAAAGTTTGATAGATCGGCCAAAGTTATAGTTATTAGCATATTCTGAGAAGAGCAAACGTACGAGCGCAATCTAATATTCATGTAGTGTGTAGAAAATGAGCATTTCAGACTATTTTGAAGGCAGTTAAGCCCTGTCCACACCGGTACGACTGTGCCCGACGCTCTACGACGCGACGGTCGGATCCCGCGGAGAGCGTTGTACAAAAACATCAAACAATCGGCTGCCTGCCTGTCCACACCGCCACGGTGTGTTGTCGTAAGCCTACCGCACCAACACAACTACTACCAGCTATGTGCGATGAGCCCCGACTACGACTGAACATCTTCACGACGGCCTCCGACGCGACGGATATTGATCGAATCATAGTCGTCAGCGTGTACACACCAAACGCAACTGTGCCAGACGATCGAGACGTCGCTTCGAATCGGTACCGGTGTCGCGTCGGGCACAGTCGTAGCGGTGTGGTCGGAGTTTAAGACCACAATATTTCATTCAGGATTACATGAATACATGCATACCACACACTACGCTGTAGCATACTCTAAAACTCGTTGTTTATACTAACTATCAGCTGGGTTTTTTAGGTCAGCATGCTGTTGTGGTTTCGTTACACCCGTAGGCATATCACTTGCCAGTCCTTATATAATATAACGTCCTCAACAGCACACATCCCCACGGTCTGTTTTCTTGCCGCATGTAGCAACTTTCCCATCAAAGACGTATCCGTACATCTCAAAATCAGGCCGGTACTTCTCATAAAGTTTGTCATATTGAAACACATTCAAATTGGAATAGTACTTCTCCAAATTTCGCCCTTCATCCAGCATTGAATTTGAGTCTCCTCGTTTAGCGTTGATTGGCATGTCCAATTTTCTGCCCCTAAGCTTATTGTCAATCACGTAGTTCGAATCTTCTTCTTGGGTTTCTAGTTTTACAACAAAGTCATAGTTTAAGAAACATAATTTGCACTTATGCTCGTATGGTCCATTCCAGTGGTCATCTTTGCCACCATCTAGAACATACTGGATGAATTCCTGTAAAACGAAATGATGGTTTGAATGTATGAATCTGCACTTAATTATATCTACATTTTTAATCTGGTGATTATTAGAGCAAGGACCAGACAGTGCCGAATATTGAAGCCAAAAATCGGTCGAGCTATTTGTAGGGATTGTAGATTGGAGAGTGACGTGTTTTTTTTAAACGGGGGTGGACATTCGTGACTGTCAGACTGGGGCTTTATAATGCCAACTGAGAATATTTGAGCCTACCCATAAAATGGAAATTCACATACACGCAAGAGGAAGTACACATAAAGCCAAATGATTGGTGTTGTATAAGGATGAAACATAATAAATGATTCTTCATTCAATACTGTCCTGACAGTGTCATATGACACATGACCCTATAGAGTGGCTGGCAGAAAGAACTAGTTCATACTTATGTCATAAAAATGTCTTCTATTGGACTGATGCCGTGTCACTCGGGCATGTAGATAGTACACACAAAAATGAATAGCGTTCTTATACGAGTGGGCGTGAGAGAGCAGACAACACCTTAATGAGTGTGGAGTCAAAGTTTGGAGTGTAGGATATCAAATTTTAAGTTCCTTCTCTCAGCCAATCAGAATCGAGCATTTTCATTAACCATGTGAGAATATATAAAATGAGGCAGATAAACAAGCATAGACAACCTTGAACGTAACTCCTCTTCCTGTTTCTTGCAATGCTTTTGGCATGTGTATTCTGTACTTCTTTAAGATGCGCGACCCAACGCCTCTCATGTAGTTTTCGTTGTTCCCAGCCAGTTTTTCATTGTATGCAGATACCAATCTGTAATTGTAAATAAATATAACTGTGTGGTGTGTTTAGTTAGTGTTTCATTTCACTGTTATGCAATATTCCTCTATTTCAGGCTTATTTATCGATACAGACGATGTGTTATTTTGTTCAAGCGACTTGACATTCACACCAGATCATCGGCATCGTTGTCATCCATATTGCTCTTCCTCCACACCCCGCGGAACATACAACACTTGCTACTGTAGCTCATGGTGGTCACCACTCTCGCCTGATCTGTGCCTGTTTAACGAGGCAGTGTTTGGGATGAGTTTGCTACACACACACACACACACACACACACACACACACACACACACACACACACACACACACACACACACACACACACACACACACACACACACACACACACACACACACACACACACACACACACACACACACACACACACACACACCACCTTACACACACACAAGCACCCAACACACAATCACACACCCACACACACACACAACACACACACAACACACACACCATGCACAAGTACCTGGTCAAAACCTTGGGGTCAATCGACCCCACTTGTACATTGGAAGCTTAGGGTTGAAAAACCTTATATAAGAATAATTTTACGACCATAGATAAGACTATATATAACATACGTAATTTCACATAGCAAAACATAGAAGTAATTAATGCACTCTTTCACACTCTATTATTATTCAAGTGATGGGTATTTTTCTTCCTCTACCCCCTCTATTTCCCCCTCCCTTTTTTAATCGGCACCTTATATCTTATAGAATAAGACTTTCTAATACGTGAAAACTGCATTAAAATCGCCAACCTTTTCTCGATATTTTCTGCCATACAATAGTTTACTTGACTTACATAGTGTTTTATATACAACTTGTATTAACCAATAAGCTGTACCTGTCGAATGGATGTCTGACAATGACAATCTTGTACCAGGAGCGCAGCCGTTCGCGGACGGTGGTTGCATTGAGCCCCGCGTCTGCACACGCCATGCCCTTCTTGAAGATGTCCGAGTGTATGCTAGCTAAATGTACAAAACAATAAACAGCAAATAACATGAGGTTTCTCAATACCAAGCACCAACCACCTGACCCGACAGCGTACAGCATGAGTGCATCACCTCATAGGCAGATTCGGGGGCATAGGGGGCGCAGGGGGCACGCCCCCTTCTTTTCCCATCAAAATACTTCATTTTCATAGGGTTTTTCATGACATCCCTTAAGTGCCCCCCCCCCCCTTCCCCTTTTTTTCCTAAAGTGCGCCCCCCCCCCTTCCAAAAACTTGGATCTGCCATTGCACCTAGTTAACATGCCTTTCTTGAAGATGTCTGAGGAGTACATTTTAGAGACCACATATGTTGTCAGTCCCACGGTGATCTTGATATAGACATTTTACTCTAAAGATTATTCAAAGTACATATGTACATGAGTTTTCCTCAACACCAACCAGTTGACCCGACTGTGACTCCGGTTTGGGACGTTCTGGTCACGATTCCAACTCCCATCGCTGGGCCGCAGAAGCTCAAACTGTGTACATCATAGTTAACTAAACTGTCTTCGTATCAGACATAATATATTTACAGCCGCTTTCAACCCTAATGAATTGACCTATTTACGTTGGCATATCCACAGGGATGGGGAAAACAGGGATGGGGATGAAACCCATATAATCCTATCTAAGCCCCACCCGCCACCTCGACCTTTTTTCCCAAAAAACTGGTTGTGGCAGTGATTTATAATAACTTCATTAGCATATGCTGTTGATATTATTACTTGTATGGAGTGGGATTTTCCCCCACCAAAATCTGTACCATATGCTTTGGGTGCCATTGGAATTTCCGCGGTGTTGTTGGCCAAGATGTGTTTCCAGGTAGAGCAGCCAGCCTTCGCATGCATGCACACGATGACCTATAATGGAGGAAAATATAAGAACTATAGTTCTAATAACAATACTAATTAAACCTCCAATTCAGACCACCTCCAGAAAGGAGCACCTCTTTGATGAGACGTTATAATGATCACATTTGGGCCTTCATAAAGAGTCCAACGGGAGTATTCAATGGGAGACCACATCAATATACGAAGCCTTTGCTATAATTTGTTCGGTACATCAGGATCACGGTTGTCAATGCTAATAGTTTACGTCCTCGACCATTTGATGAACTCACACATTATAAAGTAACAGTGGCGTCATCTGCCCAGGGTTGAATCGAAGGGAGAAAATGGCTTCCGGGACCAAAAATGCATCTAGACTATACAGAAAGGCAGTCCCGCAATAATAACCAAGTATAAATAACACATATATAACGTCCTCTTTTAAGGAGACTCGTTTTGAAGTTTTGTTAATATTCAAACATAGTACACCCTGAGTAGGCCCTATCAAGGGCTGCTGAATAAGCCGCCAGCCGATATGATATAGAGTGACATAGTACCTTGCACGTTTATTAAAGTACGTTACTCAACTCATGTTGTGGTGCATCTTTGGTATACAACCTTTAATTCATCACACATTCACAGAATCATTTAGATATAATATTATATACAAGTATGACATTGAATCTTTTGATCAATCATGTGGTTTCTGCAGGTGGGAGGGGTGGAGTGCATGCAAATGACTTGTCAACCCGTCAACTTGTCCACCCATCGGCCCGTCAATCCATTACACTGACTTATCAATCCATCAACTTTTCTCAATATGAATATTGCCATACAACTGTTTCCTGCCAACCATATCGATCTTTTTACAAATATATTGCCATCCCAGTATTCCGTGTGATCGAATGCCTCTCCACTCTAAAAAGATAGGTGACTAATTTTGGCATTTTTCTATAATTGTACCTTTGAAGTGGAGATTCATAGCTCCTAAATGGTACATGATAGCCTTTGAACATTGCCTGGTAATGATTTTCACTCCAGCTAACGGCCTATATCCGACTATTTAATAGTTAAAAGCTGCTGCAGTCTAGTCAATAATAATACATGTACATTGTACGTGTATGTGTGTAACAAGTGTGATATGAGTAACCAAGAGACCTACATGTAGCTTGTTGAGCCTTGACATTAATTGTACCACCACGTGAAATTGTATCGGTACAATTTCACGTCAACTTGACATTGTACCACTGCCGATAAATGGTCCAGCAACAAGTTACTTGCCACGAACGTGTAACACATGTGAAATTGTACCACTCACAAAAATTTTACGAACACAATAAAAGTAGTCAACCTCAGCAGCTTTTATTTTGAAACGTTTTATTTCTCACAATACTCTTTAATTGGCAAAATTGTAACCAAAATGATTCTAGTTATTGCCAGGAGTAATAGGAGATCGAGTTGTAGGATGAACATTGGAATGAGGAGTAATAATTGGCTGAGTAGAGATTGAAATCAAAGTAAATGAAAATGATGTACATAGACTATTGATCTATTCATGCTTTTCTCAGACTTTTGACAAAGGTCATGATAAAATATGTTGTATGTATAAGCCCTCACCCCGACAGCATATACACTCATATCACCTGATCAGTATCCACTGATGAGGAACAGTAAAATGGGTAAAATGGTGTCTAATCAAGCACAATGTTGTTTACATCATTGAAATGGACATCCAGGTCTTATGCAGCAGCACGCACCAAGTATTGTAAGTCACTCAAAGAATCTCAATACTTCAAACTGAAGCGGTTTTGAATCGATGTTTGTGTAAGTATAATACCCTTATCCTCATCTTAGAACTAGTAAGTCATGGTTTTGACCAAACCAAGGCCAGATCAAGATTTCATGAGTTTTGTATGGAGGGTCGCAGAGATCAAAAGGGGACTATAAAATTGATATGAATTGTGAAAGGGGGGCACACGCCTCCTGCGCCCCCCCCCCCTTGTATGCCTATGTGGGGCGGGGTTATAAGGAGGTGGGATATGGGAGAAAAGGCTAAAAATAGGTATGTGGGATTTCATGACCCCTGATACCCCATATACAGTAGAAACGCCCTCATGAGATCACTTTTGGGACTGACCTCAAATGCCCTCAATTGAGAGGTGGTATCTATAAGGATATTCATTTGTGTCACTTTATGAACGTTTGGGACCATGAAAAATGGTCCTATTACATAGGAGGTCTCAATATACACGTGGGCTTAATTACTGTATTTTGGACAACTGCTTTCCAATTCTGCTCACCTTTCTCTCCCTGTATCTCGAGCACCCTTATTTTCATGATTCATCTATATATCCACTCTATTTGATCTAGCATCCTCACTCTGCCTTTGCAAACTACATTACCAATGTCTATGGTATGGTGCCCATTTTCTCGAGAAGGCTATCTGAGTTGACATCATCATTGCGTTTCACATGGCACATTTATCAAATCAGGGTTCTGGAATTTCTGCTCAGGCGATTTACGCTACTGGAGGATGCTACCTAGATTGGGTATGATGAAGTGTTACAGTGGTGTATACTCAGCCCTAGATAACAAAGGTATATGCTTCTTGGTGAGTACTAGCACGAGCTCATGGAATTTAGCCCAAGGAGACTTGCATCTCATAGTTGCAGGCACGTACGTCACCTGAATGATCAATGATCGTTGATCAATATTGTCCCTTCAGAAAATAACTGTAAGTTTGGACTGGCGTACACGTAACGCTTTAAATACTTGCAGGCAGGTCCGCCTACTCTACAAAGTGACACAAAAAACAGTTTGTATTTCAGAATATTAAAGGCGAAGATAAAACAGGTGTTTCTTATATCCTTCTGATTGGATTTTCAATGGATGTTGCATGTAACTGAAAGCACCCTTTACATTTAGGATGACATGTTATGGTCTTTATTGTGTAGTTCCCCGATAGAAAGTAACAGCTGCACTATTCAAATGGGCAAGTCTATCCATCTTGGTGAAATTTGGAACAGAACACACAGCTGTAGCTCATTTGTTGGAAATTTCTTGGCCTTATTTCATGATTAATACATGGTCTAAAGCTGATATGTTTGTCATTTGCATTTATGTCAGATGTGAAGATTGTTGTGTATTTTGATGTGCAGTAAATACAACATTTGTTTTATATTTCTCTCTCTTTTCTAAAACTTTTTAGCATTGAACATTAACAATTTAGATAGAGAATGTGAATTTGATACTCGATTGTGATGTTGAATTATTGTATTCAAACCCATGCTTCTAAATAAGGAGCATGACAAGTATGAACCATTTTTCACAGTCATTATGTCATCCTGCTTTACAGGACCCTCAGAGGTACAATGTGCATTCACATTATATATTATCTGCACATTTGCATATTCAGTAGCTTGTCAATTAGGTCACAGGACGAGCCACTCGCAACGTAGTTTGCAACAATCTTCTTACACCCTTGGCTATGATAAAAGAAGTTACTACAGTGTCATCAATACAAGAAGCATCGATCATTGCTGAAAGTGGTAAGCCCAATCATGCAAAGTAACTTAACTCGTCCGTTCACTATATCAGTCAAAGTTTCCACTCATTGCTGATAAAAGTTGACTATCTTACTGAGGGGGATGACACAGGATAGTGGACCATGGAAACATGGGGTCAAAAAATAGTGGAACATGGAGCATAGGAAGTCATAGTGGAACATGGAACATGGCAATTCCCTCATGTTTTTTTCACTTTGGTCACGATTTTACATTTACCTTTTCCTCAACATTTTTACTCTGCTCAAACTGGCACGTATACACTCCAGTACTGAGTGTGAACGCTCAGTAAGTGCTAGGAGAATGTTGCACCGCTACTCCAGAGCTTCAATAGGACATTTTCAGAGTAGACTATATGGGTTTATATCCATATTTATAATGACTGCACAAAAGATCTGGGCTGGGTGGTAAGATAATGCTTTGAAGGTTCAAACCCACCCTCAATGTGTTTAAATAGAGAAAGACTTATGTTTGAAATTACAGACAGTTTTTATAATAAAGATTGGTGCAAAAATGGTTCTGATTGCACATGTGAGCAGTCTACATCTCCATAATATGGAACTGGACAGTGATTTATAAAGATCAATTGTGTCACTTCTAATGAAGTAAAATCCATGTTTTTGTTTTGGTACATGAACTCTACATTGACCCAAAGCCATATCATGCTATATATCCTCCCCCGGCTCGGTCTCAAATGTGGGCCCCTCCATACAAAAAGCTTCTTACACCCTTGGCTATGATAAAAGAAGTTACTACAGTGTCATCAATACAAGAAGCATCGATCATTGCTGAAAGTGGTACTGGTAGTAAAGAGGTAGAGGCTGCTGGTGATCTTTCTGGTACAAGTACTACCACATCAGATAAGAATGCAAAAAGGTTAGAAAATAGTTTTCTATACTTGCACATAGCCACATGATTGTTCATTTATGCATCAAATAATTGACACTAATCAGTACATTAAGGGGTCTGTTCGGACCCCAAGGGTATACTTTTTGTAAAATATTTTTATCTGCTTGTTTTTTCTTATTTTCCTATTTAGTTGTCACCCTATAACTTGCTTTCATCAGGATTGAAGAGTTTTTGATTTGGTTAAATGTTAGGACTCCCACAGAAATGTCTGATTCGGGTCAGCATATACATGTAATAGAGAATTGCTGATAAATGTGTTCAAACTTGTTTTCTTGTTGTCGTTTTCATAGTGAAACATGGAACATGAGAAATTATAGTGGAATATGGAACATAGGGGCAAAAGATAGTGGAACATGGAACACAGGTGTAAAATATTAGTGTAACATGGATCTCAAGACACCTGTGTCACCCCCTCCTTATTATGCTCTAGGACCATGTGCAAATCCATGTGGTCTCGTAATATGAACCTGTATATGTGCATAAACAATGTTCATATCTGATGATAGATTTATTACCCATTGGAATGTTCTCACAGGACACTTCCATACCCTCTTCCTGTTAACATTCCATATACATCCCACATTGATCCGAACAAATGAAAAATATTTTTGACTTTTTAGATATGTCTCACATTTTTAAAGAACGGAAACAATGTGACTTGATATTATGTAATGAAAAACTTAATGATATATTTGAAAAGGATTGTATGAGAAATGTTGAAACCAAACCTGAACTTCGAACTTTAAAACGTTTTAAAAATGATTGTAAAGCAAGTGATTATATCAAAGGCTGTTTAAAAAAATGTCAACGCCCATTATTAGCAAAATTTAGATGTGGAATTTTACAACTAAAATCGACACAGGTCGTTTTGAAAATATTGAGTTAGACCCACGTCTGTGTATCTTCTGTGAAAGAAATGAAATTGAAAATGAAGGTCAATTCCTTATAAATTGTGATCAGTATAAGGACCCCCGTACTGTACTGTATTCAAAAACAATAGATAAATGTAAAAATGTTAATAGTTTAAATAGAAAAAAAACTGTATAATTATTATGACAAATGTCAAATTGAATTGAAAGGATTGGATCAATCGCAAAATTGAGCATGCTGACGTCTGATTGATAATGTGATTTAGACCGACAAATCCATCGCAAAATCGAGCACGCTGATTGACCAATCAGCGTGTTATTTTTTTGAAATCAGACGCCAGCATATCAAATTCCATGACTAAAATCCATTTTCATGATTTTATTTTTAAAATAAATCATATCATAACATTCAACATTCAAGTCAATTTCGCTTTGTTTTGAGCAATTCCTGCAGTTTTGATTAGGAGTTAGTCAGGAGGGGGTAAACTGTTGCACTCCGCACAGCATGAACACGCCTTCATGACCTTACTAAATCGTGATTTTTTTTTAGCGTTCATTCCATCGCAAAATTGAGCACGGAGATTGACCAATCAGCGTGGGTTATTGGCGGTGATTTTTGCACGGAATGATAGAATGATTATTTGACTTGACTTGACTTGCTTCAATTCATATTCAGATTGTTATACATTTCAAGTGTTATGTCCAATCAGGTAATG
Source organism: Streblospio benedicti (assembly GCA_019095985.1). Taxonomy (NCBI): domain Eukaryota; kingdom Metazoa; phylum Annelida; class Polychaeta; order Spionida; family Spionidae; genus Streblospio; species Streblospio benedicti. The sequence goes on along the minus strand of CM032660.1, from coordinate 21,129,905 downwards.
ACTTTGTATTGATCGTCAATTTACTTCTATTTACATTGTGGAATATGTGACATATTATTCTAAAAGGATATGATAATTTTCACTTTTTCATAGACGAAAAGACTTTTATCATTGTCATCACTGCATTATATTTTTAAACATAAAAAATAAGATAAAGACTTGTGGACTTTGTAAAAAAAGCCAATACCCTCATATCATTATTCTGTGGCATCTCATTCAAGACTTGGCATTTATCATATATTCAAGAATTAGGACATAACATTGAAAATTTAAACCACATTTGTGCAAAGTGTATTAACGTTTCCTCTTCTAGTTCTCTGTCACACAAAGACACTTTTCCCACCACAAATTATAGCCAAAGCATCCTTTTGGATTGAATTCCATGGAGGCAACATTTTCCGCCAGACGTCTTGGCGACGCAGCATCCGCTTGAGGGCCGGGTATATCCGGGTATATCTTCGTCCGGGCACACTCTGTGTGCACTTTGTAAAGGTGTACCCGTCATTCCATGGGTGAGTATTATCACGGTTCATAGATAACTTCGTGATTTTATTTTCGTTAATATTGTTATCTGTTTCATTTCCATGTGAATAGTTTTTTGGCCTTATTATTTTTACACGCCCCTTTTCCTGGCACTTTTCACAAGGCCCACGTACTCCATTATAACGCCCACCACACTCTCGAGTTGTTTAAAAAACAAATCTGTGGCTGTGTTACTAAAGCTTCTGTCTGAGAGTCACGTATTTCATCTCCTTTTTTGTTTCAGTAAATTATATGGCATCAATGATAACGCCTTTTTTTTAATTTTATCTGTTAAAAATACGTCTACGACGAGACAATGTATTTATTAATAGTTAGTGGCTACAACATCAGGACGGATTCGGCTTCAATATTCCAAAATGTCAGACGCTAGCCTACTTGTTAACGTTCAAGTTATCAGGTTATGGGTAGTGTTTAGCGTACTCGGTTAGCGTGAGTCAAGACGATTAACCAGCTGTATTAACCCAATCTGACCACAGATTACGAATCAAATTCCCAATCAACGGTCTGGCAAACGTGGTCACAACTCACCTTATTTCGTGGATCCATCCATAGCTCGTGAGCAAACTCAATAACTTCAGAGTCGGAAAGCGAATCGAGGAAATCCCCAGCGCCATGCCGTTTGAAAGTGTGGAACAACCTGCCTTGCTGCGTCTTCTTGCAATAGTCATTTACAATTTTTAGTCTTTCTTCAGTTCTACACTTTCGAGTCACATCGTCTACAAGTCAAGAACATAGACCAAAAACATGCATGCACAGCCGTAGATGTCAATTTTCAACCCGTGTTCATGGTGTTGATACATGAGCATATACATGTACATGTGCGTTCGAGACGGGTCGTTCGGTAACCAAAGATTCGAAGCTTTGTAGTTTAAACCCTGGAGGTGGGGTGGGAATGGGGTGTTTGCGTTACATTTACAGGGTGGGATATTATAAAGGAAGAATGGCTAAAATGAAATAAATATATGTCTGATTCTGTCACATTTCCTCATCACGAAAGATATAAGCATAAAATATGTCATTAGCAAACAATGGTTCAAACCTTCTGCTCCGAAAGCGAAGCTTGCTTCGAAGTGAAAAATTGTCTCGTGCCAATGCAACAAAAGTCTACTCCATGGGGTAAAAAAAAACACACATTAAACGTGACAATGAAAACTTAACAACAAATTAAAATGAAAATGAAAAATAGTAAGCCTACTGCAGAGATGACACAGGGTATTCTATAACCGATGCGTTTTATTATGAATGCATACAATGTAACCACATTTTGCCACGTTTAACAAATCGCCTCTGAATTTCCCTTGAAAGTTAAAAGAAGAATATACATTTACACACATTATTCCATTGACACCGATGTAGCAATTACGTTCAGCCATTTATTTGCCACAGTACCGGTATATCTATCATAATAGATAACTACGATTGAGTTCAATAATCAAAAGATATTGTATACTTTTGTACTTACTTCTATCAGACGCACTACCGTTGTCAGTTCTACTCAAACTCAAAGAAGTCGGCGAAGAAGATGTGTCGCTCAAAGACAGTTCAACAATTTCAAGAGAAATTCCAAGTTTGTTGTACAGTAAAACAAAACTAAGTCCTATACAAATCAGTAAACATAAGATGAGCCAAATGTTTGGTCCTCTAAACAACCTCATGTTTCGCACAATGGAATGGGTAAGTATCCACCCCGTTATCAATTTATCAAAGCCAAAGCGGCCGTGATAGGAAGTCTCGTATCACCAATATGTCGCCGATGAATTAATAAGTGGAACTATAAAATATATACTCATCAGCCGCCACCTGCTGTTTTGGTTGAGTTCAATATGCAGCAATTATTTGTTTTTAGTTTTATAAAATCATTCATTTTTGTTGACTGCTCATTACATTTACAACTCTGCAAAACCACAAAAGGCTATAATAAAAGCACATGCGATCTTCTAGAACATAAATCAACGTAAACAATTCGCGAGTATAGAACATCCACCTCGCTATTGAGACCACCTCTACAATAAGACCGTTCGCACATTCTCAACTATAAATAGAGAGACCAACATGAACACCTATATTAAAAGTGTAGAGACCACTTCTCTACTGCGACCAGAGCCCTGCAATGGCAGTATGTGCAGCTCTGAGACTGTGCGGGAGATAAGTTTACACCCACACCTGCGACGCGTGTTAAATGTGATACCTGCAACCGCACGCACACCCGCACATATTTAAACTATCGGTGCCCCCCACACATATGGAGCCTGCACTCACACCCGCACTCACAGATACTGATGGACAACCCGCAGAAAACCCCACAAAACGCTGCACAAAGGCAGGATTGTATTCAAGAATTCACAGTTTGCACACATTCATCAAAACACGTTGGAGCTGTTATTTTGTCACAGTCTGATTTTGTACTTTACTTATATTAGTAGGGTAATGCCGCGCAAGCTCTTGTCTTCAGACACGGCACTTAAAGACCTTTCTATCTCGACCACCTGTGGCTATCAAACTGTCTGAAAGTGTGATAGACGTCCAGCAACATATAAATGTAGATATTCAAGCTTCCTCCTTAAATAAAAATAAAAAAAAAAAATAAATAAAAAAAAAAAATAAAAAAAAAAAAACGTGCATGCGGTTTTTTCCCCGTGTTTTTTTCTTCTCTTTTCTTTCTTTTTTTCGGTTTTTTAAAGGCGATGCTTCGGGGCCAACGCTTTGCATATCACATTTGTGAGAACGTGACATCTCTACCTAGGACTAATCCAAATCTCTACAAATATGTACAAGGATCTACAAGGATAACTAAACGTGAAAATAGGCGGGACAAATGCCCGAATTATCAAAATCACAACGCGCCCGGTGTGCGCTCCATAGCGCAAATGGATCGACTGAGATCCACATTTTCTACCTTCACACAAGTTTAAACAGGTGAAAGCTCATATCCATATTTGGTGCAGTAGGCACGACTTTGAGTTAGTATAGCTTTTAGCTATTGACAGATTACTGTGAATGGATTTCATGAATCATGTAGTAAGTACCGAACGGTTTTGTGTACATAATTGTAGGATATGTGTGTATACATGTAGATGAGTAAGGAGTTTAGGTAAAAATATGTGAGTAGTTGAGTTTTGCATTGCATATTCGTAGTTAAAATATAACTTTGTTTCTTACAAAAAAATAGCTATAATAAAAGTGATATGTGTCCATCGGGTATACTAGGTATTTAATAAATAATAGAAACCCTGCTTATAAAACAATTGGCCAAAAGCACTGATATAGTATAAACGCTACAAAATATGGACTCAATTCTGTGTGGTATTTGTACTTGCACGTTTCGTTGCTAATGACTCAATGCATAATTTGCAGTGACTGATACCATTGCCTTTTATAGCAAAACAAACACATAAAATAATACTGCAAACACACTAGTAACTGGTTGTTCCAAGCCATCCTTGAGTGGTACATGGTACGGTAAATAAGAAAGCCAGATCCATGTGTGATGAATAATCCCGTCTGTGTCATGATCGTGCTATAAGTACCAAAAAGGATTTAGAATTTACAAAGATATGCATTGATAGTCTCTTGGTAAGAACACTGATTGCGTTTTCATTTTGTACTGAAGTTTTAATCTATCAAGTTGTTGATGATTTTTTCTTACAAATGTTTGTGACAAACAAACGTCAAGTTAGTCACTAATATCATATAACATACTGCTCCTTAACCTGTTATAAAACAATGTTATGAATGTGTTTATATCTTTAGATGAATGGTATTCCAGCTCACTGAGAAAGATTATGGAGGTTCTACTTGCACTTTTAAGCATATTTACTGTTTTTGTCCATGGTAAGTTAATTTTGATTTTTTTCCCCACTTCCTTAGAAATTTACGAACCCTACATGTATGCTTTATGATATGAAGCATCAATGTTCAGGAAACGATTGTTATGCTATAAAAAGGCCTTAATTATTCACAACAAATTTACAAGTATAACTATCTTGAAGAAGCAATGCATTTTGCCGTTATTAATTCTTTGTATTTTGTACCTTAGATTATTTTTTTAGTTTTATTTAGTATTGCATTTTAAAATAAATTGTATTGATATACTATAAAACCAGAATATTTGGTCAATTTAAATTATTATTATTTCTTTAAATGTTGCAATTTTCAGTGAACCACAAAAATTCTAAATGAAATCATCCGTAAATTTTTCTAGTACCATCGTATTCAGTGATATAATGATTTTTTATAGATGTAATTTTGAATGGACTACTATTTTTATGTAGGGCAGAACATAGTGCGTGTTTCTGGTGACAAAAATAGCAAAAGAAGTGGTCGTGTAGAGATATTTCAAGGTGGGCGCTGGGGCTACATTTGTGACGATGGCTGGGATGTGAAAGATGCTGCTGTTGTTTGTCGAATGCTCGGCTTCAAGTAAGTAGAATTATTCTCAAGAAGAATAACTTTTCTAATTACATTTTATGATGCAAATATTGACAGACATGCGTAGACTTTTGAGATGGATACTTATGATGACATTGTAAACAAGTAAACAAGGAAAATAAAAATCACTACAGATTAGAATATCATATACTCAGGGTTTGACATATTAAAGTGGTAAACATGTAGCGCCAGGGTACCGGAAAACTGCCAGGTCTAGCTGATGTTTGTATATATTTTACCAGGGTATATCAAAATCTATGGACTCCACCATTTGTGCCCCCCTTTTCTGAAAACCTAGACTTGCTTTGGCCCTCATGAAATAAATTTTCAAACATCTATTTTTCAGTGCCGAATATGTGCAGCCTCTGTATAACACCAATATGGTTGGTTTGGGATTTACTCCCCCAGTCGCTGGTACTCCTGTGCTTATCACGGAAGTGGAATGTAGCGGGGATGAAAGAACAATCGCAGATTGTCCTAGATCTAGTAAGAAATAAGTTCTTGCATCTGTTTGTACTCCAAGTGAGCTGCCATTTTTTAGATGTTCATAGGAGGGGGTAGTGGGGCTTGGTTTTTCAGCTGGAATCAAATGTTTTGTTGATTATTTATTATGCAATTAATAGTTAACATTTTTTTTTCACACAATTGCCATTGAAAAATGTAACCAAAAATAAACTAAGCCCGATATATTGAGATGTACGGATCCAACTGTAATCTACCAGAAACACTTTACAAGAAATATTAATTGTCTTCCAGATAATGGAGCAAACTGTAATATTAACGAGGCATCTGGTGTAATATGTTATGGTGAAGAAGTAACTACAACAACAACCACACCAATACCTACTACGACCACCACACAACCTCCGCGGATATGTAAGTAAAAGTTACGGACAAGTATCACGCAGGCAACATCTTGAATCCAGAACGAGGTTAATTGCTGTGTGACTACAAAAATATACACAAAGATCAGACATTTACAAAAAAGGGCTAGCAGTTTTATTTTGAAAACGGTTCAAATAGCGATGACATTAATGGTTTACAACTATACATCACAAAACACATGCAAACTTTTTTCAAAAAGATTAGGGCTCAAAATTGCCGTTTTGTCTTTCCAGGTAATAACCCAAGTCCAAACGTGCGTCTGTTGGACGGTCCAAACGAAGCCTCTGGAAGAGTTCAACTTCTCCGTCAAGGAATTTGGAGTGAAGTTTGTGATGATGGATGGGGAGAAAATGATGCGAAAGTCATCTGCAGAATGCTGTGCTATAAGTGATACTGCTTTTCTTATCATAGTCCTTATGACTATTAATTGAAAGACATCAGTTTGATTCCTCAGATTTTTAGTTTTTGAACATCACTGCTGTTGACAAATAAAAAAAGAAATCCTGAGCTTCCTTAAAAATCATTTCAGCCTATTCAATGCGATATTCAGTTGTTTATTACATTTTTTGCTGCCCTCTGTTTGCAGTCCAGCTAATGCTCGAGCTCATATTGGCGGTACATTTGGCAATGCCACTGAAGACAACACACCCGTGTTCTGGATGGACGATGTAGAATGTAATGGAAATGAAGCAGACATCGGAAACTGTGCCTTCGCTGGCTGGGGAGTGCACAAGTGTGAGATCACTGAAGCGGCTGGCGTTAGCTGCATGATAGACGAGCCGACACCACAACCATGTCAGTATATACCCAATAGTCAACATGTGTGTGATACATTTCAGTGGACACTACTACACGTACAATAAGACAGGATCATTAAATAACACTCTCAGTTTTAGGTCTGTCAGGATGGTCGAGTGGTCTAATGCGCCTGTCTTAAGTGTTTCGTGGATAGGTGCCACAGTGGTCTAGGGTTTGAATCCAAGCAGAGGCTATGTGATATAGCTCTATAGGATTGGAGGAAGAATCCTTAAATGTCAACCATGTCAGTGTTTAGCAGGGACATACCCAGCTTTCTAGTTATGGGAGCATGGTGGTGGGGGTTCCGCAGTCCTTTGCGATTGTGTCTGTGGATATCGCAGGGTGATTTTAGTCACACAGGGTGGGCCATAACCCTACTCACAATTTGACTGACGCTCCTTGGATCCTCCACTGTTTTGTCCAAGTGCAATGATTTAAAAATTTAAATTAATTTGAAGGAATGTATATTTATGTTATGCAAAATATTTCCTTATTAGAGCAGTTCATGTTATATTTTTATGAGTGCAAACAAATATTTGCTTGGTCTATCCATACAAATATGAACAATCAGTATTCAAGATAAACATGATAAGCAGATATAACTGTAGTATAATTCTGAAAATATATGTGAAGTCCCACCATGATGAAATGTATAGTTCAATTAAAAGAAATCCAATTGGGCATCACTTGCAGCTTTTCAGTAACTGGAGATAAATTACAAACACTGTCTGTGTAGACATTGAAGTAAACTTTCAAAGCCATTTCATAATTGATTGAGGACTGTTACGCATTGCAGATATGGCATGAATACTGTTTGAATCTACTGTGATGATCTATCCATTCTAACATCATCCGTATTTCCATATTTGCAGGCAATTTATATACAATAAGGGCCTGTTCATTGAAAACTGGTGAAATGAAATTTCTATGAGTGTCTATTCTCATTTGATAAATTTTTCTTTAAATAAGTTACATTACAGTTGACAAATATTTATGCACATCAATCTAAATTGTCCGATCCTGAAAAAGGTGTAATGTATACATATACATGTCCATCATAAAATTCTGCAGTACCAGATCATAGCATACATTGTAGGTCATGCTTGTTTCCAATAATTTTATCGCAACAGACCATAACATAGAGTGTGATTAAAAGATTGTTTCACATCACTCTGCCAAACCTGAAAAAATTATCTTAACACATTTGTTTCCCATAATTCTACATTATAAATATTGATTGATTGATTGATTGATTGATTACAGTGCCCGATCCAGTTATTGACTGTGATGGGGAAGTGATTAAAGCAAAGTTTAGCCGCGCGGCGGAACCGAGGCTCAAGCCAGAGCACCTGTCGCTCACCGTGCCAGGCAACGTGAACTGTCTGGTGGAAACTGACCAGGACGCCTTCTGGGTGTGGATTGCAATTCCATTCATTGGATGTGGAACTACGAGAACAGTAAGTAAATGTAAATTGAGCATCGTTTAGATATAGAATGCTAAATATCTATGGAAGGGCCCATGCTCAACGAAAGGCCCACATCATATCAAATATCAGCAATATATATCGGAATGTCAATGTAAACATCCTCTCACAACAAACCCATGTACCCTATGAATTGTTTAGGAGTTCGACCTGAAAGCCAGTACACATTTAGACGTATATGAATGTGTGTGTAACATCAAAAATGAATTTAAATGCCGAGTGCATTGGTCAATAAGTGTGATTAGACCCTTTTGTTTGCTGTAGTATCGTTACGAGAGATGTCTACATGTACATATGTGGCAACTTCGAAGCTTCGATAGCTATTTGAAGTATTTTTTCACTTTAGTGAAGTTGTCATTTTAGGAAGTTTGGCAAGTGACAACTATGTACAGTACAATTTCTCTTCAAATGAAAAAAATTGTTTTAGAGAGGTGATCTTTTTTGAAATAGGTGCCATTTTCAGATGCTTTTAAATTATTTCACATGTACATTGAATATCTTGCTAAATCAATAGACAAAAAGTATGCACGCAAATAAAATGTGTAAGGAATGAAATTTTATATTGAGCAACTTTTTTTTGCAGGACAATGACACCGACATGATATATGCGAATTCTATTCAACATAAGGTTCCTCCAGAATCGAGTGTAATTACTCGAACAGAAGTTTATCAAATACCCGTGTCATGTGTATATGGAAGAAATGGAGATCCTGATAACGAAATAAAACCTGAAGGACGAACTCCAGGTCCGCAAGTTGGAGATGGACACTTTGAGCTCAGGCTTAATCTTTATGAGTAAGTGATGTTTTTTTCTAAAGTTTATTTGTTATATGGCTGCATTACCATTATCTGATATTCATTTGTCTGGTTTCTAAATAAAATATGAGAATTGTTTTATCTCAATAACTTTGTTTCGTTCATAGGACTAGCAAATTTGAGAAAGCTATTGCTGAATTTCCTGCCAAAGTGTTATTGGGTGACTGGGTATATGTTGGGATGTCGCTAATATCGACTGACGTGGATTTGAAATTGGTTGTACCACAGTGTTTTGCCACCCCAGAGCTAGACCCAACATCAGCTCCACAATATTACTTTTTGAGGGATAAGTAAGTGTATAAGTCTTGAAATAAGCTTTCTCTCATTGAATTTTTGTTTTCACATTTCTTGCATGACAGATATTTTGTTGCCAAATATTAAATTGTAATCATTTATGTGTACTGAATGTTTCCTTCAGACATTCATTGATTAAACATTAAAATCATTATACTATATTACAGATGTACTCAAGAGCCAACATACACTGCCTACCCAAAAAATAATACTTTTTATGGATTTCGTTTTCAAGCATTCAAATTTGTTAGTGAGCTGCAAGAATTTGAGTATGTATATTTGCACTGTAAAGGAATCGTGTGTCCTAAAAATGAAAAATCTAATGTATGTGACAGAACATGTAATTTAGATGGAGCAGGAAAACGAAAAAAGAGAGAAACATATGTCTATGGTAAAGATGGTTACGAAAAACAAGAGCAGTCACCATCAATATTTCAATCATTCGTCTCTCTATTTCGAAGTAAGAGACAAGCCATTGACACAGGTGAAATGATCGGAGACAAAATAGTTTATAGAGCAGATTTAGCTGGTGCTTTGCTGTTTACTAAGAAAGGTGAAGACAATTCTGGAATAGAAAATGAAGCAGGTGATAAAGAGAACACACCAAACGATGAGGTACGGCAAGAACGACCACCGAAAGAAAGCAACCAACAAGCTGGTCAGAACAACCCACAGAATGTACAAGGTTCGTTTAGCTATACATGTACAGTAGAACATCTCTATTAGGACCACCTTTGTGACCAGTGTCACATGGTCTCAATAGAGAGGTTGTCTCTATACAGAGGTTCATTTTGATAGCGTTCTGAAGAGCTTGGACTATGAAAATTGGTCTTATTATAGAGGTGGTCTCAATAGAGAGGTGGTCTTAATTGGAGGTATACAGTTGTACCCTAAATGTCTACTCGAACTAAAAAATGGCATACAAAATTTTGAGCTATCAGAGTAATTAATAATGGAAAGTAATTAACATGAACGGAAAGGGCTATTTGTTCGAGTTATCCATAAATTGACTTATTGAGTTATCAGTTTGAGATAAATGGACCCTACTGTATTTGAATCTCCATTGAATTCTTATTATTTATAAGGTGTAACGTTTCATACAAGAGAATGAAATTCTAAAATTGTAACCATTTACATGTACACCATGTAAATTTTACAGTTCTTTTTGCAAGCTTCTGGCATAATTGTTGAATAATGTTCTATAATTCTTATTCCAATGAGTAAGACAATATTTAGAGAATATATGAACATCATTCTTATATGTTATGTTAATTCATATTCTATTCAAGAATAAAATAAATTTTAGGTTTTTAAAATCAATTTGATTTTCTTTTTCAGAAAAGCTGACGGGCTCTGCACCAAATATGCCAATGGTCCATGTGATAGCCACTGTGATAATTATGCTTTTTCTTACAATCCTTATGCATTAGACTCATTCATTTTACATACCCTACACACAATCATCTGTACGTCTATGTAATGGTCCTGGTCCACCCCAACATTTTCATTATAATATAAACATGAAATTGATTTTGATTTTTCAACATACATGTAAAAGTCAATGGATACGTGGATGACTTTCTACACTATATGTATTTGACAATTCTTATTCATATTTTGGTAAAATTTATAAGCACAGCTAATTTGTGAATATCAAATCTTGGATGGATGTGTTTAACATATTCATCATATAAACTGTTATGTCTTGATGTGGTCATGACAAGATATGGACAAAAAATTATACACTTGATCATCATGCTTATGGTGGTCATAAACTATTACCGGTATCTCAAAAGATTTGTGCTTCTGAATTATATCAATAAGTGTTCATGTTTGTTCTTCTATTTTATTAGCTTGTTTTTTGTCTTGAATATTTATTGTTATTGGAAGCTAGATCTTTACTAAAATTATTTATACTATGTTTATAAAATGTGATACTTTTAGCAATTATTCCCGGGTTTTTATATTGTGACAAGCATGGTGATTTACATGTATATATATACAAGTTGTATGTTAGCGATATTCATTGTCAAATATTATATGTGTACGTTTAATTTTCTATGCACAATCTTTACGGAATGATATTGGTGCTTGTGTACTGTACAAAGATTTTTATCAAAGGCTTTATAATATTAACATTTATGTTATGTACACTGTAATATGAACTAAAAAGATGAAAACCATATTCTGACTATTTGAATCTCATATGCGTACTTAATACACATGAAATTGTAAGAACATCTATGCTTCAATTAGTTGTGCCAAGATTTTCTATATGCCGTCCATTTTGAACTATTTTAAAATACATTTTAACATAAATTGAATAAAAAAAATAAGAAATGATATTTTTTTAAACTTATTTAATTACTATTTCTGTTTAAGAAAAAAAATAAACAAAGAGCATTCTTACCATGGGAACTTATACAAAAATGTACTGGGTTAGGCTAGAATTATAAAGCTCATGGCTTCCGCTGTTATTCGCTCAATGACATACATGTATACACCGCAGCAATTTAAAAGACAATATTAGGAAATATATAGACTAGTGATTATCACAGCCCTCTGTAGTATTACATACTCGTAGTATGAAACAAAGACAAAGTGAGATTATTTTAGTCCATAAATTGCCCCTGTGCATGTATATAGTAAACATCAATCATGAGGTCTAACACCTACCATAATCCAAGTGCCCATGATTCTTGCATACATAGAAACTACTGACACAAAAACAAACAAAAAAACATTGTTCACTCAATGACAAGACATTCAAGTATTTGCCTATGGGCAATTGTACTCCAGTAGGTTGAAAATATATAAGGTCATGGCTTCAACCATTGATTGCTTAATTGCCTATTTTAGATATAATGACAAATTGTTATCAAATTCCACTGAGCGAACAATATTGGAGCCATGTGCTCAATCTTGAACTTACCACAGCACTAGTCTTGCCCATGTATTTGTGAGATACATTGTAGATATGTAATGTTTTGACCATGATATGAATTAATACAAAATATAGAATACAAAATACAACTTAAATATCACAATCATAATTTTACAATGTACACAAAATTTACTCTATATCACTGTGCTGAGCACCAGATAAAAAATCAAAGTAATTAGTGACTGTACATAAAAATAGTTTCAACTAAACAGCTTTCCACTTCACATACAATTAGATGTACCTTAATTATCCACAACCATGATCACTTTGAACAGTCGAAAATCGATCATATCAAATATGATCACTAAGAAGTCAATGTCTACTTACTCATGCAAAGGCTATCTGCTTAACTGACAAAGGTTTGACCTAAAAGCCCATGACATAAAACGTTGTCTAAATTGATGACAATTTTTTTTTACTTTTTGGTGTTAATTCAATATTATACTGAAAAAGAAAACTACTACCAAATCACTATGAATGTCATAGAATGTCTACACGTATAAGGTATTTCTTATGATAGAATTTAGTAACATTTTAAAACATGATTTCAAGTTACCTTTCTTCTTGCAATTACTAACTAACACGCAACCTGCAATATTAAATAAGCTAATCCAAATTACATGGCTAAAAATGATGTGCCACTAATAAAGAAAGTTCAATTAGTGAAAATAAGGGTGAAAAGTGTTACTAGTCAACATAACGATAACGATAACCATCGATAATATACTTATTTTCATGAACTATCCACTTGTTCTACTCAATAATTGTCAAATTTCTATGGACGAACGAGTACTTAATCCTGATCAGCATCATTTATCACACTGTCACCTCCACCCTGATGAGGGACTTGTTGAGGACCTTTGATTAATGCCTCTAGTTCATGAAGTAATCCTTCATTGCTGGGAGGATTCAGACAGGTGTCTCCACACGTGCTCACAGGAATATTCCTCAAGAGTTCTGTCTGTTGTGCTTCAGATAGTGCTGGCATTACAGGAGCGAGAGCTAAGAAGTAAGCACCTTGCTCTTTGAACCCCTGAAATACAATACAGCAGCTTATCATTATTAAGGGTGGATGAAATCGTTTTCATCGCTTTTATAGTGAACACACACAGATGGGCCTCTGCATGGCCTAGAAGTGTCACAGTAACACAAATTTTCTTTTTTAGCTGTAAAGTAACAACATCTGAATTTCTAAACATTTTACACAATACACACTCACATTTCTTTTATATCATATTATAAAGGGTGACATGAGAACTTTTAGAAAAAATTTAAAAGGGACACAAAGACAAAATAGTTATTTTTTGACCGCATACAGGGGCCTACTGATGAGAAAATTTGTGAAAAAAGCAGTACCTATACAATCTAATCTGTCTAATGTGGACAACTTTAACCGTGAAATTGTCCGTATAAGACAGGTGTCCTTAATGCGAGGTGTCCATATGGACAGGTTCCACTGTACATAAACATCATGATAGCCCTTACCTGCACACGCTCAAGTAAGTTTTCACCAAGCCGTTTTGTAAAAAAAGGCACATCAGGTGATTGCAATAGCTTCGTAACTTTTGGCAAACCTTCTTCAACCAGAAACATCTGCATATAACGTGCACCTTAAATGAGAAGTTCCATATTAATCCTCCATGTATATCAGAGTCCATGCTATTTGTCTTTAAATCTTTGGAATAAACAAGCTTCAAACGGCGCACATGAATATACAGTTAGCAAAAGTATATTGCATTTAGCAAGAAACGTATTTCACAACTTATGTATTTATTGAGTCTTTAAAAGCTTGAGCTATATAGGGTACCGTAACCAGTTTTCGTCCTCTAAACAGCGTAAAACTGAAATTATGTCATAGAAACCAAATGCAAACAAACTGGGTGAAATCCTCTTGTATGTACATTGTATAAAATTACAACACAACTCATAGATAGTTATATTGGCGAAATGTTATTTTAAAAAGAAAACACGGTTATTGACAAAAATGGCTTTAGATATGATTTCAGATTTCGGCTCCCCCCTTTTAGTAATTGGCCTTCTGACAATCTACTAAAATCTATATGATTTCTAAATATTTTGTTCTGAATGAATGTGCATTCATGATCAGTTTTAGGTAATTTTTTGTGAAGGTTTCAAACATAATCACAAGGTTCTAGTTCGAAAAAATCCAATTCTGGTTATGTTAGCCTACATTTATCTATAATAATATCCAAGTACTTTTGTCGCATTTGTAAAAATCTTACATTTTATGAAAGTGAAGTTGGAAATGACCCACATTCCAAACGCTTGAACAACTGGCAAATCATTTCTCAGCAACATATTCAAAATTGGCACAAATGTTCTGCAAACACAAAATTATCATTTGTCAACAACAAAATCTCCAAGACACTTTTATTAGGTACACCTATGACCTACTAGCCCGGCCTACAAACAGCCACCATATAAATTGATGCACAAGATTTTCCGATTTTTAATTTTAACTTCTGACAACTGCAAACACTGCATGGCATTCTTAATACTACGGTACTTTCCCTGACCATAGGAACATTATTGTACATACATGTTGGCATAGTAGACTATGGATCAATTTCATGCATGTGTTGTTTTTAGCATATTACAAATTTCTCAAACAAAGGCTTTCTACTGGACAACGTGTTAAACGTGCTTGAAGACAGTATAGGCCCAGAACATACAATACTGTACGGTAGTGTCTTTGTTGTGCAGTACGTTACCAGTTCTGGGCCAATACATGCATATTACTGGGATTTGCAAATGTAAACAGTTATCAAATCAAGTGGCTTCTGACCTGTATCTGACGGCTCGACTAATGTTGATTGGCCATTGTGTAATAGTTTTGACAATAGCTTCCTGGATATGATATGGGCATGGCGCATCAGATGGCCATGCATCTGTCTGTGAGAAAAAAATCTTTAATGAGTAACGTATAAAAATGTTTACAGACAATTTTATGAGAAGTTCACTTGGACAGTTTGCACTGTATGGGTTATAACTGTTTCAAAATATAGTAATCTTCTTACATTGATGTATTCAACCATCAGGTTGAGGAGTATAGAACAGCAGTGATACGGCAACTCTATCTTGGACTCATCAGGATCAGTCCGCCGAAGTATAGTACTGCAGAAAATAATAATAAATTCCTTGGAACTGAATAATCAAAACCAACTTGCAGTTAATGTCAGTCGCTGAGAACAAAGAATATAAAGAACATCCTAATGGTACTAGTACGTATTCAAACATATTTTACAATCATTCAACTCGCTTTTGTACACAACGAAAATTATGTAAACTAGCTGGCCCGTCTCCTACGGAGACTATTTTGTGTATGATGGAAACGAAAATGTGAAAAACGCTGTCTAGATTCGTCTGTCTCACTCAAAGAGGGTCATCAACACATTTTGTGTTACCCATGATGTATTATCTGCTTTCATTATCGCTAAGTAGTGCAGGTTTTGCTGTTATTCTAGGTGTCAAGTCGATTGAACATCGCATTTGTTAGTCGTCGACCTCAAATACAGCAATGTATAATCCATTAGTAATGTTATTCAACCAATCTATTACGAATGCTTGCTAGAAAATAGAAATAACTTACTTATTTTTATGGGGAAAATATTTGCACATGATGCTTCTGTCTGTCAATGCGCATGGTTAGTAGTCCAAATATCCCACCCGCTCCACAAAAACGAAAGTAAAGTTCGCACCCTTAATGTAATGCATCTTATTGTGGAACGTGGTGGCCGATATGTTAAAGCTCCTACGAAATGCGGGCCGGTAACACAATGCAATCGGCTGAATATTCGTAGTTATTAATATGTTTTGATTGCGAGATCGTGAGGTGCGATTTGTTAGTGTGGAACAAAACACAATGCAATCGGCGGAAACAATATGGCTATTCCACGAATAGTGCTACGTATTTTTTGACCATTTCGCAGCAGTTTTCTCATAAATGATGACATAATTGAATGTGTGTGGCTGGTGAACCCATTTCTACATTACTGACGTAGTGCAAGTTGAAGTTTTTAAGTGACAAAACTGTAGCGGTGAGCGCCAGGAGAGGAAAAATGTCAAATTTTCGTCAAATCAGCATTGCCAAGCAGTTTCGGTCAAGCAGTCTCCTAAATGAATAGAGAATGAAAGGTATGGTGCATATGGCAACATACACACAGTAGTAAGGCAGGGAGCGGGTGTAGTTTTGAAGCCCTAAAAAGCCACTGATAAGAGCAAAGGGGGATAAATGTCCGAGATTCATAGGGGGTGGTGGGCTAAAAAAGTAACAGCCGGCTTTCCATAATTATATATTAATAGACGACTGGTTACTCTACTCATACAAAATACTTGCATTGAGTATTAGTTAATAATAATTTAAAGTTTATGATTAAAAATCTATATTCAAAAGGATTAGATAATGATTCCACTTTCTTGCCAACAGTCTCGAGGAAAAATCATTGAGTTGCATCAAGTAATAGCATACTCTGGCATCCATCAGTAAATGGTTCCTGAGCTATTGGACTATTTTGTATCCATTGTCATATAATAATATATCAGTGATAAATACTATACATGTAGATTCAATTCAATTACGCATTGATGGAATGGGGGTATAAAGCTTTCACTTGAATGATAAACGTGCCTTAAAAGTAAAAATCAAACCGTACTAGAGTTTGGTGAGTAATCTTGAATCCATAAGGATAGAATTGATTGGAACACATTCTGATACATTGCTCTGAAACATGGGTAAAATATAAAGTTAAAATTAGTTTGGACATTGTGTAAGATTAGATAACATTCTAAAGTCTTGATAAACAGAATATACATATAAAGAATTTAATTTGTTTTTAATACAAGTGCAACTGCTTTTACATAAACCTTGTTCACACTTTTCTTTAACTTACAGGACATTACATACATGTATTCATGTACATGTACTGTAAGTTGTTCTCCAAAGTACTGTAGATGCGCTCGCCACCACATCGACATACGTCAGCCGATTGTCACGTCACGAAAATGTCATGTGACGACCTGCTAAAGTATGTTGATGTGGTGGCGCCCTCATCTATCATAATTATTACTGTTTATTTGCAAATAGTAATTCATTTTATACATTTACCGACACTTGAAGGACAAAAAGATACCCACCAATACACCTAGTACTTTATTTGATAGAGATTCATCTGTTTCTGTTGAACATTTCTTGAAAAAAACAAAACATAATTTTAAACATGTAACCCATCAACAAATGCAGTTGACAAAATCTTTAGTTTGATTTGATCAATGATGTTATTTACTATTATGACAAGCAATTATTGTTTATAATTCTGAGAAAACAAAATTATTTGTTATCAACGATAACATATAGGCTAACATTTAAGATTAACATTTAAGTTAAATCATCAGCTGTAATTTGTAATTATCATTGACTCATTTGTACCTAATTTGACTGCTCAAAAAATATTATACATGTACAGGTACTTACATATATAACGTAGAGACAGAGTGACAGAGAATCCACCTGCCTAGTTTTGATTTTCATAAACAGTCGACAATTTTCATCAGCAGTGTCTAATATAATAGAAGAGTTATTATCATAATTAATTATACCAGTAATATGTATATATAAGCACTTTCTTAATGCCCAAAACTTCAGATTAGTTTATGTCCCCTCACTGTCTTACGGTAAAATAAAATATCTTCTGTCTATTAGACCTATCTGTTGGTGCTTTCACCATAAAATATCATAATGTCCAGAATCACACTTAAAATCTTCTCAACAAGTTGATCATGATATAATCTAGGCTTACTAGAGCCACACCCGCCCACTGACTTGAGAGTGCAAGACGCTCATCATCAAAGGAAGAGGGACTGTGTAGGAGTCTAGAGCCACAGTCACTTGAAACATTTCTAATGAACTTATAAAACAATTGCTTCAAATCTACTAGATCATCTGCAGACCCTCCGTTTACACTTTTCCATGGATGTAACATCAAAAGCACAAAAGCGCCATATAGATTTAACAGAGCGAGCAACGTGTAACAACATACATACATGTACGTGCTGTACATCTTAAGTTAAGACCAGTGATAACTGGCGTAATATTTACTACGAAGTACGCTTGACTAAGAAAAACTATGGCCTAATTTCTGGTCTGAAGATTCTGCGAGATTTTTATAAGTATTAATCAAAATAACCTTGATCAAACTGACGCTCTTGCTCCTCATAGTGGAAAACCAGTTAATCAAGATTAAGAATTGATTAGGCTAGCAAAGAGTGGTGTGAAACGTGATCTCAATTTATAATCTACAAACCTACATGTATAGTTTTGCCAACCCAAAGGGGTTTGGGTATAATTATAAAGTTTTAAAAAATGATAATTCTTTCTGCAAAAGTTCATTCTCTAAAATGTTTTCTTTTTTGTGCATGCACCGGGTACAATACATCTTCAGTTATTGGCAGGAGATTAAACTATCGAAATAAAATAATTATCTCTTCAAGTAATTTGCAACCATCCGTTTATTGCAAACTTTGGCAAGTTTACAGATGTAATGACGTATAGTCATTTGCTTTCATGTAATTTGATAATTTACATCACTCTAACTTGAAATTTGTATAACATGAGTTTTTTACTGCCTTCAAGTTTGAGACGAACAGGTCCAAACCGTAATGTAAACATCAGATACCGGTATAGGATATGATTTTTTTTTACCTGTTAAGCTCCACAAAATACTCCATGCCTTTACAAAGTTCTTATCCTCAAAATCCAAATCTGCATTCTTCATGATGATGAAGTCAAGTATGACCTAAACATAAATACATGTTGGTGTTAGTTTGACATTACCTCACTCCAACGATGCATGTAGTACATTGTCTAATATACTTTAAATGAATAAAAAGCCTTATATAATTTGTACTCTTTTCACACATTATATTTTTATACATATGATGTACATTTGAAAGCAAAGTCAAATAACAATACAACAATTGTTTGAATGTGCTCTGTACTTCCCACAACACTGCATAAGGAGAACTTTACCCATAAAAGCCAACATAAAAATGCGTGTGGTTTGTTTTAACAATCATGCAATTACAGATATAACTTTAATTTCAACATGGCAGATGAAAAGTGTCCATTAGGAGGGCAAAAGCACCATAGGAACTCACCTGCATGGCTTGAAGCTCACTACCGATCACCTCCTTTTGCTCCTTGTTGCTTAAACTTGAGTAAATCTTCAGAATGAAGAGTCCCGTTCTCGGGTACCAATTTTGGTCAGAAAATCTCACCATCCTCAGCATACACGTGCAGATTCGGCGGTATTCTATTAGCTTTAATGTTAAAAAGGATATATTTTGGTAAGAATAAGACAGTTCATTATGAAAATCACAATGAATGTTATAAAAAAGGCGTAGTACTTGTACCTGTTTTGATTAGAAGCAATTTGTAAATTAAACTTACAGCCTTGATACTAAAAGTTTATTATAAATGTAAACATGGTGGTTTATAGTCATGATTCTAGTGCTCTCATGACTTTACATCTACACCAGATAATTGGCATCCTTGTCACACTATATCTTCATCAACTCCCTGGGGAACATCCAGCATATCACAACTGTAAGCGCAGACATGCTAATCACTCATATTTGGGTTCACTCACCAGACCTGTACCTATTTAATGTGTGGGTACCACGGATCAGTGTGCAACCTGTTAGAGGTAAGTTTGGTCAACAATTACCGACAGAACCGACTGGGAATAGAACCAACGACCTTCTGGTCATAAGTCCAACTCCCTATCCACTATTATACGAGTGGGGGTCAGACATTGTCTGATCTCTCACCCCGACTTGTATCATAACTTTTTTTTCCCATATGTATTTACCATTTCAGGTCTTTAAACTTTGTAGTGTAGAATATCAATTTTTTTCTCTCCGCCTCTCAGCCAATTAAAATCGAGAATTTTCAGCAAATACAAAGGAGAAAAATATGCAGTAGAACTTACCCATCCTTCTTGTGGAGTTGTGTTGACAAGCATCACAGCGAGCATACTAAGTATGTTTAACTAAAAGAAAAATATCAAATTTTCAACATTTAAAAACAATCCGACCTAGGAGTAGATTTTAATGAATGTTTTATTCAAAATAAAAACAATAACAGGTTAATGGATATTCTACAGCTTTTCACATGTACATGTATGGACTGAACTTATTTCGTCTCTGTTGATTTGATTGGACGGGAGCTTCCAAAATCTGTCAGCAATATTGCTGTTTTTGAATAAGGGCTTATTTTTAATAAGTAATAATAAGCCTGAATTGATAAGGATGACGTATGGAGTAATTGAGTGGTGCACATTGATTCTTTATCCCACATTAGATAGATACTCTTTTTCTCACCACTTTGCCGCTCATTCTCGATTCTGATTGGTTAAGAGCCGTGCGGGATATGAGTGTATCACTACTTTGCCAAGGTGATCTCACTACTTTGTGAATGGGAGAACAAAGACTTTCCAATGCTCATTAATATAGTAAATGCATTACTACTACATACAAAAACATCACGTAATTCGTGCTAGGGTGTTCAGAGAAATACGGTGCACGCTATTGCTGGGAGGGTTGACGTTTCAAAGCATACAGCGCAAGTAATGTACTTTACGTGCGACGCTCGTATTCTATGAAACCCGGCCTCCGTTAAAATAGGTGTCAACATACAAGATATTTTGTTAACGGTCTGAATTCTGGCCATTTCGATATATACATGTATCATTACTATGTATATAATGCATCTAACAAAATAGGTTGTAATCAAAACATCATGGGATTGTTTAAGACACCTGGATATGATCCCCAATTGACGTTATCAGGACGGGAAGATTTGAATCGGCAGTCTGTCCAATCATGAGGTGCACGAACAACAAACACCATGAAGTTAAATAATTATATTAAAGTGGTGAGAAAAAGAGCGATGGTATGTTATAGTGTTGAGATCACCTTATCTTCGCACTAGTGGTATCTTTGTCTACACGCGTTCGCTGGCGCTTACTTGTGCAGACAAAGATACCACTTGTGCAGAGATAGGGTGATCTCAACACTATACATTCCATTACCCTTATAGTGTTATCACACGCTGAACATGTATCTCCAACTGGTGAATAAAAATATCCGTATACAATGTACCACACCGTCGTGTATTGGCGTACTACTTCATGTTGAGAATTTTACATCATAAAATTATACAATTAAATAACATAAATGTGAGCACAACGTTTTGATGTACAATGTATATGTATATTACACTCTAAGAAATGCCATTCTAATGAGCCTCACTTCAAAGTATACATGTATGTCATACGAGCCATGATGCATGATGGATGATGTTAAATCTATTACTTTTTTAAATTCATTCTTTTTTTTCTTGTAAGCCTGGCATTGCGCATAATGGCATATATTTCTCATATTGAATTTTGAGAGGAATTCAGGCAACAATTACTTGAAAATTTGATTACTAATCTAAACTTTAGTTTTTTCAACGATTATTACCATTAATTCACAATTCTACCTGTATACAATGTACTTCTACATTGTTCTAGTATGGTGTACATGATCATGTTCTCTGATACTTTAAGATGATGCTGTCATAAAAATGTTTGTTCCTTAAAAACTAGTAAGATTTCGAAGGAGTCCATTTTAATGCATACCCGGTAGTGCCCAGAGTTGACGCTGACGCATTTACGACTCAGAAAACTGTATGTGAAAAACGCCAATAGGAATGAATATAAGCGAAATGATAACATATGATTATATTCTTACGGCATCAAACTCTTCAGTCATAATTGCATTGTCCATGTAGTCCATCAACTCCGTCATATGGAAACCGATGAGTTGCACTAAAGTCCTAGAGAATGAGAAAATATGAACTAGACACTGCACCAATATAGCATGCCTCGTGTTATATCAAACAGATTTGTTGCTTGATAAAATATTAGTTTTTCTCCTAGCAACATTTTGAGTTGAAGTTAAAACAGACAGCACAGTAGTAATCTGGACAGTCGGGTATGCTTAGTCAAGTGTGTTTGTTTGTGTATGCCCATTTATGATATATCAAAATAGGAATAAAAACAGTGTACGAATAACAGCACTTTTATAAGAAATTCACTCAAGTCAATAAAGTGAAAGTCTTAAAAAAAATGTTTATCACCCATTGGGACTACTCATTTAGAAGTCTGAGATGCTCAGGCAAAACGTAGGTGGTCCAGACAACCAATTACTGTGCTCTCTCTACAATAGTATGTGTGGATAGAATTGTACTAAGTTTTTATGTAAAGTTTTTATGTAAAGATAATATACCTGTGGTCTTCAGCTTTAAAGCCTTGTGGGAAATGCTCCTGGATATGGCGAATTATCTTACTGAAATTCATCAATTTGAATTAATACATTGTTGATAGAATGCACGACTCATAGAAAAGTATGAACGAAGTACATAAGACTCACCAAGCCAAATGCAGTGGTACTTTTGTGCGTGTCTTTGAATAGTCTGTTATATCTAAGCCCATAAGACGAGTCACAAGCTACAAAATGATACATTCAATTTATCATCACACATGTTTACCAAGCTTACTTAGAACTTTTCAATTCTAATTATCTCTCTCAGTTCTTAATGGAAAGCAAATTTGTTCTGGTCAGTATATTGACATACATCTTACAAATCATATTGGATCATACATATATCACAGCTCTATTCTTATGTAGATGCCAGTGAGTAGTGGTGTGTAGACTATGTACACTATTTACCTTTATAACTTTGTTCACAGGTTTTTCATTCATAACATCTTCGTTCCAACTGTCCTTCATCTGAACAAGCAAAACTTTTAAAGGAGGAATCAGACATCTTGGTTTATTCCTATAGACATCTAAGGCAAGCATCATTTGCTCAAGATTTGCAGTTCCCGTAACCTGAAATAGGAGGAACCAAGGGTCTTCATATTAGTTTTATTATTTATTTTTAACTTGCCAAACACAATCTTCAAATAAAACAAACAAGATCTGATACAACAGAATACAACACTGAAAGATTTAAATCACAAGGCTAAGCATACTATTCCATTTAAAAATAATTACATTCCAATGCATACATTATATAAAAAAATAGATATATACATTGCAGGGAATATCTCTCGTTTCAGGGACCACCAGCCACTTTGGCAGGTGACTTTTTCAGATCACCTGCCAAAAATAATGACCACCAGCCAAATTATGGCAGGCGATTCCCAAGCGCCGCAGGCGTGAAGGGAAACTAGGGGGGTCTGGGGGCATGCTCCCCCAGAATCTTTTTTAAAATTAAGGGTCTAGAAGCTCTCTGGTGCACCCTTTTTGAGACAAAGTAAGATTTCAAAGCTTCATCAAAAGAGTGGTTTTATATGTAAAATTTTGTTCCTTTCACCATTGAATTTCTCCGGTAGGTTGGAATATGTGCAGACTTAAAAATAATAACAAAAAAAAAAGATTTTGCATCATTAACATTTATTTAATACCCCTCATATTTCATAACAGTTAATCACAATATCTACTCTAATCTATTCCAATTTGTTGGGAAAAAGAGCACCCGCCAAAATGGCAGGCCCATATTTAACAGCACCCGCCAAATTTGATATGTACCAGCCTGGGCAGGCTGGCGATCATAAGAAATATTCCCTGTACATGTAGCACTCATAAATGTTATTACCTGAGCTGCTGGAATGTTTTCTCTTGCATCAATATCATCACATTTAACAAGACCTAGGAACTCCAAATTTCGACCTTCAAGGATAGGAATAGCACACGTCTCTGTCCTTAAAAATATTGTTGGTAAATTTCAATATACATCTTATCCACTGGTAATAATATCATTCGAAAAAGTTTGCTAGATTTATGGTTTGAGCTGCAGCAGGTTCTCTGATATTTATTTAATAGCTGTCAGAACAAAACAGCGACACTTCTTTTTGTTTCTTCAGGTTCCTAAGGACATTCATTGTCAAAACGTAAAACACATATTTTGGAACATTTAGGAACATTAAAGCAGGTAAAAAGCAGTGACAGTTTTGTTTTGACTGCATTTGAACGACCATTTCATCCATTACTCTACTCTGATTTAGTTATGTATTAACATTGATTTATTATAAATAAGCCATAATGGTCTTGAGGGTCTTCACATGTTGATATAGTTACCCATAAAAACAATTGTAAATTACTCAAATACTAAAGTGAGCACGCTCATGATTATGGCTTGAACATGACAGGTTCAGATACAAAATATTATTGTCATTATTGACACAGGATATGCAAAGGTACATGTGTACAACACATATGTGAAATTAAAAATATTACTTAATTCTACTCTCACTGTTCTGGCAAGCAAGCTCCTACCACTGTATTGATATAGCTGAAGACACAGCTTCCATTTGACTAGATATCAAGTGGCCCTGGACTGCTTGCCAGAACAGTCAGAGTAGAAATGAATTCACAAGCAAACTTGGGGACAGTTGTTCATAAAAATATTACGGTTCACAGTAAAGCAGATGTGACAGTGAAACGTCCAAAGATTTCAGATTAGGAAGTTGATCGAAAATATTTCTCAGTAAACTATTCTTTTTCTCCATATTCTTCTCAGGTTTAATGCAACATTCCGTAAGATCTAAATGTCTGAAAGACAAGTGATCAATAAATTAAATTGAGAAAATACATTTGTACTTTGTTATTTCGATAATTCTAGTAATTACTGTACTTTACTTGATTACCATTTTTGTATATTCTGAATATATTTCATACACAAAATTTAAATCTAAAAAATCTCAAAAATCCTCATGCATTTGATTCACCTTAGTTTGTGCAGACATCCAATAACCTCAATATCTTTTTCAGAAAAGATAAATGAGTAAAGACTTAAACTTTCTAGATTTTGAAGATTTTTCAGAGCAGACAATCCTGGTTTGTCACATTCTTTAAATATAAAACCATCTAGCACTAGATGCTGCAAAAAAATATTATATAAAAAATACTTATATGAGATATGTTTATGAGTGGCTACAAAAATGAATTTATGTGCAAAAAAATGTAATTTGGATCAATAAACTAGTTTTTCATACCTTTAATGAATCACCCAAAGGCGTAAGAAGTGCTTTCATGAATTGTTTTGGTTCAAGTCCAGCATTTTCTAAAGTTTTTGGACCAGGTAATGCCATTTGAAGAAATTCAAGCTTTGGACAACTCAAAATAAAATTACTACCAAATCTTCCATGTGCTTCTATTGCCTTTTCAAATTTATACTTCTCTGCAAAGCGGTAATATTGCTCACGCCTTAAGTAAAGATTTTCATCAATCAGATTTGTGCCTAATGAAAGAACTCGAAGATTTTCACTGTATTGGTTTATCCAAAGTACAGCAGAAATATCTAAATTTGCACAGTTTGGAAGTCTAAATTCCACAGGTTGATGTTGCATCATTGAACGCAGATACTGCCAGATTTCAAAAAAGTTTCTACGGCTTACAAAACTTAAATCTAGATTCCTTAACTGAAATTCTCCCATATCACTCAACATTTGTAAAAAATAGTCTGTTATTGGCCAATAACATTTACGGTGCGCTAAAAGAAGGTCCTGGTATATATCTCCTGGCAAGCATAAATCTTCCTTAAAAACATAACGATATTGTACTCCATGACAATCAAAGCTGAATGAAGGCATCAAGTAGTTTTCAAATTGGTCGAAGAAGTGGGGTAATGCTTTTTTATATTCATCTGTAACAGGTATTTTCATTCCAAGAACATTTGGGTTTTTGATGGAAGCTTCCAAACAAAACCCATACAATGAAAATGGTCCATCTCTAGTGTTGTTAGTCCTCGACATTATTCCTGAAATAAAAAAAAAATAGTTTGCAATAAGGGGTCCTGGGGATATAATCTAAATTGATGACATTTCACGAAAAGTCCATATCAATATTTATTAATTCTGTTTAGTGCTTCTTTCATGCCTATCATGGGTAGCTTGATGTGGCCAGTAGGAACAAATCTCAAGACTCATCACAAAGAGCCTCACTTTGAAATACACCCTGTTGCCTCACTAAACCTTAATCGGGCACTGGTTAGCTTTCAACCGATTGCTGAGATGGTGATATTACTATTACTGTGATAAAAAAAACAGACTTATGGATGCATATGGCCATATAAAACGTGTTTTGTTGTGTTCATTACAAAATCATGAATCTACATGTATGGCTATCATGACATTGCATCAATGCAAGGTTAGTAAAGCCTCTGCCCTAGAGAATTATAACCTTAGAACTCCATTAGAACTCCATCATATATATTATATATTATAAGTTCACATTGCCTTCAAGTCATTGTCTTCAAATTGAAGACAAAACAACGGGAATTTTTGGCATACAATATATACTGTTAAAAGAAACATGGCAAACAATGGAATTATACATATAAATTAATTAAACACCCACAAGGCAGCAAGTCCAGATAAGATCAACCCTACAGTGCTTCGAGAATTAGCTGATGTCATAGCACCTATTAATTATCACAAGAATCATTAGAGCGCCACTGAAACGATAACGTTGCATTCGCCATTGCGGGACCTTCAACAGAAGTGACTTCTTCTGGTTTTTCTTAATGACGTCACATTGGCGCTTCGTCTGACAGGAGGAATTCCCATTAGACAGCAGATGGAGGAGGGTCGGGGGGATGCTCTTGCCTTGGTTGAGGTGCGGCTGGTGCTTGTAGATTTATATCGCCTCTACGATCTTCCTTCGGTATGTGTTGTCCAATCTGCCAATGATCTTAGCAAAGTCTTGGTGGAACATGTGTCCTGCACTGTTAGTACTGTTGGTACCAGAAGAAGTCACTTCTGTTGAAGGCCTCGTTATGGTGACCGCAACATTAAGATTCGTTTATAAAGTAAGTAGTAGTGTCACTAAATCTTAACCCTTTTGATATTCCTACTACTAAAAACAGTCTACATAAAGACATTGTAAAGTTTCGTTTACAGACAGCTTAGTAATGTATTCAAAACTATCCTAGGTGTAAAGTGATTCTAAGACGCAATACATGTGATTTGATTTGATTTGATATTCTTCAGGAACTAATGTTCCTAGGATAGCACATGAAAGCGTACATATATATGTAATGCTTATTTCCAATGTGGTCCTTGTTTGTTTGGCAGGTTAGGTAACCAACTGAGCCAAGGGTAATGGAGGGATCACACTAGCTATAGTTTTCAAACTAGGCGAGTTCTTTTACGTGCAGAGGTGTGGCTCTCCTCTACACGGGACACGCCTTTTAACGAGGCTTCCGAACCTCCGCTTGGCGTCGCTACCGTCTAGTAACACTGTACGGTGGCGACGCGCTCGGTGGAAATCAGCAACTCAGTGGCAGACGTTTGACGTAACGGTAACATGTACCATTAAATATATTTTAATTAATGTTTTTTGCAACAATTTCAAATAATACATTGTACATATACATCATATGTAAGTTATCCATCATAGACAACTGTTATATATGCTAAAGCATATCAATAATATGGATTCGTCGACACTGTTTTGAATTTTGCTAAAACAGAACTTGGCATAGAATTAGATGATGTGGTATTTTGATTAAAGAACTGACATAATTATGTAATATAGCTGTAATTTAGCAGTTGTTAGATTTTCTAAATACTAAAGTTCTGAATACAACAAAAGTATTCATTTTCATAAACTTGATTGATTTGTTAAATTTGATATTTTTTCACTGTGTTATTCCATTTATTAAAAAAAAATTACTTTTTAGTACATAAAGTACTGTTAAATATGGCTGACGTCAAAGTCCCGTCAAATATAGTGCGTAATATTTAGATGAAATCAACCTCAAACTTTTTTTACCTCCCCTAATATGGTGTCTTAAAACATATTTGACCCCCCTCATTATATAGTCAAACCTTTTTTGCCCCCCCACCCCCCATAATATTCCCAGCAGGCAAAAAAAATTTTTTTTTCACTCCTATTATGGTGGAAATTAGGTTGATATCAAGTGTAGTGTAACACGGACATGAAATCCACGTGGATAGACACTATATTTACTCCCCCTTATATCCACGTGTAAAAATGAACCAATATCCACGTTGATTTCACATACCTATACTCCCCCTTATATCCATGTGTAAAAATGAGTCAATATCCACGTTGATTTCACCTACCTATGCACCCCCTCAAATCCACCCGATGCATGTTATTTACCGCGGCAGAGCCCTGATTGGCTGAGCTAATTTGAACCAATGAGAGCGCAGCCCGCTCAAATGCAAAGATGGTGTAGGTAAAAAGATTAGCAAACAGATACAGTTTTGTTAATAATCGATTTTCGTGGATATATTAAACCAACCAACACAAATTCACACAGCGGATACAACATAAACCGATTTTATAAGGATCTACCGAAGCACAGTTACGTCTGCAGTACGTATGATGCAATATTCCAAATAGAAATGTGTCAAGTCAGTATGAGACGTTTGTGGACGGCAAGCCAGTTACTATTTGATATCACTGAATGTGAGCATTATAATATATATTTTTGTTTGATTTATGTTGTTTCTGATTGCCTGATGCTATGGCATTATTGTAGGATGGTGGGAAGTGGCAGAAAAACATCTTGCAAAATAACATCTCTGACCATTTCAATCCGATGGTAGAAATAAAATTTCCACCATCAAAGCCACATAGAAATGACACAGAAATACCCCCAGATTTCCACCATAAAAACCCTCCACATTTCTACCAGAAATACCCCCACATTTCTACCAGAAATACCCCAACATTTCAACCTAAAATACCCCCACATTTCAACCTAAAATACCCCCACATTTCAACCCAATATCCACGTGTAAAAATGTTGCAAACCACACACGTAATTTCCACCTAATATCCACGTGTAAAAAGATGCTTTGTTTCTACGTGGATTCCACAATCAATTGCCCACTGGGTTCCCCCACCCCCCCGCCCGGACTCAAATAAGGAACACTCCCTTAAATGCATAAATAAATGATTCTGATTCTGATTCTACTCTAACCCAAAAATCCTGGCTACAGACATTTCAATGAATCTTCATTACATTAGGGACTAGACTGCCCATTATTTATTGCTGGGGGGAGTGCAAGGATTTGGTCTGATGTTCATGTACAAAATTCATGACCCCCCCTTATTTTTATTTACAAAAAAGGCAACCCCCCTATTTTTTCATGTACAAAATAGGTGACCCCCCCCCCCCCCTTTATCAAATGTTTTTTTGCCACGATTATATTATATAATATAAATTAGTAGAGGAACTGCTTTAATACTATGTAATTTCCTTCATAAATAATGAATACATATATGATGTTTTAACAGATAATTAAAGCATAGTTCATGTTCTATCTTTTATCGATAATTCAGTACTAAATTCGTCCAAGTATTATATTTTAAAAAAAGTCTTTTGATGATTGTTTCCACCTGTACAGGTTCGACTTAAGATATATTGCTCACATTATGGGCATTTCAAGAGATGTAGTTGTGACTACCATAAAACGTCTCCCCAATTGCAAACACCACACCAGTTTGCCTGAATTATGGTTACTAATGTTCATGTGCAAATATGTATATCAAAACTTATTTTTTCAAAACATATTTGCAGTTTATCTTAAGATGCTTATCTCTGACTATGTATTGTTATCACGTCTAACGTGTGCGTTCCCTTGGAGATATAATAATCAACCCTATGATATGGATGTGCCCATAACGTGAGCACTGCTCATAACGCGAGCACTTCCTCTGTGTTTTACCCATGAAATGAAGGTAAAATGAAAAATGAAAAAAAATCTTTAATATTACCCTGGCACAAAATAGACAACCCGGGCCCCCTCTTGTACTTGGTACAAAATTGATGACCCCCCCTAAAATATCTGTACAAAAATAGAGAACCCCTCTGGATTTCCTCAGACTTAAATAATGAGCACTCCCTTACTTCATTAAGACTAGCTATAGCTAGCTGTCTTACTCTTAATGCCGAATGTATTTGGTTAATTCTACTCATGATATGCTGATTTTTAGGGGTGACATTGTGACCTATTCCGGTGGCACCTCCCGTTCGCAAAATGTATTAAGTGCCCCCCACCCCCACCCCACCCGCGGGATAAATTTACACTAAATTACAGCCTACAGTACAGGGTGCCCGTCGGTGGATGACGGCACCCGTCGGTATTTAGACCTATACTATTTTCTATATTCATGTTCCATGTGAATATATTCTGAAATGTGTATACTACGTAGACTAGCAGTACCTTATATTGAGATATATTGCGGTTATGTGGCGTTATCTTGGAGTTAACATGTTAAAACCACGGGGTCCACGCACTTGTTTTGTTTAACAACATTGCACGAGACAGTCGAACAAACTTCGCGTGAGAGTCTAGTGTCTAAATTCTAAATAACTGACGTGTATGTTTTTTTCTTCTTGTATTCGAGGTTGCTTTTAGCTAATGCAACCGAATAGTAGATAAAAAAAAATAGAATAATGCAATGTTATATGATATGGCCTAAATCACATAAACTTTAAATGAATGATAGTTTGTATTTGAAAAGTGCTAGTAGAATATGATACAACCGACGAATAGTGTTCAATCGAATTATGAAACTGGAATCTTTATTTGTGTCATATGGCGATCACTATCCTCCACTTTTTGAGAAGTAAGAAATTATTCTAAATTAATGCATATGCTATAATATTGGAACATTCTTACTTTGTGTAACTGTATATGTAAGAGCATATGTAAGTTATTTATACCCATGAATAGTTGTTTAGACAGAAGATAAAGAATTTATCCAAATAAATATGTTTAATTAGATCTAGTTCTAGACTCGTGTCAACAATACACATAATTTATTAAGTGTCATCTCATGATTATCATGTTATTTCTTTGTAGTTCTATAGCCAAAAGCCGATATGGTAGAAACATGTTGGCTACAAGTAATATTATAAATGATAGAACCAACATCTTTTTTTTATTCACATTTTAATTAAATGTTTTCAATCTTGCGGTCATCTTCAGAATATAATGTAAAATGAACCAAATTAAATGACAAAACAGTACTGTTTATACATGAATATAATACAGAACATGAATCAAAACATAACAACACAAGGATTAAGGATTAAGAGATCAGCAGGTGCTGACAACATCTAAATCTATACAATCTAATTATATACAAATGTACCTGTGATGTAAGCAATTAACATTTGTACTGAACTTTTGTATGATGGTGATTGTGATCGTCCACTAGTAGACCACTAGTGATCGTCCACTAGTGATACCTTCATTGTACTAGCTAAAATAGCCTCATGTGATGTTGTGATGTCCACTCATGATGGGTATTACAAACAAGTAGATGGACTAGCAATGGGGAGTCCACCAGCCCCACATCTAGCAAATGGATGGATGAGCAAATTTGATGACATAATCAAAGGGGAGTCCACCCTATATTCACGATATATGGATGATATCATAACAAAGATAGAGAGAACTGAGATAGACAATAAACTTTTAGAGATAAATAATCTGCACCCATCATTAACATTCACGATTGAAAGAGAAGAAAACAGTATGTTACCATTTTTAGACATGAAAATCATCCACAACAAAAGACATCTGTCATCCACATGGTACAATAAACCTACAGACACTGGTCTCGTTATGAATTACCATGCCCTAGCACCAAAGAAGTATAAACGTTCAGTTGTATCAGGTTTTGTGTACAGAATTTACCGTGCGTGTACTTCATGGGAGCTGTTCCATTCAAGTTTAGAGAAAGCAAAACAAGTTTTAGAAAGAAATCAATATCCACCAAACTTCTATGATCCAATAATTAAAGATACTATAAATAAAATCATTGAAGAACAACAATCACAACATCAAAAGAAAGATAATTCTAATATAGAAGACAATAACCAGACCAGGAAAATTCCTCTCCTCATACAGTATAGAGGAAAATGCACTGAGGAATATGCTAGTGCCCTGCATCGTACTAATGCACCGTGTACAATAGTAATGACTCTCAGGAAATTAAAAACAACCCTGCCATCCCTCAAACAACCTTAATGCATCAAATAGTGAACAAGAAAGTGGCCATCCCTGTTGGTGACATCCTCCTACCAGCAGACCAGCATACACGGTCATCACATCATCACAAATTTAGACATTTAACAGCAAATACAGACACATTCAGGAACTCCTTCTTTCCACGGACAATTCCAGAATGGAACAGCATTGACTCAGACACTGCCAACTGCAGTTCTTATATATCTGTAGACACATTCCGTGCCAGGCTACAAGCCTTGCACAGGAGCGACTGAGTAGCGTTGCGTCCTCCCATCCATCTGCCCATATAATATATATAATATGCTGCGCTGATAAAGCCCTGCAGATTAACTTACAGATACAGAGAAGCCCCAAGGGCAAGGCTAAGCAATGCTACGTCTAAAGCATTTTTCATTTAATATAATCTAGAAATTAAAGAAAAAATAAAGTTTACCAACCTCTATCGAACACACATGCAAATCCTTTCACTTAAAATCACACCCAAATGAACAAAAATAATAAAAGAAAGAATATTTTTGTTTATCAGGTGGTCTTCTGCAGTACTAGTACTTGTAGTATGAGTAGTGCACCTACGTCCATAATACGTAAAACGTATGGCCCAAACTATAGGACATACATAAGAGGTGTAATCGCTAAAACACTTGGTCAATTAGGCATACCTATAGGGCAGTGTTCACGCCTAGGTTAGCACAATTAGCTGCAGGTCCATTGTCCATTGACACACACGGCTCCACAGGCGCTCCGAGGAAAACCATACCACGCTTGAACCAGGGGTAACTTTTTACAGGAATGCTATATTTCCTCTACATTTGCAGGAATGCTACCTGTACATTGTCATGCAGTGTTACAAAAGCCATCATAAAGATATTTCAAATGTAAACATGATCTTTCATATTTTCATAATAAAAATCAAACACTTTTTGAAAGATATATATGGAGCTGTATATATTTTCTGTGTGTCATACAAGGAATTGTTATACTGTACTAGTAATTAAAGGAGAGAATAAAGGAATAGGACAATATGATCGAAATGAATTGTGATTTATTGGACTTGGGAATATATCATTATATGTAATTAAACGTTTGACTCCAAGTCAGGTTCGGACTATATCACATAGTCTCTGGTAGGATTCAAACCTAAGACCATACAGCACCAAATCGCCTAGCATTTCAGGCTGACTTACTAGTCCACTAGAGACTATGTGATATAGTCCTAACCTGACTGGTCCTCTATTTTATTTTATATGGTAAAGATACTAACAGTCAAAATATGCACAGTGATGTTGAGGGCAATGTAACTAAATAAAAAAAGAAATTTAATATGTTGAAACATACAATAGTGTTTGATGTGTCAAAATGAAGCTACTTACTTATATTTTTTCTAAGATAAATACTACTTTCATGGTTCGTCAAAATTACATGATCTATGGTGCATTTTATTATGAAATAACATATGCACACACACATCCCGTAGGTGGCGACAATATGCGATTTGAACATGTTTATTTACGTTTAATCTTACTAGAAATTTTCCTTTTGACACTGGGAAAACTATCATGTTCAAGATAGTAACATTATTTGGTACTTGTTTGGATGCTATGTATTTAAAAAAAAACAACACACGAGTGGTGTGTGTCACACACTGTATGACTTACATGACTTGTGTGAAGTCCTCTATATGTTTATTATTCAGTTCTTTAATCATGTTCCTAGGGTGGGAAATTGACCTTGCCCCACTGTACAAAGATTTGTATCAAGATAAAAACCATATTCTGATTATTTGAGTCTCATACCTGTACTTACATTAATACACATGAACTTCTAACAATATCTATGCTTCAATCTGTTGTGCGAAGATTTTCTCTTATGCCATCCATTATCAAGTTTTTTTAAATGGATGAAAAATTTTGATATAATTTGAATAAAAAAAATAAGAAATAATTTTTTTTAAACGTTTATTTTAATTACCGTCTCTGTCTACAAAAGAAAATATACAAAGAGCATTTTTACCATGGGCCCTTGTACTGGGTTAGGCTCGAATTATAGAGCTCATGGCTTTCGTGGTTGTTCGCTCAATATACAGTACATACCAGTCTTGAGGTCTAACACCTACGATACTACAAGTACCCATGATTCGTACACACCAGGACACTAAAATATAGAAACTACCATAACTTGACTCATGAATGTATGTTTACAATAACAGGAGAATCCACAAATCATTAGAAAATTGATTCAAAATTAGACCTAGGCCAAAGAAAAAGTATTACTAATTATATATGGTTTTTATAACAATAATAATGTAGGAAATGATAGGAAATTTGGTCATTATATTTATTAACTTGATTACTTTACAAAATCGATCTTAAACTTACCACAGCACATGCCCGTGTATTTGGCAGATATATTGTAGAAATGTTTTGACCATGATATGAAATAATACAAAATATACATGTATCTTTACTCTTTCGATTAATATTTTTTAATATTGGAAATGCTGCGTGCGTTATGTTTATGTGTTGCTGCATGCGACTATTGGCCATCGTTGTTGCTGGGTGCGTTTGTCTCTGTTAATGCGTGCGTTATGTCTTCATAGGAGACGGGAGGGAAGCTAGTAAATAAATAAATTTCCATTTCATATTGCCTAGTTTAACCATCAAACTTATGAAATTGAAATTTATTTACTTTGTGTATTTTGATTTTTTATGAAGAGTATGTAGACTCGAAATTCAAG
>CM032660.1:20924838-21089838 GCA_019095985.1 Streblospio benedicti | reverse complement strand
ATGTTTTTCCTAATACATGTATATAGTTTTCACTTGTGCTACACAGTGCAAGAGGTTAATTTAAGTCACTGCAAATTACCTTAGGTCACCTTTTCATTGGACATTCTTTCTATTTATGATGTCATGTTAACTTTTAATTAATATCAAATCATGTGACAAACTTAATACATGTGCATTATAACATTCAAGTACAATGTAGATGAAATAGTATCAGACAGGTGAGCGATTTAGGACCCTCATGGTCCTCTTCTTTAACTTTTATAATTTTCTTTCAATTAACTGAACCTGGTTCTTAATACCAACTGACTGACAAGTTCTATAACCGCTATTTTTTTTTTCCATTAAACAGGCATATCAGGATTTAGAGTCTGAGGAGGAATCAGTCGTAATGAAATTATACAAGTTTAAAAATATAAACGCAAGTTCAATTCGAACAATTATGGTGGCTGATTGCGTGCAGGATACTACCTCAAATGTGACATCTGACATGGACTGCAGCTCGTCTCTTAACGACGTACCATCGACAAGTGCATGCAGCAATGCAGCAATGCCAGGCTGTTCAAAACCATCTGCTGCTGATTGCTGTAATGTGACTCGTAAAAAACCAAAATTGAAACGTTCGCGCAATGATACAATCGAATACAGTGAAGATTACCATAAAGTTCAATCTACTAGTCAAAGTAATGTTCTTTTGAGTGATTCTTCGGATGACGGGTTAGACGAGGAAGAAGATAGTGAGCCTTCTGCATTGCAGTGTGCTTGTGCTGCACCGTGTAGTTCATGTATGAAAGCAGAAGCGATGGAATATTCATCTGCTGCTGAGGCGGCTGGTGGCGAACCGTCTGCTTCAGGTGTTAGGAGTAAAAGCAAAATGAAGGTCGTGTCATGTGTAGAGGATCAGGAGGAATGGCAGGACTGTTTGGATGTCAGCTTCTCGTCAGACGACAATGAGGATTTTCAGGTTGCACAAAAAACGCCTCTACACGGAGGTCCGTGCTATGTTAGAGGTGTCACGTCTGCCATCGAACCGCAAAATAAAACTATGGACAAGTATTTAGTGTTCACGATGGGTACAAAAACTTATACACCGCATCAAGTTGGCATAAAACGGATTAAATGGGAAGAGGCAAGAGAAAAACTTCATGAAAAAACACCAAGTAATTTTTCTCGCATTTTATTATCTGAAAACTAATGAATGGTTATCCATCTTTTATGCATATTTTATATTACACATATATATCCACAAATTTTCCTCATGCAGCATACACCATTATGTAGTATATACAGTGAAGTACATACAGTATTCGTTCTAATAAGCACACAGTGCTCTTACAAAAAACAAATTTCAAAGAAAAACAAATGTCGAATATTAGTATTACGTGCACCCCGACAATTTTTTGCAGTTCCTGCATTTTTTCTTTTATTGCTTACCGCAAACATTCTTTCACAACGCAACCACGTGTTTTTCACAGTGCGACCGGCGCATACATGTGTGTTAGTCTTACAATATGGCGAGATAAACATGAAATCTTGGGTGGAAAAAAAGCAAAATTTGATTGATTTAATCTGTGTAAACAGGGGGGGGGGTGGCGCTTAATGGGGCAGATGCGCTAGTAAGAACGAATACGGTACATGCTTAATTATTATTTACAATGAATTGCAAGATGGATAGAAGTTCAAGTTCGTATTTATGTTACAGAATATAAGTTCAAAGAACAGATGACCAGTCAGCATCAGTTGATTTGAAATAATTTTTGGCTTGACAAAGAATATTTTGTAAACAATATAAAATGATAATATCATGATAAGCGTTTTAGCTTAATCATTTCTAATTAGATATAATCATTGAACTAGTATTCTATTACATAGGTTGTTGAAATAAATCTATCACTAGATTATGATACTCATAAATATTTGACATGCATGATATGACTCCAAAGTATATGGCAAATGTACCACGATACATGTATGTCCGCAATACATTGTGTACCGGTATATGATCAACTTGTCTATGAAGCATGAGCCTGTTCCTAGTAATGAAGTGGTTCATCAGAAAACCGAAGCGGGTTCGTTGACTATCGCGAAGTGCAATGTTTGCTACAGTAGTAACATCTAGCGTACTGAAATGATCACAATCTTATGAACAACTGTATGTATATTTTTCCCAAGTTTGCTTGTGAATTCAATTCTACTCTCACTGTTAATATGCCAAGCAAGCTCCTACGACTGTATTGACATAGCTGAAGACATAGCTTCCATTTGACTATATCAATTGGCCCTGATGGGACTCGAACTCACGATCCTAAGATTACTTAAAATTTGTTGAGTAAGGTTCATAGCATATTGGAAACTATGTATCATTTTGAGTTCTTTATTTATAAAATATGCCTAAATTCCAAAATTAAAACCATATAATTACTAAATATATCTAAAAATTATTTATTTATTGACTGTTAGGTGTCTTTTAAGTACTTATGTTTTTATTATATTCTGATGAGGATGATAGTTGAAAACAGTTAAATAAATAATTTTTAGATATATTTAGTAATTATATGGTTTTAATTTTGGAATTTAGGCATATTTTATAAAGAAAGAACTCAAAATGATACATAGATCCCAAGATTGTAAGAGCAAAATGCCCACTGCTTGAGATGATGGTATCATTCTGATGTCACAATCTTGGGGTCGTGAGTTTGAGTCCCGTTAGGGCCACTTGATATAGTCAAATTGAAGCTATGTCTTCAGCTATGTCAATACAGTCGTAGGAGCTTACTTGGCATAACAGTGAGAGTAGAATTGAAATCACAATCTTGTTTTTGGTCTGATTTAGATTTTAAGTAAATATGTTTTTGTCAATGTTACATGCACATTGATAGTCTGAAGAGATTTTGAGCAAATAAATTTCTAGCGTTAATCATGTTGCAATGCCCACTTAGATCCACTGCTAAGGACAAGCGAAGACGTTCCACCGATGCTCGATCAACCCGATGCCGATGTTGCAGACGGCAAGTTTGACGAAGTCGACACATTGATAGAAATGAATGGTCACATAATAGGAATGGCATTGTCGCCGGATCAGCGGTACGTAAATAAATAAATGTTCATATTTTGGATACTCATCTGCCCAAGCAATACATACTAATATTGTCATTGTGTTTGTCATAATGCAAACTTTTAAAGTTCTCTGGAGATGGATAGAAGTCATAGTGCAACCTTGTCTTTTATAGTCAGCCTTTGTCATAATGCAAACAAATTTATTTAACGAAAGTTCTGTGTGGCTAGAAATTTATACATAAAGTGCAACTTTCTCTTTTTTGCTAAAAAATGAACATAGATACAGGTGAGCGATTTAGGCTCTCATAGAGCCTCTTGTATTAGAAATGCCCCATATTTGTAATCATCATATGCTTTGAAGTCAATTTCATACAGGTACCTACACTTTCCATTTGTTAAATTGCCTAAATTACTATCAAACATCTTATAATATCCCACAGAGTTAATTAATTGTAAAGGCTTGATACATAATAAGACAATATCAGGTTAGCCTAGGAACCTCCATGGTCACTGTGTATTTCCATTACATAAACATTACATTACATAAACATACTCCAAACCCTTTGTAAAGTAACCCTTACTGATTAAGCACCTTTTGTTCAAATAAACACTAACTTGTGGGTCAATCATTAGTGCAGTCCTAGGTTAGTGGTATGGTTATTGGGTTAGATGAAAGTAAAGTGCAAATTTTAACATCAGAGGAGATGCTGTTTCACTATCAGATGTTTTGCCTTTGAATTTATAGTCTGCAGATTATTTTTATATCCTGTTCAATTAGGGAGGATGCACCTCAGAATTTAGGTGTTTCTATTTTGGTGCAAAATTTTCCTTTTAAAATATGACAAAGCCAAAATTCAATTCAACATATCCCTTATGGTATTGGATACCAGTGGTTAGAATACAGATATAGTTAAAATGGATATGCAAACTATTAAACGTAAGATTATTAATAAAGAATTACAAATAAAAGCAAATGGCTGTGCAAAATCAAATATTTGGCAGTCATTTAGAATAGTGTGTGATGGAAATAAAGATTTGGACTGTGCATGCAAGCAATGCAACCATGTTCTTTGTTACAAAAAAGGCAAGACTGGTACATTAACCATAACCAAACATAAATGCTCAAAACCAAAATATCAGCCTGTACTTAGTACATTAGTGCAATACATGCCACTTTTCTTGCATATTTACAGTACTGACTGAGTCAAAAGGATACAAAAACGTACATGTAACAAGAGGAATTGGCATAATAAATCATATAACATTTCGAAACAAAGTTATGACCATCATGGTTTTCTTGAAACTGCTCACTCGCTGCAACTATGCCACTTACGATTAACTAAATGAACAGTGCTTGTTTTCCTTTTTGGCGGCCTTTTAGAAAGGGTTTTTAAGTCTCTCTAACACAAAAATTCAAGTCTCCTCGACCTCGGCTGGACTTGCATATTTGAAATCACATGTGAAAATGGCACGAGCAGAAGCTCGGCGGCTTATATAGTGTGCGGTGCGAACCCTAAACAGACACCCAACTGCCACGATCGATACGCCGTGTTCCCACTGACTGTCTGCTAACATTACGCCAAACATCTACTAACCATCTACTTTTATACACTGTCTGTGCATTGTCAGTCTGCTGACTTGTCGCTTCCATTAGTGCAAGAAGGTTATATTTGTCGACAGATGGTCGGCGTACAGATTCAAATTCTCAGAAAACCCGCGAAACTATTTGCTGAGTATCTGCTTTGGGTCCAAAATCTTGGTGAGACATGGGCTTTAGGTTGGGCATGAGTGCATATTTATATTTACATTTCAATACTGCTCTTTTGTGGGATTTTAAAGACAATTATTGCACAAGTACAAGTAGAGACACAATCTTTAGCACAGATTATTAGAATTTTTGTTTTATCTTATAATCAAATGTGTTAGCAACTCAAAGTGAGCTTGATACATGCTTCATATCAAGTCTACAAACATTTTATAATATATTATATACAGAGACTAATTTTCATAAATCTTTTCCTATTATAATCACCCAAGGAATGAGTGTTGGTTTTTTGCAGATATTTATATGTGAACAGTCGTCCGTGGCCTAAAGACTACAAGATCGAGAACCCTTTGTATCCTCCACCCATCGCTTCAGAGATCGATATTCATGTTATTGATATTGTCACAATGAAACAGGTGTGTTGCTTTAATCTTTCAATATTGATTATGGCTCATAAAATGTGTACATTTTTAATCTATATATATACACATGTAGCCTATTAATTCTTTTCCTGGGGCACTCTTGTACAGTGTTGTGTTGAGAATATGGAGCTCATAGTTTCCACCATTGTATGTTTTACCATTGTCCTATGTAAGATTTTCTAAGCCCCATATTTTAAATATACCACAGTACAATAGTGCATAAAGTTTATAATTGTTTATTGCATGGATACATAATGCTTATAAATTCAAAGTAAATACAAATATAACGTAAACATCCACAAAACTTTTTCAAAACAATATTTTCCTTTCAATGGCTGAAATTCATTTCAATAGTTTAATTGGGTTCCATAGTAACCTGCTGCCAGTTATTATTATCTAAATTTCTTTTTCATAGATTATGTAAAAAAAAACTATGAAAATGTGTTCTTATGGTGATTTATTCGAAGTAAGAAATGAAGTGAACAGATAATACAGACTCAATACAGCAGGGTTTCACACTTGTTGTGATCCCGGGTTGTGATTATCTAATAGTCTAACCTAAATAGGCTGGTAAAATTACCCATGCTATACTAAATATATGTTACTTATGAATATAATAATTACTACTGGTAGTCTACAATATGTGTACGATAAATGTACAACCTCAGCAGTTATTCATCACAGTTGATTGAGTATAAATCTGGAAATCCAGATCCATCTCAAGGATTACTATTGAAGTACATGTATTGCATACGGATACAAGAACCCAGAGAAAGTAAATCCATACTATCAATCAATCAAATCCTAAATTTAATTGGGAAGAAAACATTGCTCATTCAGAGGGTGTGACCTGGCTGCCCAGCCTACATCTCAACTGTCCTCTCTAACAAATAATATTCATAACACATTGAAAATTACTGTCATAATGCAGGTTGGACTGATGCATCGCTCTCACAAAGCCTACACTTCAGATGACGAATGCTTCTTTATCTTCCTTGATGTCTGTGATGAATACGTCGCAAGGTAATTTACTTTGCTGGTGTATTTGTTTTCATGTACCTTTTAGACTTTTGATTGAAAAAAGAAAGCTTTAATCTAAATTTATATAGGTGTAGAAATAGCTGTTATTTTGTGTAACTACTTGCATTGGGAAAATCTAAATTGCATTATGTTCAAAATGTAAAACTGCAGCAAAATTTTTCTACTTCAAAACAGCGGTGCAGAAGACCGACATGGGTATCTTTGGGACAGACACTACGGAGTTAATTTGGGAAAATTTGGTCACACAGATGTGGTCAATGCTGTGGCATTCAACCCAAAAGACAATGAAACTCTGGTAACTGTTAGTGATGACCAAACTTTCAAGGTCTGGCGATCACGGAATAGGCAAAAACAGTGGAGGCAAGAGAACCCACGATATGATCCCACAAGGAGCACTAGTTGTTAGTTCACGTTATTGTTGTGATTGGTTTTTCTAGCCAATTATCTCACCTGCATAAGAAAGTTTCATCTTTCCACACGATGTAATCAAATCACACGGCTAGGTGCAATGTATGAATTTGAGGTAGGGTCGTAGCCAGGATTGCAAAAGATTGGAGGCCAAAGATGTCAGGCAAATGCCATACAGATGTGCAGCTTTTCTAGGTTGGTTGGGGGTGTGCTCCCTGCAAGAAAATTTAGGAATTTAGACCATTTTTCTCATGGTCTGAGGCTATATCAGACAGAAAACTTAAAACAAATATCTTACAACTCAGTTTCATTCAAGTGTTGATAAAAAGATCAATGCCCCCAAAACATGGAAAGCAGTGGCCTCCCTTGCCTCATATGTAGTAGATATGTAGCTACATTTGTATGGGCTTGGTTTTTAGAAAACAAGCCCATAATATTATTGGTAGTACCGGGTAGGTAGATTTTAATTTCTCTTTTTATGTGATACTTAAGAACCTGCACTTTGTAGTATTGTAATTGTTAGGTATACATGTACTAACCGTTTTAGAATTTAGTGGTAGTAAAACATGAAATTGTAGTTCATGAATTAAAATACATATTTATTGGGATCAATGTTGCTATGATAGCATTCTTTTGTTTGATCACAAAACATCATGTGCTTTATTTCTGGAAATACAGAAAGATGTTTTTGTTTCTACTGTGAAACCCCCTTGCATCTGGTGAAATCTGAAAATTCAGTAGAACCTCTTATCTCAATATTTCTCATCTTGAATTTTCGCTTGTCTCGGGGTTTGTTTCATTTCCCTTCAACCTTGATATGAACATACATTATATCAGTTGGTTATCTCGAGATTTGGCTGTCAAGTATTTTACTGTCTGTTACCCTTACAGCTTTTATATTGAGATTTCTTATTTGAGATAACAAATGAGAACTGTAAGCTAGAAAAGTATTTACAGGGCCACCTTTCTCTTTTAGACATTTGGTAAATATGTTTGTTTTTTTGATCTCCATGAAATTTTTCACCGTTTATGTGAAAATTTTAATAATCATGCTGGACAAAATTTTGTCATATCAATTTACGTGTATCACCAAAATATAGACTGAGACCATTTAAAGTATATAAGAGTTTACTGTAAAAATAAGATTTTATAGAGCAACTGCTAGTTTTCGACAGCTTTAGTGTATATGTGCAAGCAAGGGGTTTATTTTGAAAAATACTACATGATAAACAGTATAAAAGTGAAGACACTGTCATTATCAATAAATTTAGATAACATAGTATGGCAATTAATTAATAGATACCCAACTGTTTGCAATCGAAAAACTTGCATGTCGAAAGCTGTAGCAATTGTAGTAATATAATTTTCCTAGAAGTAATGATTATGATTCAATCGCTTGCTGAAGCATTCATTATATTGATGATTTTACAGCTTTCTTGTTCAATGTGTTGGAACATGTTAGTAATAAAAATGCTTTACCTTAAAATAAGTTCAGAAAATATAGGATTCTTCAAGATTTTTTATCAGAAAGCTTGAGCCCCATCAATTGTATTTGTTCACCAGGTGAAAATAATTGGCCATTGGCAAAGTTCTGCTATAGGAAGGTTTATATTTGTAGTTACATTGTATTAATATCATGTTTACAAAACTTA
Organism: Streblospio benedicti; assembly: GCA_019095985.1. NCBI lineage: Eukaryota > Metazoa > Annelida > Polychaeta > Spionida > Spionidae > Streblospio > Streblospio benedicti. The sequence continues at coordinate 21,081,496 of CM032660.1, read as the reverse complement.
GAAACCAATAGATGAAAATCTGTTGTTATTTAGATAATGTTCTATATTATTACATTAATATTTTTGAAATGTCCTACAATGTGTATTAAGAATGACCTGGTTAGTGGTAGTTACTAGTAGTTACATACGTAAACAATGAAATAAATATTTTAAACAATTAGTTTATTTTTTATAATTTTATACTGCTTAAATTACATATACTGGTATTACAAAAATGAACATCAAAAGTTTCCAGATGTGTGTGTATTAAAAATAAAAACAGTCTGTCTCCTTTTACATAGATTTTGCATTACACAATTGTTGAACAAAATAAATATTAATCTCTCCAATAAGTTCAGAAAGCAACAATGATAATTAATATAGCAACAGATACTGTTCCTAAAAGTACTTCAGTTGTTGAGAAGACCATCCAATCTACAGATGCTTGTACATATCAATCAAAATTGACAAACTTACTAGACAATGACATACAAACTCGATAATGCATGCAATTTTTGTGAAAGTGTTACTAAATATTCTAAACGTAGACATGGAAATTGTGACATTTTATTCATCACAAAAAATAAGTCTGCAGCCATTATTTATCTTCAATGGTTGGATGTAACAATGCCTATTCACAAAAATATTTATTATCAGAGTAATTGTCAGTGTAGTCATTCGGAAAAGTGTTTTCAAACTGACACACCTACATTTTTGTGTATGTCGGACATGTCTGTTTGAAAAAGCACATTGGAATGACTGCACCCACGTCTTTTTTTTTTAAAGACAGTAATCTAAACTTCATACAAACGATGTGACTATTACAGCCTGGTCCTTTCACTCACATTAGCCTGTTAACATTATCACAGTATCAAGAACACCTAGTTAGTGAGTGTTCATACATGGTCATACAGACATGGCTCCCTAATGGCACAAACCATAACAAAATTAGCATTTAATGAAAAAAATGTAAACTGGTTGTTTAAATACAATTTTGTTTTGAGTTCCTTGTTATGCACTGTGGGTTAAAAAGAAACACTTATAAGTTAATTTAAGAATGGCAATTCATATTGGATCCTATGAAAACGCTTGCACTAGGTCATATCGACTTAAATACTGTCAGTGACAGTGCTTTTCATATGCCTTCATGGGTTTTGGCAATAACAGCAACAGAAACATTAAACAAATTGTAGGTACATGTATGTTTAAATAACTTAAGAAGTATAATTTCATTATGATAATCATTCCTTAGATAACACATTAGTGCACAAAATGTGGGTTCAAGTCCAGTACAAAAAGATCTCTCTGTTGCATGATTTTCAGCTATAAACAATAACTGTAAAACCGTATGATATACCTTCACAGAAAGTGAAACTAAATAAGAAATAAACTGACAACCATTTATCTTATGATCTATTACCACCAATATATATATACTATACAAAAGGAATATTCACTAACTTTGGAAAAGTACCAGGTAATAATTGAAGTTGAAACAACTACACGGTACAAATGAAAGCACCAAATGAAAGGGGTTTGCAAGGCAAGTGCTGAAATATCACCCCACTCAAAAAAAAATTATTTTTGGTGAAAAGATTACTTTAACAATAATTTCCATTCGTACATGTATATCAAACTGATGCTATTTCATATTTTTTAAAGTGAGGAAAACTACAAAAAGTACCAACAAAATAATAAATATGACCAGATTAATTACATATTTAGCTCATACAATATTTATATACAAAAATGTTCAAAGTTCGTTTGTGGAATGTGGTCATCTTCTTTATCATGTTTTTCCTCCTGTTGCACCCTCACCATCACCTTCCGACTCTAAAGTAAAGTATAATGGAGTTGTCCATATTAACAATCATTTTCACTAAGACTAGAAAAAAAATATTGTGCTATTAAATTCTTTTAAAAGTTGATGGAAATGTTCAAAGTAGCAAGGACTGATAAGTTTTAATCCTGGTAAATTTTGATAAAAAGAAAACACATTTTTGAGATTCTAATACGATATTTGGCAACTTCCACTCGTCATGTCCCAAGCATTACTTTGCAAAAATGCGCATACAATTGAGAACCCCAAAATCATAAAATGATACCCTAAATGTAGACAGAATGTAACTTACTTTTATCTTCGGATTTGTCATCTTCATGACGATAACATTTCTTTTTATGACCTCGGCAATTATCTGTACAATCACAATCGCTCTCGTCTGAAGAAGACTCACCAAAGAATTTCTGCTTTTTATAAATACAGCAACCTAAAATATAAATGTTATACATATTCTTATATAAAAAGGCTTCAAGCAATTTTATATTGTAGTCAAGACGACGTGGGGCCCTCCGGGAACACAGCATCAAAACAAGCTTCTTGCAAATGCACTGAATAGTATTGATTTATGTAACAATTGTTGCAACATGTTCATATAAGAAGTGTCAAACTCTACAGTCGAGACGTGGGAGTATAGAAAGTATCATTGATGCAAAATGATATCATACACCACACTAAAAATAAACAGGTAGTATTAAAAATTTGGTAAATGTTTATCATCCTTAGGTGGTCATCCATATGCTAGTAAAAGGGAATTTAACTATTCAATGTGGATCATTTAGTAGTTAAGGAGGAAATGAGCGTTATGTGCAAGTTTGTAAAAATAGAAGGTAAGTTAAAATAGCCTATCGAGAAACTAAACTTAACTAGTTTTCTTTCGCCAAACAAGTCATCTAGAAAACACATTACTATGAAGAGTTGTAATATGTGATCTAGAAAAGGTGGTCAGTAATTCTTTGCAAATAATTACCATTTTCAGGGTCAGGATTAGCCACTCGTCCGCTCGTATTGACTAGTAAAACCTTGTGGAGGACGAGTAGAATGTTTTAGCAACTCGTCCTTTTGACAAGTAACAAATCTAGTCAATTTGTCATACGAATATAGAGCTTTGTGCAAGGAGGACAAGTACATTTTTTTGCATGACGAGTAGATATTTGAGGGTTACTCGTCCTGCTGACGAATAACACTTTTCCACCTAATCCTGACCCTGATTTTGAGCTATTTTATCTTTGTATTATACAGTTAAAACACCAATTGAATCTGCTTAGATGCTTTAATAGATCTTTAACTTACTAAGACTTACATTTTGATTTCTTCTTGTTCATGTGTTCATTATCAACTGTTCCTTCTTCCCAGACAACTTTCTTGTCACTTTTAGGCTTTTTCAATTTCAAGTGCACAGTGGGACTTCTACCATCCTATAAAACAAGTTAACAATTACCATTATTATTATATCAACAACACATAAACATGAATAGAAATATAGAAAATACATGAACTCTTTGCATTATTGATGACGAGATGGCTTTGATTTATAACAAATTTTGAAACAGAATAATTTGAGAAAAAAGAGTTATGTTTAAACCAGACCAAACACTGCAATGTTTGTGAATACTCTGCAGCCATCACTTGATGATAATCTCAGAGGGAAGCCTGGTGTTTGTACAATGACCACAAGAGGCAGGTTAGTTAACCAGTAAAGCCTTGGGTCAGGAAGATTGCGCTAGTTTTTACTTTAAACTAGGGAGTTCTTTTGTGTGCAGTGGGGGCGACTACTACACTGGACTTGTCTTTAAATAGGGCTTACAATCTCACCCTTGGTGTCGCCATCTTGTATGATTTATTCAACAGTAGCATTTTAATGATCAAAAGCAGTGACATTACAGAATTTAGAAGATTGTGACGTAAAAATCTTACATTAGTTAGGGAGTATTTAGCGATCGTCCAACAATGCAAACCGCTCAAGCTTGCTAATGCCCTTGAGGCCAAATAAATTTGGTTAGCGACATAACTGCACTTAGGATATCAGTTTGCTACGCATGCTTCACACTCAAGCCTGAGGGAAATTCAGTTGGTCCAATTCAGTTTGGAAATCCCACAGGCTAGCCATTGCGCTCCTGAGACCACACACTTACTAGGCCTATAACGATACGCTTGAGCAACGATACAATACACATCACGATACTTTGTTGGCGATACGATACACATCACGATAACGAAAATCATACGTCAAAACACACAACAGTCTGTACACACTGTACGTTACGACTAGTAGCGCAAGAAATCTATACTGAAATAGCGGAGCGCCGTTCGCCATTCAATTGACATTTTGTTAGTAACGCCGTTTGCAATACAGCAAAGATGGCGGCGCCCATACTCATGGGAAAAGACAAAGATTTACCTTGAATTAAGCAATATTTTGCATATAAATTCATTTTAACAGTTATATCGTGAAAGTATCGCGATATAGACTATCAAATCGATACTTTAATCGTGAGTAAATAAATCGTGATTCAGCGATGCATCGGTGTATCGTTGCAGTCTTAACACTTACTCCTACAGACCTAATGCTCAAACTATGGGCAGTTTACGACGCGATCGAGATTCTTATGTAAATGTAATTGTATTCATAAATAATAGAAATATATAAAATATTTTACCAGATTATCAAAATATAATCACTGTTCTATCATTTCACGATACTAGGAGTAGCAGCTTTGTTAAATAAGTACTATAATTTCAGATTTTTATTTTGGTGATCTTTCCAACTGTTTACATTTGACGTTTAAAACATTGCTCAAACTATGGGCAGGTAACGAGCTGCCGTTGTGACTCGCGTAAAAGGTCTACCCGATAGCAAACATGACTAGAAAGTTTGCATAAATTATATTTACTAATGTTCGCGAGCAAATATATATGTCTAAACTTATTGTTTCATTACGTAAACATATAGCCAATTAATCTCTAGATTGTTATCTGTTACTACGTTCTGTTATTACGTCAAACGTGTGCATTACTGTGGATATATACATAATAACCCCCCCACTTCAGCTAGGCATGGCGTGGGCGCGTTCTCTTGAGGCTTTAGAGGAATGTTCGTAAAAATGTGGGGCCTCATTAAATCTCACGCCGCGGGAGTGAAAAATGACATGGCGCCGGCTGACCGTGAAACACCTCGTCCGGCCCCCCGTCGCCCGGATTTTAAGACAGCTCCAAGAAGGCGTTGGGCGTTGTCCAAGGCGGAGTGTGTCACGGCGCCTCACAATGTCTGTGGCGACGTCTAACGGTGTTTCTCGGAATCACACGGCGTTGACCAGCCTGGTCTGTATATAGCAAAGATCAAAGAGAATTTAATCAATACCGATCAATAAGCGCGGCGTGGTGGACGGTGGTGGATGTGGCGTGAAAAATAACTTCCCCGAAGAAGTGGTGTCGCGCAGTTTGACCTGCACGTGGAGCTGGACACGAGTGCAAAACGGCGCCATGTCGACACACAAGACGCCGCGGGTGGGAACCCACAAGGGGTTAAATTAGGGATATTTTCCCACTTCTTTCGGACTTAGCCGATTTTTTTTACTAAGAATGGTCGCGCGGAGCCCACGCCTCGCTCCGAAATAACTGGGGGGGGGGTAATCAACCCTACGTTGGATGTGCCCATATTGTGAACACTGCCCATAGTTTGAGCACTACGTCTACATTTGAATAAACTGATGATTAAATATGGCCATTACTGTTTGCACGTAAGAAACCAATCAGTATAAACACTCAAATGACTACAACGTGATGTTCACGTTCGCAATATTTTAATGGGCGATAATAGGGTGATTGTGTTAAGCCTGTCATCCTTGCGAACATAAATCTTGATATATAAAATATCTTCCAATAACCTGCGAAGATTGTTCCTCAGTTTCAACAACTGTAGAAGTTCCAGGTCTAAGCCGTACAGTATCTGACATTTTGTTATTCACAAGTGCATTATATTTAGCATATTTTATTTTTTTTTTGTTCAAATACTATTTTTTCAAACCGGAAGTATTTCATATATTAAATTGCGGACTACAACATTTCTCGCGGATTTTCAGCATCAATCAGCAGTGTTTTCTGTTGCCAGAAACATATCAAAGTTCTAATCGTAAGGCTTAAATTACACTTATACAAATGCTCTTTGTTTAAAAACCAGCATCGTTTCGAGTTCGAATCATAGTTAATTTTTGTTTTATCAATTTCTGCTACTCAGATTTCAGATGTACAGGCCTGCCATCCATAAGACGCTTATGGGCTGTGTGTGAGAGTGTGAAAAAGATAAAAGATAGGAAGGTTAGTTAGGTAAAAAGACAACAGATAAAGGATGTTAATAAGTGCAAGATAAAAACAAAAATTGGGATATGGGGATTAGTATGGTACACTATGGCTCAAAGCTGCAACCTTATTCTTAAAGGTTGCTACTGTTTGGGCCGGAAGTATGTCTCTGGGCAAGCTGTTCAAGCGAGGGACTGTACGAGGAAAAAATCACAATTGGTAATAGTTGGTTCTAGCTATTATTGGGTTGAGATAGACACCATTTTTTTGGAAGCTTACATAAAATCCTGTCGGTATATCAACAAGACCCTTGGTGATCTTGAACAACATTGCCAGCCGACTGACAACTTTGCGCTGGGCCAGGTCCTTCCATCCAAGATCGATCACTGATCATGTTACTGACCGAGGATGTATTTTGGAACCTTCCAGTCACGTGCACCCATCTTGCTGCTCTGCGCTGCACTTGTTCTAGGTTTCTTGCTTGCTGTTGACTGTGGGGGTCCCAGATTGTGGATCAATACTCTAAGATTGGCCGGACTATGGTCTTGTAGGCAGTTTATTTAGCCTTCTGTTTTTTTACTTTCAGATTTCTCTTCAGGAAACCAAGTTTACTGTTGGCTTTGAAAACAGTCTTATCTATGTGCTTGTTCCAGGACATATCATTAGAAATGGTAATGTCCAGGTACTTTGCGGATCAATGTGACTTCCTCCAGAACTTCTCCATGCAGCGTGTATGGGTTCGAAATCTGGGTCTTTTTCTTTGTAATCCTGAGGACATTGCATTTTGCAGGGTGAGACTGTATTATCCAGTCCTGTTCCCACCTGTGAAGGTTCTGGAGGTCATGTTGGAGTTTAATGCAATCATCTGTGCAACTTATGGAGAGATAAACTATTGTGTCATCAGCGAAGAGTCTGACTTGCGAGTATTGTGTGTAGTTGGGAAGGTCATCAATGAATATGAGAAAGAGTATCGGTCCTAGGACCGAGCCCTGGGGCAATCCGCTTGTCACTGGCACAGACTCTGATTCCTCACCATCAACTACAACCTTCTGTGTACGGTCAGATAGGAACGACTTGATCCAGTTTCTCGTCAAGGGATCAATACCAGCACGGTTAAGCTTATATACAAGGCGATCGTGAGAGACTTTATCAAATGCTTTACTAAAATCCATTATTATAGTATCACACTGTTTCCTATCCTGCACCATCTTCATTACATCAGATGAGAATTCGGTGAGCTGCGTCTCACAAGAGAGCTTGCTTCTGAAGCCATGCTGTTTATCACACAGGAGATTGTTAGTGTTCAGGTGATTCATCAGGCTGCTAGCAATAATGTGCTCCATCTGTTTGCACAAAATGCAGAGGTCAGGAGTCTTGCCTTGCTTGAGTGATGCTCGGAATATTCTTGTTATCACTGGTGCTATGGTCTTAGCTAGTTCCTTGAGTACCATTGGTTTCACTGTCTGGGCCGGGAGCTTTGTGTGGAATGAGCTTCTGCAGACGCTTCAACACTCCTTTCTCAGTGATGTCAAAAGGATGCATCTGAGGTTTTGTACTGGGCTCACCAGTTGTCTTCAAAAAGTTGCAGGCTTTGGTGCAAAGGAACTTCAGTGATAGAGGGTTTCTAGGGGAGAACACTGACTGGAATTGTTCATTAAGGATGTTGGCTTTACCAACCGAATCATCGACAAGTTTCCCTTCCTTCTTTAGTGGTGCTACGCCTTGAGGATCTTGCCGTTGGTGTTTTATGAACTTCCAGAATTTCTTTCCTGTGGATGGATGCTCTTTTTCCTCATTATCACTACACACAATAGCTTCCACATACTGCCAATAATCTTTCCTGGTGGTACTCTGGGTAAAGGCTTTCATTGACCGATAGTGTTTTGAGGCACGGCTGGCATAGACACTCCCTTTCTGTTTGTTGAAAAGCTTGTGTTGTTTCCTCAAGAGCTTCCAGACTTCTGCTGTGATCCATGGTGGTCTTTCTCTGCTTTTAGCATCTTTGTAGAGACAGTTCTCTGGATGCATTTTTCTAGCTTTGAGATGAAATTTGAAAGAATGTCATCAGTTGGTGTCTCCTCGGAGGTAACATTTATGATATTATCACATTCCTCTTTCATCTCCTTCCTCATTGTCTCCCAGTCAGCTCTCCTGAATAGCTGTAATTGTCGGGGTTTCTTAGTATGTCTTAGTGGGGAAATGTCAAGTTCTACATATATTGCATGATGGCCATCTTTGGAAATACCCGGAATGACTTGTGTATTGTAAACTATTGAGGGGTTATTGACTAGGAAAAGATCTAGGTAATTTTCATAATAGGTAGGTTCTTTAACCTTTTGGCTTTAACTGTTATCTGCTACAATGTCCAAAAATCTCCTGGTCAGTTCAGGTTGGCTACATCCAGGCTTCATGTGGTCTAGGGCCCAGTTGTAACCAGGAAAATTAAAATCACCTCCTACCCAAAATTAAAATGGCTGGATGATCTGTTGCAGATAGAAAAGGAGACTATAGTTCTCGAAAACTGTTTTGAACTTTGAATTTTTGTATAGAGGTTCATGTTTTATGTTTTGTGTAATTGTTGCAGAGGCGTGATAGAAATTAATAAAATAATGAGACCGCACGCTGCATACCAAGTTCACTCAATTCTACAATATAATTATTTTGTTTTCATGAAAGCATTTGACAAGGTGCCCTAAGGTAGATTATTAAATAAACTTCGATCATACGGCATATGGCATCATGCATTGACAGAACTTGTAATTGGGTTCAAAACTTCCTAAGTGCTGGAAAGCAGCGAGTCCAAGTTAATGGGTCCTTCTCTAAGTTATAGTCTAAGTGGCATGAGGTCACAAGTGGCATTCTACAGGGATCGGTCCTCAGATCAATTCTCTTTGTGATTTTAATAAATGACCTACATACATGCGTAGACTCTAAGGTCTTTATGTTTGCTGATGATACCAAATTATATAAAGAAATAGTTAATGAAATAGACATAAACGTCGTTCAAAATGATATTGTTTTCACACTTCTCTCTCTCTCACGTCTTTTTAGCAAGCATATTTCTACCAACGATAGATATAGCTATATAGCGATATATCTATCGTTGGTAGAAATATGCTTGCTAAAAAGACGTGAGAGAGAGAGAAGTGTGAAAATGTATCCGCAAGCACTGGGAAACACATATATATCATTCAATAGCACTAAAAATGCTAATAAGACCTTCCCAAAATTTCGTCCTCGTGTGGGATCCGAACCCACGACCTCTGGGTTGAGATGATAACAGACCAAGTAGGTAAGCTGGGGGTTACGGAGACAACGGTTCAGCTGTGTAACCTTTTAACAGCTTGCTGCTTGGGATGATGGTATCATTCTGGTCTCACAACCTTGGGGTCGTGAGTTCGAGTCCCGCCAGGGCCACTTGATATAGTCAAATGGAAACTTAGGGTTGTAAAACCTGTCTTCAGCTATATCTATCGTTGGTAGAAATATCCTTGCTAAAAAGATGTGAGAGAGAGAGAAGTGTGAAAATGTATCCGCAAGCACTGGGAAACACATATATAAAATGATATTGATAATCTATGTACATGGAACGAAAAATGGCTTCTAAAGTTTCATCCAGATAAATGCAAAATTTTACCTATCACAAATAATAGTATTGATAAAGAAAACAGATATGGAATGTTCACATATGAGGGAGGTAAAATCAATCTAGAAACAGTAGAATTTGAGAAAGATATTGGTGTGCACGTGACTATTAAAGACACCAATCTCAAATTCGATAAATATATTCAGACCCAAATAACAAAGCAAAACCAATTGTGGTTATTATTAAAACAAGTTATAAGTATTTGGACTATAAATTTTTTGTTTACTATTTAAGGCCCATGTACGCCCTCACTTAGGATTCGCTAGTAGCGTTTGCCATGGTACCCGTATAAGATAAAAGATAGAGGCAATAGAAAGCGTACAACATAGAGCAACAAAAATGTTACCCAACCTTAAATCACTAACTTATGAATAGAGACTTAATATACTTGGATTACTAATGTATACATTAAAGTTCAGAAGGTTAAAGGGCAATAATTCAAAATTCTGCATCACATATACCAAACCAATATAACCTCGACATCTTTCGTGTCTTTCGAAACCAGAAAAGAAGAATGAACAAGAGGACACCATATGCATATTAAGATTATTATTAAAAGAGAGCTCGAGATTAGACATACAAAAAACTACTTCAAAAACAGAATTATACAAAATTAGAATAGCCTGCCAGCTACAGCGATATCTGCGAAAAATGTAAAAATCTTTAGTAATAGACATGGCAAGTTCTGGGAGGATCATCCATTAAAATATGACCACAGCTATGATACTTGATCATACTTCGCTCACAAAGAATAGAGCCAAATATAGAGGGGCAACTCATCTCCTGCGTTTGGAACCACTTAGGTAGACTTAGGTAGGTAGGTAGGTAGGCAGCTGCCAGGATTGGTACTTAAACTGACCATTGAAAATTATGATAGTCAGTATTCTCACACTCCAATGCGTATTATGATTAGTGAGAACATCGGGGGGGGGGTAGTAATATGTTTGATAATCAATCATATTGTTTGACACATGTACATTTGTACTATCATCATCACATAGAATTCGCATCGGCTCGTGTGGATAGTACGAAACATGAAACACATTAATGCCTGACGTCTTGTACTGACAGTAAATAATGACATAAGTGGATCATATGATAGATCACAACTGGCACAAAATCGTAATCATAACGTCCTCTTTGCGGAACCTCTATAAGTAGAACTTCTAAATGTACGAAAATTATAATTAAAAACTCAAACTATCTGCGAAATATTTCTAAAATTGTAGTCTTAATCAATTAAGCCCCGATATGGAGTGCGCACTCAAAGTTAAATAAAGCACCTGGTTGAAGAAGGCTATCAAAATTCTTGCGGGAGTTTTAAAAATGGAAGATATCAATAAATCATCTAATTTAGGACTTTCAAGTCCTAAATTAGCCTCAAAAGCAATGGAAAGTGTACAATTTAAAACTAAGAGTAGCAAGCAAATGAAATCTATCCTGAGAGACACCCAAACACCCAATAGGAAATCTTTAAAGACCATTCAGCCAACAGATAAGGTAAACATTCATATTCATACATCCTTAGTCCACGCATAGCCACAAAAACTGTAGCATTGTATATATACCTTATATATCATAAATATATAGATATCCACAAGATTGGGGCTAATCCATACATAGACATAAATTCAATTGCAAATACACACATATAGAGGACGGTATATATTATAGAGAAAACGCACCTGGTTGATACTAGAATTTTTTATTGAATGAGTTTGGCACAGCCGTATCATCGGAGTGCGTAGCATAGGGGGGCGGGGGAGGGGGGGGGGGGTTGCAGTTCAATGAAAATTTCTAGTATCAACCAGGAGGTGCGTTTTATATTTATCCCATCACTCTAGAACAGCTTAGTAAATAAGTCAGGGCTTAACGCTAGCTAGTGCCCTGGGCACATAAAATCTAAGTCAGGGCACATCAAATCTTAGACTCCTGTGCCCTGATGGGCACACCATAAAAAAGTACCAGCTATTATATTTTAGTCAAACTCGACCATCATATCCACAATGTTTTACTCCCTACGGGGTGAAACATGCAATGTATAAATGAAGTTTTTATGTTGATCTGATAGTTTGAACTATTTTTTGTATTGATTTTTTTTAAGTTTAGCTACAAAAATTCAGGGCACATAAGAATGAGATCAGGGCACATGGATTTGGACCATCATGTGCCCTGGTGGGCACGCGAAAAAAAAGTTAGTGTTAAAGCCCTGTAAGTTTTAGTCATATTCATGCATTAGCTTTTACTTTTATAGATTTTTAACTATCTTTTTATGTTCCTATACAGGAGATTGGCCATGTGCATTTAAGCCATAATGTAAACAAACAAATACCAAGCTTCAAAGTAGGTTATGTGAAAGATAAGGTAACAATAAATAGTACATACTATATGGTAGAAAAATCATTTTTTGATACACAAAAATATTTTCCAATGATCCGTCTACCTTAATGCCATTCTTACATTTACAAATGGTACATCAATGAAGAAGATCAAAATAGGGGTCTGCTAGTGCATTATAATATTCAATAACATACAATATTTAGTTGTGAATTGTACATGTAAACAAAATTATGAAAGATACTTTAGTAATCAATGATTATTTCATCCATATTGATTAATTATTGACTTACAATGAATAATCAAAATAAAATACTTGTGCTTGCATGGCATCTTTAAACGATATTAAGCTTACGTTCACACATAAGCGATATCGCGCAAGAGACGTAGCGATTAGGCGATTTGGTGTTCACACACGCGATTTTGCTAGCGATTTTCACTGGTGATTTTCCATGAACTTATAAAAATCTTTATCACCAATTGATTACTAAAGTGCTGGTCAATAATTATATAAGAGATCATTTAAAACCTGCTAGACTACATGAGATAACGATCTTGTTCCACGGAAATCGCCTAGCGATGAGGCGATTTTATTGCTCATGAAGCAAAAAAATCGCTTGTGCGATATCGCCTTGTCTCTCTGTCACATATGTGTGAACAGCTCAATGCAAATATGATATACCGAAAATATCGCCTGTCGCTTCGTCGCTCAAGCGATATTGCGTATGTGTGAACGTACGTTAACACAAAAGCGTTAATAATATGGTAATATGAGCTAACATGGAGTCCAGGAAAAGAAAGTTTGCTAAAATGGGCTGCGATTCTGTTAATGATGACATGCTTAAAGTATCAAATAAATTAAAACAAGAACAAAATAGCTATAATAAATCTAATGATTGTACAGATTGTCAACTACAAAGCACATCCAAACGATTGAAAAGTGGACACTTACTGGTAATAGCTAATAAGAAAAACTACTTCATTTGTGGCAAAGCAAGGGATTAATGTGGGTCACACAATTGTTTTTAGTATCTAACTTTAGGCAAAAAAAAAAAAAAAAAAAAAACTTTAAGCAAAAATCAATTTGGGAAGAAGCTAATGAAATTGGGGATGACCATTTGTTGCTTGAGTTTATAATACCACTCAAAAACAAATATGAAATAATAGCCACATATTTATTTGGGGTTAACAAAATTTTGGAGACCAATTCTTTACTACCACTTGATTGGACTGGATCCCAGCCTACCGGTAATTACTGGTGGAATATTAAAAAAAAAAAAAAATAAAATAATGTTCAAAGACAACAATTTTTCCTGTTCGATGTCATTGAGAAGCAATATCATGTCTAGCATCTTTTTTGTTATAGGATGATGGGGACTTGACCAGAGGACCTCAACCAAATCAAAAGGCACCAAAAGTTCAGAAAATCCATCCATGCTCCACTCCTATTTCGGTATATGAAGATCCTGTGGCTAAACTATGTAAACACAACCAGGAAACACAAACTGATTCATCAGAATGTTGGTGTAAATGCCATGAACTATCAGCTGAAGATGAGGCATTTCAGTTAATGGTGTCGGAAGAGATAGGAGAAAATTATTGGAAAGAATTAGCTGAGCAAAGAAGAGAAGCTTTGACAGAAACCTTGGAAGAAAATGAAGAACTTCACAAATCCATCAGTGAATTAAAAGAAGAAAACAAACGCTTGTCTGAAATGTGCGAACAAGCTGAAAAACTGGCTGACTTCTTGCGAGAGGTAGCCGATGAAAATTCTGATGCAGAAGATAACACTGCCGAATCAAATCCATGCTCAAAAAAAGAAACTGAAAATACAAATGGATCAAATTCTAACAATGAAGAACAGCCGTGATAGAATGATATTGATTTGTTTCACTCTGGTTCTCTGCTCTTGAAGCTTTTGAACTGCAATCTACTTTCTCTTAATAATAATAACTGGAGATTTCTTTTGAAGCAGGTATATGCCTCATGTTTTATATGGTGTTTATGCTTTATTTTCTGAACAGTTTTCCTTGATATTTTTAAAAAGAAATATCTCCCGAATTTTATATTTTATGCTAGCAAATTATTTAATATTCAAATAAATTGCTTTAGATTTTTAAATTTAACAATGGAAGACAATATATGTAATTTTAATGTGGACTAATGACTGGATATTTTACTGTTTATCAGAATTTTTAAATTGTGGACTGGCATAAATCAGTAATCATGTCAATGTTTTTGTTTATGGACAATGTATGTGTGAAATATCACTTTCAATTAGGACGATGGTGTGTAGTGCTAAGTGGTGATTGTAGTATTATGTATGTGTAGTAAATGTATATAAGGTTGAGTTGTGTTGAAATTAAATCATTCGTCTATAGTGAAGTTAATGTGTAACTTTAATTTATTAACAAGGGAAACCAAATTGTGAATTCAAAATTACATTTTATGTGGTATTTTGATGACAGATAACAGTATGTGTTCAAACTAGATTTATAAAAATAAAATAAACTCCAGGTTTATATTTTATCATTAATTTAATCATTATTTCAAATTCAATATTCTAAAATTCTATTTGATGAGTATAAGGACCATTTGTCTGTAGAGTTAAAACTTGTCTATTGCCATATGTACCATACTTTACATAACAGCCCAATTCATTTGATTTTGGATTTTTAGCAAATGCATCCACACACGCTTGTGTAAATGCAGTATAAAGTTCATATCCCGTGTCTTTGTCTACATTATTGTGATATTGCATTATCTTTCCTTTTAACCTTCCACCAAGAGTGGCTTGAGGTACAATAAGTAGATCAGCAGGCAAGTCAAGAACAGAAACATACTTTCCATTATCATCTTCACACAGTTTTACGCTGAGAGCTGCTTTTACTGGAAAATAAATACAAAGTATTATCTCTTCTAATTGTATGTAGGTTTGAGAGGTGAAAAATTGTAAAATGAATTATTAGTGGATCTTTACATTCATAATATTTTATGTCTTCGTTCACAATAGGAAAAGTAATTTTTTATTTTGAGTTATTTTTTTTTATCTGCCATGTTAACCAAAGTACATTGCATTTAATCTTACCCATTTTGTCAATTGTAGCCATTTCTGCACCTTTTAAAAAGCACACATACACAACCATTGCCCTTCTGACCTATGCATAGAAATATGAGCAGTACTTTATTGAATTTAATTTTGACTAGCAATTAATAATAATTCTCAGATAAATTACAATTACCTAAGAACTGAAATTAAGATTCATAAATTGGTATTTACTATTAAATATATCTTGTAAATTTTACACTTTATTTTACACTAACTTATTGTCCATGATATATCTACAGCGTATTTGAGTTCATTTATGTTGAAAGTTCACCTCCACAAATTTGGCTTCTGAATCTTCACTAGCAGGTTGTACTTGAAGCCGGCCGGACAGACATTGTTGCAAAAGTATTCTTGCCTGAGGAGACACTGCATTCGATGCCATTCTGAAATAAACATTTTCATTCACACCAATCAAATTGTTATATTGAACTGACGAAAATATTTCATATTTGCGTACTATGTATACTTTCATTTTTCAAATTAATATAAAATTAAAGTGGGAAAACTATTTCGTAATGTTATCAAACTTCTCTCTCACACAGAAGCCTGGACAGTTGTGCTATATAAATATGTATTATTAATTCTGCTTGTAATTATCTGCATTATGGTTATATACACACCTAAAATGATTATTCTTGAACAAACATGAGAAAAGAAAAAAATTTGTAGCATGTGCACCAGCTTTAAATTGTTTTAGTATCACTTTCATTCATGAAATCCCCGGATGAAATCATAGGTCGCCAACTGTTGATATACGCCTGTAACTTGCAAACTATCCGTATTTTCGTCAACACAAATTGTCCATCCACATGTCACTGCAAACCATAATATGCATCATAACACGTACACAATATAATTTATAGTATACCGTTATAACAATAATCACAATACTTTTAGTGCACACGTGGACGTTGTGGGACTTTCTGCTCGACGGGACACTTGTAGCAATGAAATTAAATAGCGTTATTACCACTTGTAAGATTATACGTTTTTAGTTTAATATACGGTTTAGAACAAATTAACCTTGTCACTACATGTCATTTTAAAACAAATCCATATACACACTAATCGATAATTACGGGAATGTTTGAATAGTTTGATTAAATGGCTGTATGCGGCCTTCAGTATGTCCGGAACGTTGGGTCATGACAGATCAAGAAAACAAATTGAAGAAGATGAAGAAGACCCCGTAGAAAACATGATTAAGAAAACTGGATGTCTTGACCTTCATTACAAAGTACAAGTAAGTGCAATCAGTTGATCGTTTAATAGCATTATGCGTTTAAAATCAATGTACATGACTAATTTATGTGAATGCTGCTATGGAAATCCCACACTGTTTACCAATATAGATTAAGCATTCTCCAAAATATAAGGCTCATATCAATCAATGTGCTAATCTTGTTAAGAAGATGCGTTTTAGAATATGTATGTATGTAATTTCATGTACTAAAGATTGATAATCATTATGTGCTGGGTTCGTGGTTAGTCAAAATATTTGATATCATTTTTAACCTGTTCAATGTCGGAATGCAGTTAAAGCTGGTGTGCATGTAGTAAATTCTGTCTAATCTGCTGGCAACAAAACTTGAGTATTGCCATGATCTACATAAGTTTTTTTTCTTTATAATTTAGGACTGTATGGCAGAACACCAAGACTGGAGAAAGTGTCAAGGACAAGTAAAAGAATTCAGAACCTGCATGAAAGACTACCAAATGAAACAGCATCAGCAGCATAAGAATTAAAATGTTAGCTTGATCGTTTTGGACATACTGCACTAAAAATCTATTTAGCACAATGTGAATATTTTTAATACTGTTATATAATACAACAGAAAAATAGAAAGGATAGTTTAATTAATAGGTTTAATCAATCGTAGCTCTACTAAAAATAGAATTTAACATGCCAGAAAGAACATTTGCAGTTGCACGCAAACCACGGGACGAGCATGAAGACCACAGTAGACAGCATGCAAATACACCAGTTTTTCTACCCGGCGATCGTGTTGTCTTTGCTGAGAGTCCTTCAGCACCAGGGATTCCCATTGTCTACAGAACAGCTGATGAAAGATCAGCAAATCCAGATAGACTCAATTTGGATCGTCGGAGGTTAACAGTGTGTCCAGTGCTCGAAGGGGAAGATCAGTTGCGTTTGCTCAACTATCAACACAATCTGATTTCCAGAATTCAGCATTTGAATGGTCTAAAACGTCTGATATTCCTGGATCTGTATGACAATCAGATTGATGAAATATCTGGTCTTGGTAGTCTGCGTTCGTTGCGTGTTTTGATGCTGGGTAAAAATAAGATCCAAAAGATAGAAAATCTGGACAATCTTGCCAAATTAGATGTTCTTGATCTTCATGGAAACCAAATAGAGAAAATCGAAAATTTGCAGCATTTGATTGAATTGCGTGTGCTAAATCTTGCAGGAAACAAACTTAAGCATGTCAATAACCTTTGTGGTATGGACGCTCTTACGGAGTTAAATCTGCGCAGGAATAATATAACTACAGCTGTAGATGTTGATAATCTTGCCAGCCTTCAACGTCTGTTCTTAAGCTTTAATGAAATTTCAAGTTTCGATGATATCAGTTGTTTAGGTGAATCTGCAAGTTTATCTGAAATATCACTAGACGGAAATCCTCTTGCCTCAGATCCAAATTATAAACAGATAGTACTTCGACAAATGCAGCAGTTACGGCAATTGGATATGAAAAGGATATCTGAAGATGAAAGAAGAGTGGCTGCTGTTATGGCTCGTAAAGAAGAAGAAAAAAAGCGTGAACATTCCAAGATTAACGCAATGAAGGAACGACGTCGACAGGCAATAAACAACGCTAGAAAACAATGGGAAGTGATGCAAGGATCTGTGATAGCAAAAACTAACAAATTAGTCAGGTCTGCCATGCCAGAGCTGTATGCCAACCATGTTGCAAATGTACCTGCAGCTCCAGCAGTTGCAGCAACACCACTCGAATCTGAAGACGAGTCTCCAGGATCAATTTCAAGCACTAGTCGTTTGAGTCGACCAGCATCTGCTCAATCGGATAGGGAACTTGTCAAGCATACAAACAGTTCCCGCGTTGCTTCTCAAAATTCGATCACCGCCACACCACCAGAAAAGATGATGACGCCAACACCCAATAAGTTCAACAAACCTCTCTTCATGAATGGAGGTGGAGGTGAAATGGGAAATCTTGATCATTTGTCAGAACTTGAAGGGGACACTCTTAGTCTCTATGGGAATGGTGCAATGGATGCATTTGACAAAAATTGGGGCATTCAGGCAGCTGGTGCCGTAACTACCATCTGTTTCAAATTTATAGACTTTAGTATAATTGCAAAACATCTACACAAAATTAGAGTACGATTTCCAAATGTTCATACGTTGATATTCAGTGCCACAAATATATGGTGTTTACAACAGCTGAATGCTCTTGCAGCTGTGCGTCGTCTAGACCATATAATTATTGACTCTGAAGGGAATGATGTGACAAAATTTTCGCTATGGCGTACCTACCTAATTTTCCGATTGGCTCATTTCAGTTTGAAGAAGATCAATGACACAGAAGTTAGTGCTTCAGATATCGTGAATGCTGAAAAATTCTTTGGAACTATAGCACATTTAACCTCTACTGACCTCCCACAGTCAAGACTTCAGAGTTTGTTAAGTGATAGCAAAAGGAAACAAATGTTTGGTGATGAAAAGAGGAAACCCGGTAGCACTGAACAAATTAAAATCAGTGATCGTGGGAGTGAGTCTGTTGGAAGAGCAGGTCTTGTGTACACAGTGCAGCAAACCACTTCAAGTAGATATAGTAAAGATCAGAAAGGTAGGAAAGATTTTGTCAAAAACTATATTCATCAGGTGACACATGAAGCAATACAGACTGAACAAAAGCAAAGCATATTGCAAAGGCTGTGGCCCCATATCCTACGGGATATGGTACATGCAGCTGTCACAGAACTTATGGATATTGACAAGTATAGAAAGAAGTGTATGGAAGAACTTGAGAAGGGTTGACTGTTCATTTATAGTGTGAAGTAATTGTTTGTTACAGTGTGCTTAAACAAGGAATGTTTATACAATGTGTGAATGTTTAACAATATAATCTGGCACAAAGTTAAAATTATGATTTTAAATTTAAATGTTGTTAGTGGTTTGTATCAATTAAGAATTATTATAAGTATTGTTAGCATAATTATATCTAATGCCTGATTGTACTTCACATTTCATATTTATAGCGGTTAACTGTCATTTACACACTCAAAATTTTCCATTGTCTATTATCTTGCTTTTATAATTTTTTTGTTATGGCATTGCACCATTCACAATCATAGGTTTATATGAATTATTTGTGCAAATTATACTACCTGAATGGCTGATTGTAAATTTGAATG
The DNA here is from genome assembly GCA_019095985.1 of Streblospio benedicti. NCBI lineage: Eukaryota > Metazoa > Annelida > Polychaeta > Spionida > Spionidae > Streblospio > Streblospio benedicti. The sequence goes on along the minus strand of CM032660.1, from coordinate 21,061,885 downwards.
ATTTTCTGTGTACATTCTGCAACTTCTGTTAAACAGTTGATTTTTGTGCAAAAATTAAAACTTCAAAATTGATATGTTGAAATTTTACTTCTATACGCTATGTTCTTAAAAACATCAAGTAAGCAATCACAGTTAGTTTTTGATTTTTAATTTATATTAGAGCATTTCACACCCATACCGTGTATTTTTTGTTTAAACTATCGTAGACAGTTATTAATGAACTAACAATAGTGTTTGAGTTTTCAAAATGAAGCTATTTACTTATATTTTCATAAGATAAACACATTTATATGTTTTTTTTAAAATTACATGATCTATGGTGCATTTTATAATAACGTATTCAAACACATCCCATAGGTGGAGATAATATGTGATTTGAACATGTTTATTCACTTCTATTCTAACTAGACATTTTCTTTTTACACTTTGGCACCCGAAAATCTATCATGTTCAAACTTTAAAGTAGTAATATTATTTGGTACTTGTTTGGATGCTATATATTTAAAAAAAAAACATAGGATGTGTTTGACCTGCGGGCCGTGTGTGATGTGCTCTACTATGTGTATTTCCCAAATACACAAATTAATTTCTTGCCCCTTTTTAATTTCTGAATTTCAACATAAGACAAGTAATGTAACTAAAATAATCACGATTGGTATAAGAAAAGTGAAATATAAGAAATTCTTAGAAATATATAATAAAGGTCCAAGAAAGTATAAATAGAAACTGAGAACCACTCTTGAAACCACAACAAATAACACTGTTTTGTAATCTATTTTTATTTTTATTAAAATGAACACAATTTGTAATTCATCATGAATCATGTACATAGATATCAATTATACTGTGCCAAAATATTGCAGATCACAGTGTAAAAATAAATAGTAAAGGACAAATACTTTTGCAAGATAAGAACTACACAAAGTTGTACATAGGTATGATGATAAAGACAAATAAAAAAATGTAAATACTTATCCTTGCACATCTTTGCAAAAATTTACACACAGACTGCTTTAATAACTAACACATCATTATGCCACATTTTCAATATCACCCAGACTTAAAAAAAGATCTCATGCATGTAGGCTACATGTAAATCATAACTTTCATCAAAATTCTCATCCCACAGTTGTACATGGGTGAAATAAGGCATGCTACGTAATTTTCAGACGGTTAGTTTTAGTTCAGTCGTGTCTACACTGTATACCAATGTATTGTTTCAAAGCACCAAATAACAACAAAATAATGCAGTTTGAAGACTTAGTTTACGTAAACGCCAACCAAGGGAATGTCAAATTGACCGATACAACAATTAATGTTTGAAGTAACTAAACTGTTATCACACCACAAAACACAACAACTAATGAAATGATTATCCCATCAAAATATGGTTAAGATGAAGACAGATTGTTCTCTGTCATGATATATTTCCAAAGAAAACTTACATAAAAAGATTAGTAAATATAAAATATGGGCTTGACCTCAGGTCCTAACTTCGTAGTCAAGCATATCAGAATCTGAACTGGGCAAATCAAATGCTGTTTGGCTCAATCCATTTTGTTTCATTATAAAAGTAGGTTCATCATCATTAATGATGGATTCCCCAGAAATAGACTCTGTGTCTTCAATATCATCACCATCCTGTGATAAAACACTGCCCCCTGATCCGTCCTTTTTCTTGAGCCCTGCGAGTTCTTTAGCAGAACACTGGGGAATGTCTATTGGGATGGTCGCATGGAACCTTGAATAATCGATCAAGTATTCCCCATTGTCCCGTTGGAATGTTACTAGTTTTTCAAATCGCTGCCCCCACAAAATCTCTCCTGGTAGATATGATGTTCTTGCTTGAGTTGTCATCCCTGTTGATTCCACAATGCCCTCTAAAATGACAATGAGCTCAAATTGTTCCTTGTGTAGATCCTCGGGAGAAACCTCCCAAAAAGGACTGTTCTCATCTATTTTGTGTTCGATGATCACTGGCCAGACTAAAAATAACTGATTAGCGCCTTCCTCATCGCCGACATTGACCTCATATTGATACAGAGGTAACACCTCACCCTCCAACGTTACCCTCTTTTTAATGAGCAATGCTCTCAAGTGAGCTTCAACTATATGTGACTTTCTCATATCGCCCACTCTAAACAGTAGGCACAACTCTCCATCTCGTTTACACACCACTGCATTTTTGCTGAACATCAGAGTCTCTGCCCTCTTTTTTGGCCTCGAGAGCTTCGCAAACACCAGGCCAGTCATGAGCGCCTGGATGATCACTCCAAAACACGACTGAAACATCATTATTAGAATTGCCTCAGGACAGTTGGGTGCCGTTTGGCGACTGCCATACCCGATTGTATGCTGAGTTTCTATGGAAAATAGAAGTGCAGTAGTGAAATCATACACTTCGTGCACACACGGCTCCCAATTGCTGTCTGGGCTTCTGTTCTCAGCATTGAAATCGCCGTGTGAGAAACAGATCAACCACCAGATTAGCGCGAACAGCAGCCAGCTGAGCGTGAAAGCCAACACAAATATGAGCAAGTTCCATCGCCACTTTATATCTACCAGTGTGGTGAAGATGTCGGCCAAATAACGCTGTCGTCTCTTTTTGATGTTCACGTGTGAAATATTGCACTCTCCGTTTTTGTATACCAGACGCTGGTGCACGCGTTTCGAGTACCAGCTTCTATCCCTTTTCAGAAACGAGGGTCTGTGAACCTCCGAGAATTTTCTACTGTACTCGCTGAATGCATCCGGACTGGTAGCAGCGTTGCCGAAATCCGTTATTGACGGTACTCCAAGATGATTGGTAGATTCGGGTGAATGAGGTGGCGAGGATGTGCAATCCCCGCCCCCTTTCAACCCCTGCTGATTCGCCATCAAGTGCAACTTTGAATCCGATTTCTGCTTGTCCTGCCCGAGCTGCAGGTTTGGAAGAATATTACGTCCGCTCATGGGGTCCACAAAGTCATGGGAACATGGGTTTGATATCCAGAGCCAACCTATCCACCTATTTTCGCCTGTAATATGTTGCCACCGTCTGATTAGATTACTAGGCAGCAACTGATGTGAAGAGATGGTGAAGCTCTTGATATGTGACGCGAATGAGATTGTCAAGCGTGATAGCTCATCAGCCTAGCACTTGCAACAAGTTGTTTTTCACATCAACAGTGATTGAGCAATATTTCAAGGTAGCTAACATTGATTCACTGTGGGACATCGGACTATGAAGGTTTGTTTGGAAAAAAAGTTTTCTACATAGAAACGCTATCCTGTTGTTTATCAACAGTTGACTGCCACACATTATTTCACATTCTCAAAAAGCCCATAAAAATTCCCACACAAACTGTACACTTTTATGTGTTTTCATGTTAATAGCAACTTTCATTTAAAAACATAATGGTAGATACTAGTATCCTAGTTCATACTCAGTTTCTTCCGTTTTTGAGCTCACTTCTTTTAATGAGATAACATTGGGGTGTATCCGGACGCTTCATTTTTTAAACTACAGCCAAGTGACACTGGTATGTGGCCTCTAGAGGTTTTTGCTAGCTTATGCTCCCGGACTGAATAAGATCTGTGATGGATGTCTCTATTGGTCTAACATCTGAAAATAGAACACAAAAATAAGATGAGTGGTTTTAGTGTGGAACTAAAACAAAATATAGATAGGACATGTTTATATGTGAATATCATCAACTCTTGATGTTTTAGTCATCTCAATACCCTTTCAAATAGTATGATCATGGTAGGTTTGATGCTACACGCTTGTCATCAAAGAATAATTTTTTACATATGATATCTCTCACATCAGAGCACCACTCCAACTACGATGTGTTGAAATTGTGTCTACATAGTTTTTGAAGCGTTCCTTGTTATCAGTGTGAACTTATATACCTTGACATGATGAGTAGTCATCTCAAGCGCACGGAATATTTTATGAGTAGTTAGAAGAATAGTGTTATTATTATCAAGGACTGTGTCTTTACTGAGGTGTTTCTAATGCAAGGTTTTAAAGTAAATGGTTAAGGATCAGTAAAAGACAATCGGCCAGCTATCCACCACACTTCATATGTTGTACTAAGACCCCAGACTAGGGCAAAATAGCTCGCAACACTATTGCAGATTATAATGGGTCCTATATAAATATCAAAGTCCTGCAACCCTTGTGTAAAAAGTGTGCTATGATTGACGGGGACTCCTCACCACCAATAAGGAGCAAAAAACATCACAATTGACTCCAGTATTTAGGTGGAAGCACTATATAGCTCTATATAATCCATGCTGCGTCAATATGGCCACGTGATGTGTAAGTTGGACAGTTGGACAGGGATATGGATGCTCAATCGCGTCTGGTGGTAGGTGTTGAGCAAACTAATCCATAAACAGTGAGTTGCACACTGTTCCCTGGTACCTACACGGTAAATATGTACAGGTCTCGCGAGTGAACTTTAATGGATAGGTATTGTGAGTGGTGAGATAATTTGAGTGATAAGCACGTCTACATTATGCTTGCACTGTATGTTCCCCCGGCAGTTGAGAAAAGCACAGTGTGACAAGGATGCCATCTGGTGTAGGTGCAAAGTCCACCGAGCGTATAGATAGTGGACAATCGAACCATGCATACAGTTATAACACATACATTTACATTCACTGACACACTGGGGATCACTGGGGTATGGGAGTAGACGCATACGAAAAATGTCCTCTCAATTACGTTCACGGCACGACTAATCTAAATTGCTTCCAAGAAATCTTGTTGTTGGGTTGATTAATCCTTTTTACAAATTGTGATTGTTTTCCGTTTTCATGATCTACTGTCGTGAGTATTACGGCAATTGCATTGGGGTAAGATTTCACTGCATCAAGCCAGTAAATCTTTCTTCACAAAAGCTATTGTACACAAGAGTAAGCTTTTTATAGATTAAGATTATTCCTTTTATAGCATGCAATTCAAATTAGATTTGACACCCAATATCACAGGCTTCAGCATCAGTGTTACATGTATTCAAAAGAAATGCTCAAGAGTGTACAGAGAATGATGCAGACGATGTTGCCCGTGATGAGCATCCACAACCAACTTGTGTATGTTTTTTTCTTAGTGTCACAGACAACAACCAATTGAAATCAGAATAGTTTATCACACAAACTGTGTCAAAAATCGGGGAAATAGGATTCGTGTGGTTGTCACTGACAAATCCATGTTTTCAGACGGGGGGGGGGGCGCACTTAACGGAACTCACGGGTTTCGTGCGCATGATCCATAGCAAACGTTAAACAAGATAAAACCCTTATGAAAATAAAGTAATTCGGTGGGGAAAGGGGGGGGGGGGTGCGCACACCCCTGAGCACACCTGGATCTGCCTATGCACCCTTTCTGCATTGTGACAGAACTCATCAGCAACCTGCGTTCATTGGTATATTTGCAATACGTGTTGCTTGAAAGATGTGTGGTCTGTGCTCCTGTGGCAGGGTGAATAGGAAGTTTGATGCGTGACCAGAAGATGATGGGTTCGATTCCCAGTCCAGTCAGATCTGGTAGTAGGTGTAGGCATTGCTAACAGGTTGCAACCTACTGTGTGGTACCCACACAAGTAAGTACAAGTCAGGCCAGTAGAGCATTAATGCAAATGATTATCACAATTGCAATTATGCTGTATGCTCCACAGGGAGTTGAGAAAGGTAATATAGAGTGACAAGGATAGCAATTACCTGGTATACATGATGAAGTTCACTGAGCGCATGAATGGTAGACTATAATCATAGACGCATATACCTGCATTAAAACTCGTATATTTTCACCAACATTGTGACCATTGGAACACAATAAGAGCAATAAAATAACGTAATAAGCATAATGTAAAGTTGTCTATTAAATGATGTTCCTTCTACTTTCAAACACTTTCATATTCTATCATTGGTAAATTAAAACCAAAGAGGCTCCACAGATATTTAGATATACATATTTCTTATCTTTGAATCTTTGAAACGGAATAGAAGATCACAACGTTTGATAAAACATAAAAAAGTCTTGGGAATAAAATGGTTGATTTGAAATGATAAGGTTGTTAAATGTCAGAGGAGGACAAAACATAGACTGTTTGTTACAGGCACAGGACACGGTGGGATCAATATTGAGAGTCGTGCTGGGTAATTTTAGCGCGGTGCAATGGTCGATTATCCCTGTCTGTCGGCTGCCATCTGTTGTCACCGTGATGTCATAAAAACCGATGACATCACAGCGTGTAACAGGTTTTCTGGTGATGTCACCAGACAGACATATAAAACTAGATGACTAGCTACTCCTTTTGATTACTTCCTATGCAAAATTGGACTGTATAGATTATATAGGCCCACCCCGAATTAAATGTATGAACAATGGCTGTGAATGAAGTTCAGAATGCCCATGGGCACCAGTATAGATTTGATCCAGCATAAAAACTATGCCATGGATCATATTTTTATATATCAATTCAATTGGACACGCTGTTATATTTACATATACAAGCAAGTCTAGTGTATGTATGCTTTGTAATGTAAATATGGTAGATTGGTAGTTAGCCACCCCTTTCGATGTTGGGGCCCATGCGTGTACCTATGTGTATCTTCACATGCATCTAGTCGATGTCTATCTCACAACTGTCATCGAATACCAATAAAACACTCACAACTATTCGACAGCGCTAGCACTGATAATTGAAGCTTACATTATTTAAAAAAAACTGCACCACACGGATGGCAATCATTATGTATAAAACCATGTTAACATACTGTGATTTGATTTATCACTTGAAATATAGTTCTTGAAGCACTATCCAGAATATATCCATATATTTGCATGTCTATCAAAATCTCTGTTATATTGGATGTCATATCATTTGTAAAAAATGTACATTTATTTCTACTGACTTAAAATGAAGTGAAAATTAAACTAAAATGTATTTTTAATAACAACATGTGTAAATCCACAAACTAGTGTGTTCGGTGTGCTGAGCTGTGGACATGTGCTTGCAAATGCTTATTCAAACATTGATTTATCAGTTATTGAACTCGAACTCAAACACATTTGCATTCTTCTCCAGACATTGTAAGCAATACATCATTTCGCACGGGCTTAGACTCGTCCTGCATTGAATAGAAATGAGTAGGATTTTATGAAAGATTATTTTTCTAGTTCTATGCATGGACGTACTTGCATTCAATGGTGTTCTTAATGACCCCTCTGTGATCTAACTTGTTTATTCAAGCATAGATAGACCATTATAGTGTTTTTATGCTGTATATTTTTGAGCTGAAAAAATTGAAAAAAAAAAAAAAAAAAAAAAAGAATACATACTGCGCTGTCTTCTAAAATTAGAAGGCTCATTTGATTCACAAACCTAACGAATTATGATCGAAGTTTTATTCATACACAGCAAAATATTTGAATCTTGCATTCCCACTATGCAAAATGTTTGAATTACATTTCCATTACATAACATAATTAGAATATAATTATATTGCATTGCTCTTTGCTTAAGTCTACATGAGTGACCTAGTGGAACAAGTCGAAACATTTAGGTATTGATTCTTGAAAGAGTTCATCGTGTTGGTAATCATATAAATCTACTATTTTCATCTTTCACAACACATAAAAATAACTAGGCATTTGACAGTTTCGTCTGCTTCTACAGACATTTTCAAAAATGCTGAAAATAGTAGGTTTATTAAGGTATTTGAGTTTTTTTTACGTGGCTTTTAATTACTGACTGGTTATTACTTAATTAATACAATACCCCTGATCTATTTCGTCTTTGAAGTTAAACTTCATAAAACTAAATCTTTGACTATGCATGCCTTCATGGTTATCTTCAAGAAATCTAGCTAATATGGCTTGGGGCCAAAGCCAGCTTTCAAGTTTACCCACCGCACATGTGCGAATTATGTAAAAGTACAGACAGGAAGTGTATACCAAAAATACCATATATAGAAAGTGACCATGCATGATGTTAATAAGACTTAGTGTGTAAGTGTTGTCTGCTTAAAACTCGCTATACCTGCGGTTGCTCTTTTGGTGAGCAGCAGTTGTGTGATAGGATCTTTATCTTGTCCCTGGAAGGTATAACATAGTCATTGTTGACTGCTACTGCTACTACTATAAGAGGTTGTGTATGTCACCACTGGTCACAGGCTGGATATTCACAAGAGTTCAGGTAAATTTAAGTAGATATGAGTAGATGTAGATGCACCTATGTGTTGTGAATACACTACATTCTGCCATATTAAACACCGAAAATGTCTAATCATCTAGTTTTCAAGCAGCAGCGTGTAATGATACTATGATAGCACATACGGTCAAGTAAGTGGTCATATTTATGTATGGTCATTGCTGACCTTTAATGTTTGTGGTCACTTATGCTTTTCAAACTGACGGTGGTCAAAGCAAAGTGTTGGATAAATCATGGAGCATAATATATACATTGCCTAAATTAAATTTTATATTTTTAATTCATATTATGCGCACGGATCATATGTCGATGTAGTGGCACTATACATACATTGTTAATTGATTATCGCGCACGACTAAGTGGATCTATGGATTACACGTGCGGGTTTTCTTTATATAAAATGAGATTATGTTCAGTATATTAAGCTGCAGTTGCAATAATGATACAAACTCTACATAAATTGTGTGGAAAGTCAAGGTCCTATAATAGCATGTCACATATAGAATGTGATCAGGTGGATTAGATAATTACATGTATTTTTTTATATGAAATAAGATCATATAAAACTAATTATCATATAATTATCATACATTATCATGTCCTATACTTTGGTAATAATTACATCATATAAGTACAATAACTAGTCTAGTTACATATACGGTCAACTGGAGCAATGACATACATGGACTTGTTATGTGAAATAAGATGGATATACATGTAGTCAGAAGGATGCATTTATGATACAAATTCTACATATAAAAATGCCAAAAATGAAAAGAAAAAACAACAAAAACACAAAAAACTAAAAAACATCTGCATAGAAAGCCACTGTCCAAAAACTCATACATCTACGGTTACAGTCATGTAACATTTATGTAAAATAAGATCGTGTTGGGGAGTAGCATATAAGACAAGTTCTACATGAATACATTAACAACTGTGTAGAAAACCAATGTGCGTCAGTATCCAATAACGGTGCACACACATATTGTATGCAGCGGTCACGTTTCATGATGAAAAACCACGCCCTTATTAGCAGGTGAACCATTCACGTGCTATAGTAGCGTGGACTCACACAATTAAGCTGCAGGATTAGTCCCACGCGTACATTATATATATGGATTGTCATTAATTCCAGGCACTAAAGGTGTTAAATCTTATTAGACTTTATCGCGGTGCTTCCACAGTCTCACGGTGTTGGGGAGTTTTGCAATGCCGTGCATTGATAATTTTGCGGACTAATTCTTAACATTTATATTCATGTAAGAATGGTTCGGATATGGAAGGATGAAGTAGACAATGTATTCTTTCTAACGCAATTGCTTTGAGCAACAATGTTGTTTTGACAGACGAAACAGAGTAGGCAAATTTTGTGGACCAAAATAATGCATGTCATTACCTGCTACGCATGTTACCATTATTGTAGTATCAACAGCAGATCTATATTCCACCTAACGGACCATAAGTCTCCTCAGTAGTCAGTACACGATAACGGCGAAATTATTGTTTATTTTTTACAATTTCTACCCAAATACAATATCTTGGTACATGCTTACTACGTTTTACAATACTCAATATAAAGAGATTTGGCCAATACCGTGAGACAGTTGAAGCACCATGTTTATGGTCCTATAATTATATTGTAGATCCAGCGAAAGCTAATTACACAGCACACTTGATTAACTGCTTTGCGTATTGCATTTGAAGACAAGACCAGTAGAAGTAATCCATAAAAAGTTCCTATATAACATGTCCTTATCTTATAGAGAGGGCGTCGGAATAAACATTGGCGGGGAGTGTGTGGGTTGAAGTAAGAGGAGGGCAGGCGGGGGAGGGTTGGGTGGGTGATCGAGGGGGGGGGGGAGGCTGAGAAGCATACTACAACGGTTTCATTTCCCGTAAACTGAATACCTGCTCACAAAAGTGACTCAAAAGTCTGACATACAATAAGTATAACTACACGAAAAGTGTATTGTGGTATCTACGGGTAAACATAAAAAATATAGTATGACTACCATCCCATTATTGTAGAAACCTGGATCCTCAACAACTGTACCTGGTACTTAGCATTTAACGCACACTTGTTATTTGCAGATGTGATTGATTCTCACTATGTCAGGGATGGCAAATGTCAACAAGGTACCAAAAAACAAGATGATAAAGGCTCCCAACCCGCCGGGGACTGCAGATGGGATCAAGAAGGCCACGAACTCATTCCCGAAATCGTCTGATGTCGCACCTGCTCAGCGCACTTCAGTGGTGATCTTTGCACGTGTTCTCGCTATATCACTGCTGATTATCAGCTTCGTGTATCAAGACACTCTCCAGCATTTCATAGACACTCTTTGGCAGTATCAGTATTCTTCTGCAGTATTCAACTCTGTGTACTTCGAGACGTGGTGGGCCACTGTCTGCTACGCGCTTTTAATCCCAATACCGTGGCTCTGCTTCAAAATACCGCTGTTTGATCAGTACAAACTGGACAAGAATGTGCGCTGGGAGAGCCCGGGTATTGTTAAGATAATGCAGGAAGGAATCGAGTACTGCCTGCCACTCATGACACTGGACACGTTCATGACGAAAATGTACACCGGCCATGGTATCGATCCGGCTGAGTGGCAAACGAGAAGAGCAAACTGGATCCAATACACGCGTGCCTTGCCAGAGCAGCCGCCGTCACTATTTCAAGTCGTTTGGCACCTTGCAGTTTCCTTCATCCTTTACGACATAATGTTCTTCGCAATCCACTTTTCAGTGCACAAGAATAGGCATCTGTACAAGTACATTCACGAGCCTCACCACAAGCACGAATCCTTTCACGGTCGAGTGACCAATCAGCTCACGGTAGCGGAAAGGATTATGCTCGTGCTCTCCGCCAATCAGGCACTGAGAAGCGTGCACGCGCACCCCCTCACTAGGTTCCTATTCGTGCCCCTCTTCATTTGGGGGCTCGTTGAGAACCATCTTGGGTATGACTTTCCGTGGTCGTTTGATAAAGTAGTTCCGTTTGGACTGCTAGGTGGCGCTCGCTGTCACTATGCGCATCACGTGCACGGATCGAGACACTATCAGCCGTTCTTCACCTACATCGACAACTACATCGTACCCCGACTCAGCAGACACAAGAAACAGCATCCAAATTGAGATAAATGCAGCAGCAAACTAAAGTTCAAGTTGAAAAACGTACAAAGAGATAGCCCAAGACTGTTTGTTGTCGGACCAAAACAATAATGTCTATCTTGAGTGTGGCGTAAATGCCTTTTTAATGGAATGAACGTTGATAAGGGCTCTTCGCCCAACTCAGAATCAATTTAAATGTTTGTTTTACTTTTAGATGTATGGCGCCGCCTTTCAAAGTTTGTGGATATGAGTAGTGTCAGTAGTTTTGTGAGTAGACACACACGTAGTTTCGTCTCCATGTAGGTAATGTACGCATTTACAATGGCTAGAATACCACGATTGATTCGGCTTCAGCATTCAGGACTGTCTGAGTGTCTGGTCATAGCTGAACTCATTTAAAGTATGCTATTATAGTGTAGTTCCAGTGTGAATCTTTTCAGAAAACAAAACAAGGACAAAGCACATGATACAATGTGTTCATTAACATTGATACAGTACAATGATTTTTGTTGTATATTCATTTTATGCTAGAGCATACGCAATTACAAAAAAAACAAAACAAAACAAAAATAACACAAAAAACACTGATATTTCATTTCTATTTCCTTATAGCTACATGTACGGATCTACAGATTCCTAATCATTAAACAAAATTATGTAAACATTAAACACTTTAAAATATGGCTGGCAATGAAAAATGGAATTCATTACCCGAAATCACCAAAACATTATTCTGCATTAATCAAGAAGATTTAAGTGGGATTTTATTATGTCCTTGTAATTGGTACTTTAAATATGTATTTATTTACTTTCATAGTTTTATTATTTTTTATTTTGCTTCAATATTGATGACAGTCTGATCTCAGTATGAGCCGTCACATTACAATAAAGCATTACAACATCTGATTTGTTTTAAGTTATTCACGCACATAAATCAGTTAAAACCATCCCTTCAAGGGCATTTCTTTTACCCACACACCACCCCCAGCCCAAATCCCCCCCACCCCCCCACACACACGAAGAAGCATTGCAATATAAGACGCTACCTGGCAATACCGTCTACACAAAAATCACCGACAGTATAAATGTAGACAATGAAATGACAATAAAAGATAAACTAAATCCTTCATGTCTGGTTTGGCACAGAATTAGCCATAAAAATCCCAACCCTACTCAGTGGTATGCATAAAAGTCCCCGCTGAGTATCACATCGCATGACTGGTCAACGTTTTTTAGGGTTTAGAGCAACTGTGAGCAAAATAAACCTATGCTACTGGTACATTTTATTGAGTTTGTAATATAATACGAAAAGGGTAGATTTATTCATGAAGTGTTTCAGACGTAATAATATAATGGGGAATTGATACGATTTCCAACTATTGCATGCCCTACACAAGAGAATCCCTAACAAATTGCTTTGTTCGCTTCAATCAAAATGTATGTAATTGTAAGGAGTCACTGGAGACTGTCTTGTATATTTTCTAACAAAATAACACTCCAGAGAACGATCATGTTAACTGGAAATGGAGCTAGAACAATGCAACAGTCACAAGTGCATTATTATGCATTAGATTGGGATTTAGATACATAACCTAAGAAGTCACACCACTTTGTTCTATTTGCTAAAAAGCAACTTAAAACAATAGATTTTGTTACGTTTTCTAATGTGTTATAGATATTGTTAAAGGATGAATACAAACACTCTTTTTCAAATACAAATATGCAAATTACATTGGCTTGATTGACCGGAGACACCAATAATGACAGCAACTGCACTCCATAAACAGCCCCCACCCCCAATATAAACAAAGAAATACAAACAAAGACATCAAAACACAAAATAATCTAAATTCTGTTTATGTATGGCAACTAAGTAAGGTCCAAGTTAATAATTTTGCTGGAGACAGTCGTTTGATGTTGTGGAAAAATATCGCCATGTGAAGACACCACCTGCGTAAACATCATAATATAATTTAGGCATCAAATATATGCCTCACCAGTGGAAACTGGAGTCCTGTATTTATGTTCACGCTAGCTACGGTATGTAAATTGCATACATCAAGCTAGAACTGGAGAGCATTTCCATGTAACAAAAACATAATTATTTTACGTAGATGTACAGTAGGTACACCAACATTTGTGTGGATCGTGTTGGTGTCAATTTGTGGAAGTGTTATTTATGAACGGCCCAGCAAGTACGGTGTTAATGCCAAGACTGCTGTAGCAGTTGTGTTGTATTGTCACGATATATCAGTTCCAGGCCTGTAGGAAGGGCAGACAATAATGGCATGACCTTACATATCCTTTTTTTTTCTTTATTTTTTACTTTATTAATTTTTCTTCAACATTTTGTCTCTCTACTTAAGTAGTCACAATATATCATCTCTGGAAGCTTCCAAGCTTAGCTGAAATTTGCATATGGGGTTTATACTGCTACCTGCATAATTATGCCCTTCTGATTTTGAGAGTCATTTTGATCCATTTTGTGTTACACCAAGATGTTCAAATGGCCTTCCCAGCCTTACTTTTCTTCTTACGGACATGATTTTTAACACACCAAGTAAATAACTTAACTTCGTACATTATGCGTATACCTACATGTACACATTCAAAGCACATACATTGTACGTGCACCGACAAAGAAATTTGAAAAGAGGTATTTGGACTTCATTTTTATATAAAATTACTTAATATACTCAGTTTATTATTCTATTCATTCTGTCCTATTCACAAGTTGAGTTTTGAAATGTTCACATGGTAAAGATTCATAATCTTGTCACTGGAAGTGATACAAAGAATTGTGTTGGCATTGTTACCCCCCGAAAACAGCGTAGGCCTACTGGCACATCCTATATTACTCACCATACGCCATCAATGAGGCTAAGTCATATTCATACAAATAATTAAATGGTACAATTGAAAGCATTGAAATCTAATCTCCGATCAAACATCCGACTCTATTCGATGAAGCTCCTACATGGAGTCGGAAAGTTAGTTAATGACCCTACAAAAAAGACTTTACCAAAAGCTGAAGTGTCATTTTCTAAGGGGTGTCATTATAAAAGCAACGAGTAATTCGTATCCATATACATCTATAAGGGTTTCAAACGGAATTTAACAGTATAATGTGGCTCAAAAACGGCCGTGTCGCCGTATCACGTTTATCTCATGCAGAGTCCTGTAATACAGTCGATTGTGTACACATAAAAAGCAGACGTGATTATTTGTACCACATGGGGTGACATTGAACTCCTGCTCAATACGTTTCAATGGAAAAATACAATAGATAACTTCACTGCGCACAGCATGGCTCTTTCAAACTGAAATAAATGCTGCAGTGGTTATTTTTTTTTTTAATTTGCCAATCGGTTCTTCATAGAAAGACGGCTGCTTTTAGTAGTTCTATTACAGGTATATTTATCATTATCAAACAGCAAGCTGTGGGGTGACAAATACGTTCCTAGTACTGCTGAAGCTTCGAACATTCGTCCCACAATTTGATTGGACGAATATTCGAATATATGCAATTTGAACGAACATCACATAACATATTCCATTTTGGAAAGGAGATCAGAATATATCCCACAGAGTGTAGATTTACTTGTGAGCCCCGAATTGCAGCCAAAACCGCAGGAGATGGATTTCCATCGACAGAATTCACATGGCAGTAGTAGATTTTTTCCGGGCCTATAGCAGATCCACGTTTTTGGTAAAGTGGGCGCGTATGCGCTTAAGGGATCTCTGGGATTTCGTCCCATGTGCGATCCATAGCGGAAATACCAGTCCCATTATTAAACATGAAATATTTTGTGAAAAAAATGGGGCCCTCTCGATCCCGTTGTACAATTGGCCCGCATATATATATGGCGTTATACGCTGTTGTTTTGTTGTTTGTTTGTTTGCTTGCTTGTTTGTAAAACAGCAACAACAAGTATTTTCTGTCAGATTGTGGGATACGTCAATTTTGACCTGGTTGTCAGCCAATAGAAATAAGGTATTCTAACCAATGCAGAAATATGTAGATTTCTATGTCCATGTACAACACCAAGATAACTCAATTGGACATCGGTTATATTCTGCGCCAAAGCTAAAAGCCACTCAGAAATGCTTTGAATAAAACATACAGAAAAATATCGGAAGCTTATTCTCAAATAGAGTACGATGTCAGTCTGAATACCAGTCACCAATGTTCATTCCCCAATCCAACGGTGTGGTTTGAGATGAGCAAGTCTACAATGTGGAGGAAAGTTGAGGCTAGCTTCCCTTTCAAACAAGCCTGTGACAAGACAAGGAGCCTATCAACAATGGGCACAACAAACAAGTGATTTGACATTCAGGACTGTGTGATCGAGCTAACGTGGCGTATTGACGGAAATATTCAAACAACGACTGGTCTAACGATAATTGGTGGAAATATATAGCCCACCCCAGCAAATAGGACAATATAAATAGTGTAGTAATAACAGAACGAAGTGCAGTGTCTACCTACACTCCTATGGTTCGGTGGGAGAGTCTTATCAAACTCATGGAAGACACGTACACGTCTCTAGATCTCTAGCACTGTCGAAGATATCCCATTTACTAATTCTTGAAATTAACAAACAAGTGTGTTAAATAAAGACCTGAATTAAAACCGTATAACTAGACCCGTGGGGCGGTGGTTAACCCATCTGATCCATAGAAAGTTTTTTCTATCATTGCATACCATTGAACTTGTACATTCCTTCATTAAATTATCTCTCACAGCCCCGTCCTTGGTGAGAAACTGAAGCCTGAACCTGTGCAAGAAAAGGGGGAGGGGGCTGGGGGAACCTGATGCCACCAGCTGTTCCCATTTTTATTCATGGCAGGTACACTCCACATGATGATGAGGCTGTTATTGTTTGTGCCAGGGAGGCTGAACTCAGGCCATGACCGACAATAGCAAATGTGGGATAAATCGATGACTGGTGTGAACCACCATGGTTTTTCCATCACATCAGACGTTCAGTACACTTCGCTAATGCAAACTTGATTCAATTACCAGGGTTCAATCCTTGGAACTAGTAAATATTGTGCACGTCCAACTAGAGTTAGCCAGTCCCGAATACTGAAGCAAAATCAGTCATCGTGCTGTAGCCACGATTAATTTGCACATTGTCTCGTCACAGAATTGTTATGAAAAAAGGTATAACAATTTTCTTCCATTTCCCGTATGATATAAATTCAGTGATGAAAATTCTAACTGTGCAACTCGGGCTTTAGAATTTTCTGCTTGATCAAGATGTTTTCCAATTAACACAAACAATAAAAATGAGATGATTATTACATAATTTCTTCTGCCATCAATGAAAACAGTACAATTCTGATTGGCTGCATGACAGCTTGTATGAGATCAGCTTGTCTCATGTTGCCCACGAAAAATGATTATGTCTTGAGTGATACCTAGATCTATCAGCAGCCGTCCACCTCTCTACAAATACGGTCACTTTCGTCCAAAATACGTACAGTACAACCTCTTTATCAAGAACACCATTGATGATGAAGTGGTCTTTATAGGAAGATGGTCGCTTTATGGCGGTTTTGTACAGCTTATTCGGCAACAAACAATATTTGACTATCAGACCGAGCCTTTTGAATAGCATGAATATTTAGAGATACATATCTTCAGATTTGATACATACACACGTCTCAGTCAGTGATCAATCATCTAAAAAGATCAGATGACATATCTTGCTGCCATCTTCTGGTATTTCAGCCGCATAATTGCGGATTGATTTGCGATAAAGACAGTGGCATCTGTCTTCGCTCCCGGGATGTACTATTTTCTTCTGATTGTGCAAACAGAATGACCTGGCTTAACGTCATTGACAGGGGTCTGTCTTTTCTCCCAACTAGCGTAATTCATATTGAGAGGGAATGCTCCCAAATCTACCAATCTCACCAGCTCTCTCTACCACTCCACCGCTCTCTTTTAATTATATCGATCTCTCTCACTCTTTCTAACATTCTCCGTGTCATATTCACCTGCTGAACTTAAGACATTCATTTTTTCATCTGGTGTTGCGGGATTCGAAATCTCCACCACGCATTTGCTAGAGAGAAGAGAGATGATTAGAATATTGTGAATGCCATGAAAAAACTATAAAACATACACATCATCACAACATATATACAGTTTTAATGAGACCATCGTAAAATAGGCCGTGCTCGTGTATATATATGATTCATGTACAGTGTACATATCTGAGCTGTCAACAAAAAATCAAAGGAAAGAGAACATGGCGTTTCAAATGTCAGACTTCAAGCTGGCTTTGCAAACTGAACAATACTGGTGTCAACCCTCCACTACAGTGAGCAGTGATCCGGCCCCTACTGGATTCATGCAAAAAGGGCAAGATTATAAGGATTTGGGACTGAATCAGTCTGCCATTACATTATTCAGCCTACTTTGTGCCTTTGGCAGCATCTTTCAACTGCTCTCACTGATGGATATTGCTCTAGTACTCTTTATCTCGACCACCCGGTGGACTGACGTCAAGTGCTCACAATTGAGAGGTGGCCTCTTTATGGACGTTCATATACATGGTGCAGTTAGTGCTTTTGTTAAGGTTTGGGGCGGTGAGAAATTGTATTATATGTATTATAGAGGTGGTCTCAATAGAAAAGTTGTCGTGATAGAAATGGACTTGCACTGGATGCGTAATCCTGTTATTAACAATTCACTCGGGTCCACTAACACTGTCTATAGGGGGACATGCGAGGTAGTTTGACACAGTCTATAGGGCCGAGCAAAATGATTGGGTGATTATTTATTTACTGTGGCTGCTGATGCTCATGGGGATTGGCAATAAAGCAAATTAACTATTCACATCATTGGCCTGAACCGTGTAATAATAAAGTGTTTACGCCCGTGCAGTATTACGCCCGAGTCACACATTCACGAATGTTAAACCACGATTTTATTGTAAAGTACAACTGCCGTTTCATATGGTGTCTCCACCACTACTTTTAATGCTGAGCATGCCCAAGTCTCTGAATTAGCATACGAGTCCAGTTTGGGGCTTCATAGAGCCCTAATATAATGCTACACAAACAAACAACATTCAAAAGTTCTGTCTAGCAAGTAAACTGAACAAAGAGCTATCTGCATGGTTGAAACTGCTGTAACTGAAAGCTTTGAAGTCAGTAGACAGACAGTAAGCACCAGCGTGTTATCTCTATCGCTCTAAGATGCTCACGATCAGATGAGTCATATCTAGTCCACGTGTATCTTTATCGTCTGCACGTGTGGGGAAAATAGAACCACATTGCCTTTTTGTCTCTCTTTCTCCCTTTTATGCTCTTACGATGCTGGATATTGTTATTATGCTGCTCGTGGTAATGCAAACTGTCTGCATTGTGTGCATGTTGTATATCTTGGTTTCGTAAAGGATGTTTGGTGTGATATGAACATAGTCACAATTGCAACTTAAAATTGCAAACAAATAAAACCCTTTTCATAACCATCATCGATAGTATTATGTGTCTCAGTAGAGATGTATTGGTATTGACAAGACAGCGATATCGTTTATCCCATCAAAGAACCACTAATAAACCTACAGTACAACCGTCTTATCTCTAACTAAAATAACCACAATTTACATATTTGTTTAGAATTCATTGTGCCCCTGTATTCCCCTTAGTACAAATCTTCTCTAAGATATTTATCATATTAAAATGTTTTTAGATCTACACTAGTTGTCGTCCATAAGTATACCACGAGGTAACAGTTCATGATAAAGTATTATACATTCATACACAAACAATTGAGTCACCTACCAATCGTGTGCTAAATATCCACTGTACAACTAAACCACACCACTTGACCATACATTTGAATTATTACACAACGTATAAAAGCACACACATCCTGCTATGAAGACTACACACATTTTGAAGCACGAGTTGAGTTCGCAGCAGTGTACAATATTAGACTGAGTAGCATCTGAGACCTTCAGTTTGTGCTTGTTACACTTCTAGACACAGTGGGATTTATTTAGCAATTATGACTGTCTATTGTGTTTGAGTTGTGCTCAATTGAGAATTGGCATTGACTATTTTTATGTGAGCTTTTTTCAAGGCTGATTCCATGCTGTTTTTTACAATAGATAATCAAGGAAATAATATTAATAACTATGCCATAAAAAGGGATTCATGAAATGTAGTGACAAATAGAATTTGAACAATGGCACAGTTAGAACCTTGATAAACTATCGAATCAGAACATCCTATGCTGGACAACTGCTACACAGTAATTGTAATAAATGCTATCATTTATAATTGTCTCTCCACAGACGTCGTATTGTTTAAGGACGACATCTTTTACCCCACGAGTTTCTGCACTCACTATATTATTGTAAATTGGTATAGAATAGGCAGATCCAGGGGGATCGCAGGAGGTACCCCTTTACCCCACCATAATATCACCTTATTTTCATAGGGATTTTGTCATGTAGGCTATCAATTACATACACGAAACCCATGAGATCTCTTAAGTGCGCCACCCCCACCCCCACCCCCTTTCCAAAAACCTAGATCTGCATGTCGGTTGGAATGAAGATTGGTGACTGTCTGACTGGGGCTTTACTTGAACTATGCCGTGTGATATATAGTGTTAATTAACCAGGCAAGATGAGTTATGACACCAGGACTAATGAAAGACGGCAAGACAGAAGTGACAGATGACTGCCTCACAGGAAAATGTAGAACAGAATATGGAACAATTTGATATAATAGATACATGAATTTCACTTAAAAGGTTCCGTATTTTTGAATAGCACTTGGTCCCATATTAATGTCTTAACTATTTCTTTTTAGTGCTATCTGCTATTTCTAAAACTACTGAACCAAAATGGTAATCTAAAAAGAATTAAATTTAATTTAAATTTTTAAATTTAATTGTGTTGTATATGGCAATTGTCATTTGAAAAGGAACCTCTGTTTTTGAAAATGTTTGGAACAAAAAGTAAATCAAATTATCTTTAGATTACCATTTTGATTTATTAGTTTTATATTTAGAAATAGAACATGACACTTCAAATAAAGGGGGGCCCGCAAAAATAGTTATGAACAATAATATGAGATAAATGAATACATCGGACACTTATTTTATTTTATTATAGGGCTACTGGAAAAGCCTTAAAGACATTGGAAAACAGAAATATTTTGACAAGAATAGGAAACCATCTAATTATTTCTTTCATTATTTAATCTAACCCTTTGAATTTGTCATAATGGTCTGAAGGAATTTTTGTGGAGCAAAAACGACCTGTCTGGTGAAAAGTCTATGTTGGATACAGTATTTAGATGTACATGTATTTAGTATTTTGTATGTATCCTAGGAGAGAAGAAATTTTGGTCACGCTATTATATTTCCGAGTATAAACTGTGTTTGCATTGTACTGCTATTTTGTATGGTATAAGCTTATGTGTTTATACTATCACCAGAGTTGTATGTTGTAATACCAGAAAGTTAAAAAAATCTTGTATAGTAGTAATTCACAATTAAATACGCCTACACACAAGGGGACATGCAATAGTGATGCATATTAGATCATCGCTGCGATATCCGACAGGAGCCTAGCGATTATGAAAAAGAAGAAGATGGTCTCGTTCAAGGACTCATTATGATATGAAGTGGTGCTTCATGCAAATCAATATTTTTTGTGTACGTGTATTTAGCGATTGGCAACAATTTTTATTTTCATCCCGCAACAGTCCCGCAGCAGTCCCGCAAGTCCCGCATCCATATTTGATCTTCCCGCAACAGTCCCGCAATAGTTGTAGATAGATTGTGATTAATGCGGACCCTTAACCTCATTTATTTTATCAATTACTTTTCAAGCTGTGTAGTTGAAACTTTTAACAACGGACATTCTAATGACATTTATCGGAATACAACCAGAAGCTCATTATTCATTGACTTTATTTGAACCAAATGAAACAAAACTGAAACATACTTTTTAACAACTGTGCATTATTTCTGGAAAAAACCCACATATTAACATAAAAATAAGATAAAACAGTGACAGTATAGCTCAATTGATCTTTATGAATACATATCATAAGGGAAGTTTCCTTAACAGGGAGATACCACATGGACAATTTCCACTGTTCAACATATCCAGTTGATTGTCTCTTTATAAAAAGTAATTCACATATATGGCTAACTGACCACTTGACTGACACCACTTGCACCGAATACAAAAGCCCAGTTAAGCAAACACTGGTGATTGTTTACTGTCAATGCAATTATAGCTAACTGACCACTTGACTGACTATGACATAGGTCTAACCTGTTAACTGACTACTGCTATTTAAGTTCACTGGTCAAGTGTTATGCTTATTTACTTAGCATTTGCTGACGAGTTATAGAGGTAATTGTGAAAGGCACCCTAGAGTAACAGTTAATTTTACAATATCAAAACCAGCAATCAACTGTTCTTTTTATTTGCTGAGCAAGAGAAAGTTTGGCAACTTTTTAATGCTTGTCTGAATCTATAATTGCTTTCTTATGTTACAATTAGGTAAATTACTTCTGATGTCAGAGAATATCTATTTATGATAGTGTTTGCTTTACGTAATTAATGACTGGGACAATTATCTCAGCAAACAAAATTCAACCATTGGTCACAACTATTGAAGGTAATTAATATGCATTATGCAAATCAACCATTCGCTAATTGAGAATGTCTAAGCCATGTGAATTGACCCTAGTTCTCAATAAGATCTTTTTTTTTAAATTAAGCATAGTTCTCAATAAGATTTGTAAATGTATCTTGATTTGTGAAGAGTTAACATTGGATTTCAACAGTCATTGTACTGTCATGTATAAATATTGTCAGGACATGATTAAATATTGGTCAATTTTGTCCCACATCTTTTGCTATCAAGGTACTGTTGCTGGACTTTCATGGAACTGCTATGAAGATCTAAGTGTTACGAGGATTGACAAAATCCACACCGTTTTATTGTCGCGGGACTGTCGCAGGACTGTCGCGGGACTATCGCGGGATTGTCGTGGGACTGTCGTGGGAAGATGTCCCACAAAAATCCCGCAAGTTGACAATTTGACCACTCCCGCCCCACTCCCGCAAGTTTTGTGACCACTCCCATCCCGCTCCCATAGGAAAATCTCGTGGGATCCCAGTCCCGCAGTCCCGCGCAGTACACTGCTACACATTCAGTATCCTCACCCCATAGTTCCCCATCTCGGAGAAGGTGGCGACACCCACGTCGATCATCCTGATGAGCATCAACACAGGTGTTTATGGCGAGAGTGCATTATGGACGGCATCGTGCAAGAAAGGTATGAGTGTGTGTACACCTGTGCGGGCGTTGTGGTATCTAATGGACTGTTGAAGAACAGTTACTTTACACCCCATCCCCCATCCCACCTCCATTGCACACAGAGGGTGGTAACTCAAGATGCTTCCGCCATTTTTTTACATTTGGTGTGTGTCATGGGTGATCTGGCTTCAAATCTGGCGTTATCTGGCTGGTTTGGTAGTTCCAGGAGAAGATAGCCCCTAGGACATAGCCCATATCTAGTTGGTTCTGGCTGGAAACTTTTAATCACCTGTGCTAAGCATCCTAGCTACGGGTTCTCTGGATAAATCTGGCCTTGTCTTGAGACATTCGGTGACTGTATGACACACCTATCCAAACCGTAAGCGCTGTTATGATCGGCCGGTATGTACATGACGAAGCAGCTTTGCTGATCGAGACCCTCAGATTTCCACAGTATTTTATTAAACATCTTTATTGCCCATAAATCAACGTTGTTCTAGCGCCGCTGTGCTCTCTGAGCACTTTTGATATAGTTTTTAGAAATAGTACACATCACTAAAAATAAATAGTTAAGAACAATAATAAGAGATATACATCGGACACGTAGGGCTACTCGAAAAGCCTTGAAGACATTGGAAAACAGAAATATTTTGACAAGAATAGGAAACCATCTTATTATTTATTTTATATTACAATGGTCTGAAGGAATTTTCAGCAGGTCGCAAAAACAACCTGTCTAGTGGAAAGTCTATTATATGTTATATACAGTATTTAGATGTTTTATTATTTTGTATGTATAAATGATCCTAGGAGAGAAGAAATTTTGCTCACGCCACGATATTGCCAATTATAAACTGTGTTTGCATTGTACTGTTATTTTGTATGGTATAAGCTTATGTGTTTATACTATCGCCAGATTTGCATGTTACAATACCAGAGGTGGAAGACCTTGTATGGTGTAACTTGTACTCATTCGGTGTTTAGTTATTTATGTTCAAATAAAGGCTGTTAATTGAGGTTTGTAGACATCTTACATTCTTATTACTTATATAGATACCTATTGGGACCTGCCATTTTGTCTTTGGCAAGACTTTTGCTCTTGTCTCAAGAGCTTCGTCGGGCCTAATGAAAAGACACTAGCGAAAGTCTTGCCAAATGTCGGAAAAAAACTGGGGGGGGGGTTCAGATGTTTGAATTTGAATGTTGTGGGGGGTCAGAAGTTTTAATTTGAATGTTGGGGGGGGGGGTCAGAAGTTTAAAAATGGAAGTTGTGGGGGGTCAGAAGTTTGAAAGGGAAGAATATGGGGGGTCAAATATTCTGATTCTTGAAATTTTACTGTGGTGTCAAATGTTCAAATTTTGTAAGTTTACTGAAAGGGGCCACGTCAAGCGTTTATATTTCTTAATAAATGTTTGTAGAATGTCCTGATCTTGTTTTTTTGATATGTGATCAATCATTTGGTTGTATAAAATATCTTGTAATTTTGTACCTAGTTTCATATTTCAACACTCGACACATATGCAATTGAATTGCTAATATTTGCCAAAATGCTTTTTTTTCAGAGGATTTTAGTGATTGATTGGAAAGTTTTTCATTAAGTAACAAGTGCCTTCCCCAAGAATTTGTACTGCTTAAAATATATCAAAGTTAACGTGTCCTAATATGAAAAGACTGGTGCTATTAATTGAATTTTGAGTTTCTGATAGTACCTCACCGGCTCTTATATTAGAGCAATTGTCTGAGCCACTGCAAGCAACTTATGAAATGGAATATTAAACCCTTTATAAAGATTGAATTATATTATGTTTAATTGTCTTTCGATGCCATTGACTTTTATTTTCGGAAAATACAATGTAAATTCTTTTACTTTTTTTTCAAAATAACAGATTAAAGATTAAATCGCTTTCTCTAAATTCAATTAAATAGCACCAGTCCTTTCATATCATGACAAGTTAATATATACAGTTTGTATTGCATTTTGTTTATTTCATTTAATAAACCGCGGCAAAAAACTAGTTTCATTCATTCAAAGTTTCATTCATATACCGGTAGCTAAATATTTTTTGTAAATTTGTACAGCAGATGATAGTACAATGCTATACTACATACACAGGGCGTGTGGAAATGGGGGTGTCATATGCTAGGTAAGTTATAAACTAAAGTGTGTGTGTGGGGGTGGTGTGTGGTGTGTGGTGGTGGTGGGGGGGGGTAGGACGTTCATATGTCAGGCATATATTTCGATGTGAGGGGTGATATGTTTGATTTACAAACCCCGGGGGGGTGGTGATATGTTTGATTTGCAAACGCGTGGGGGTGGTCAGAAGTTAGAAACACTGATATGATGTCTAAAAAAAACTTCCGACCCCCCCCTCCACATCTTAAATAATGACTCAGCCCTAAGATACAATAATCTATGTCTATGGATAACATGCAAAATGAAAAATAGTGTAATTTTATGTAAATATTGTTCAGATATATAAACGACTTCATATACAGTTTAAATGACATTTTTTTGCACATCATACAAATGTTGATCATTTATGATACCATTTATATCCATCGCCATTTTCATCACTTTTTCCATTTTACGGACAGTGCGTTTCTTGATCATTTTTCTTCTATTTTGGATCTACATGTAGATCCTTGATAATTCGGATCTCTATATTGCATGCTTTTGTTCCCGAATAAAGCTACACATACAACATACAATACCGATACGAAGTTTTCCACATCTACGGTGTCTACGGAGGCTAGTTAACTGTATCACGTACTACGTATTGCCTGATATACTGTAATGCCTTCATGCGGTCACGCAACTGTTGAATCAGCTGTAGAGGAAGTTTGACAAGTCCTAAGGGAGGCTTCACAATTGACATCAAACACATTTTCGCACTTTCTGACCCCCCGGTCAACTGCATGATACCCCCCCCCCCCCCGGGCCGGATTCAGAAATTTGAGACCGGGGTGGCTAATTTTCAAATTTAGAGAGCGGGTGGGGGGGGGGGGGGTGTCCGTGCGTGGGGGCAGATCCAGGTTTTTGGAAAAGGGACGAAAGGAAAACATAAGGAAAAGGGGGGCTCACTTACGGGATTTCATGAAAACCCCTATGAAAATGAAGTATTTTGGTGGGAAAAAGGGGGCGGGGTGGCTAAATTGTAGGGGCGGGGGGCTTTAAGGCTAATATGGCAGGCGTGGTGGCTAGAGCCCCCCGAGCCCCCACCCCACCCCACCCCACCCCCGCTGGATCCAGCCCTGCCCCCCCCCCCCATACCGCCGTCAACTTGAGGACACACGCTCCCCGTGTCAACTATGATAGTGATGTCAATTTCATGACATCCTAACCCAAACCCGTACCCCCTCACTTAACCATCTAATCTAGCCAATCTTAAAGGTATGCCTTATTGAAATTTAATCTGTGTGTACTTTTGTCAAGTCATGTCATACAACAGTAATATATATGATGATGTGATTTATAAACAAACATTCCAACAAATACAAAGCATTTCATCCTATATCCTTAATGCACCCACCCCCACCCCCGTCCAAATTTGGGGTGTCAACTTTCGAACTTTTGTCAACTTTTGCTGACCCCCGTCCCCCCACCCCACCCCTTCATGGTTGACGTCTATTGTGAAGGCTCTGTAATTCTGCTACTGTCACCATATTTATTCAAAAACATACTTTTGCCATATTTTTGCCTTACTTTTGCCATACATTCCCCTAACCATAGCCTCAATAAACACTCGCTGATCCCCACCACGGTGGTCTGCAATAAGCGAGGGGCACATTTCACCTTGCGGGGGTGTTGGCCGTAAGGCGTGTTGAGGTCTGCGGTGTCTATGGCGTTTTCCGCATGCAGTGACAAACGTACAGTTTTGGGCACACGCAGCACTATCTCCGTGCGTTATACATTTGCAGAGGGGATTATTTAATTGAGGTGACTGTGAGGTCAACATGCTTCGAATGAGCATTGTACTCGCGTACAACGTAAGTTCTACGCACAGTGTAATTACTTAAGTACAGCATTCATACGTTCATGGTACAGGGAACGCTCTGTATTTGTACAGACAATGTGCGGGTAAATTCTTTGCGTGTATGTGAGATTTAGCATACGGTCGCCGCACTGCCTACTTACTGTCAGACCACTGGTGACATTGGCTGTCGAAGTGCGGCCTAGAAAAAACCTACGTCCGCCGCACTACACACTCACGGATTCTCACGATTTTTATGCGTTCTTTGCAGTAGACTGCCAGTAGACTCGCTTTGTGGCGTAATGTGCCCTACGCATTATGCGTAGGGCACATTATGCGTCAAGGTCAATCTACTGATAGTCTACAATTAAAAACTTATTGAGATAGTAAAGATCCGTAAGTGTTAAGTGCGACAAACCAGCGTTTTTACGTCCATAGGGTAGTCGCGGAAGAAGTTTGACACGTCAAATTTCTTCTGCGACCAATGTCAGCAATGGTCTTCCCGTTCGGAGGCAGTGTGGTGATCTTACACTAATGGTCGTATAAACACAGATAATTTAGTAGCAGGTTGCCAGCACAGATACAGTACATGTATGTTTACCTCACGGCCACCTCAGTAGAACCATCACAGTGCCGACGCACTCATAACGCACAGAGTCCATGCTGGATGTGCATGGGCTGGATGTAGTTTGTCAACGCCATAAAAACCGCAGACCTCAACCCACCTTGCAGCTAGATGAACCGCAAGTCCAATTGTGCCCCTCACTTAAGTACTGCTGGTGAAAAGTGAATGTACTGCCATCACAATGTCCTTGTTTTTTGTCTTTCAGCATGCAGCACCAAAGTCTAAGTGCTCTTATCGTCAATGGTGCCACCTACTTGGACATCCAACAGAAGATCTCCAACTCTCCAGGGTGTGTGAATGAAGGCTGGATCAAGGTATCCGACACTGAGCCTCGAGCCACCCCGCTCCACCATGCCATCTTGAAAATGGAATGTGATGATATCAGTCATCATAATATCGTAAAACTACTTGTAGACAGCGGTGCGGACATTGATGCTAGGTCACGCCACTCCTATGGGATGACCCCTCTCCATTTGGCGGTTGCTGGTTCTCTTGTCCCCAACTTGAACCGACAGCGAGAGCGCCTTGTGCCCGCGTCCATACTTCCTCTTCTTCGGTCGGACAGGAACGTCAACGCAAAGGATTATTGGGAAAACACACCTTTGGCGTATCTGGCACGCTTGCGGTACAGAGTAAGCGTGCAGAATACGGAGTTTGACCAAAGCAATGTTCATTCTGGAAAAGATATTGAGATAGCTACTACTAATGATTCTATTCTCTTGGAGAGACGAACGCCTATGAATATACTAAAGTTGTTCGCAACACGGGAGAATATTAACAGGTCTAAGATAGAGTTGAAAACAAGAAACCTCACCATTGATGGTTGGGAGAAATTCGTGAGATGGGAAATGGTGTTGCTATTCATCAGTCTTGGTATCAACGTCGACAATTTTCGAGGCTTGGTAGAGGAAAGCATAGCCAAAACAGGACCCCCATTTCTTTACGAGTTGCTCACTAACAAAAGACGGAGGGTTGCACGATGGAAATATATGCCGTATGTGTATATGTCAGTCAACAGAAAGACATTATCACTTCAACTCTGTGCTGCACTGCATGTGAAAAAGCTAGTAGCAGGTTTGAACTCTGCTAATGAACTTCAGCGTTTGCGGAATGAAATGGGACTTACGCGTCATTTGGCAGAATATGTGGTGCGTTTGGACGAGAAAATAGCCAATGAGTGTGATCAGGACAAACCGCAAATGACGGAAGATGAAAAGAACAATCTCAGATGGTGAGAGAAAGATAGCATGACTGTAAGATTATTTTATATATGATCTAAATTATTTTAATTTTTGTTTATTCATCCTTCGCCTTTGTTACACACAATAGTATTGATCAACTGATAGATCACTGGACAAAGAGTTTTCATGCTGGAAATGTTATAGGTATTTGTGGTGTATGTCAATTTTCAGGAGTCTTCCAAACAGTTTTGATACTTACATGTTTGAATGGTGCTAAACAACGTCTTGTTTAAAAGTGTCATCAGTAAGTGCATGGTTCTGTGATATTGTGCTGCAAACACAATCCTCTGCCATCAAAATTCTAACATTTTCTCAAACACCTGATACCTACATGTACAAGGGATATAAAGCACTTTTGAGGAAGTAATTTTGTATGCAATTGATAACAACGCCACGGAAACCCTGACTTGCACATTAACAGGTACAATATCTAGAGGCTTTAAAATGCAGCTATTAGTATGGAATATTGATACGGAATAGACTAAATGTGTTCTGAATATATAGTATGTTTTTTTACATCACAAACGAACGTTATCTTCAATTGACAAATCTAAATTGAGGACACTTACATCAACCAATGCGATCTGTAGAATAGTCCTCTACAAACTAGACAGGGGAACTACAGGCCAGAGCATAATTTATACTTACCCAGCAACTATCCTGAGTACGAAAGCTAGGGTCAGACAGTCTCGAATATTAGCAGTGCTGTGCATCAATCCATTACCACATTCACGAGTACGAGGCCACAGTTAAACAGGAAGACCTAGAACTAACCAAAAGTGCACCATCCCCTACCAAACCAGTCAGCTTACTGCAAATTCGAGGCCAGAACACTCACGATACCCCTCAAAATGATACTAAGGGGAAGGGGTTAGAAATGATGTTGGTTCAGTAGACTTGGGACTAAATAATTATATGTAGTTAAGACATTAGACCTATGATTCCACTTAGTTACAGCAATCAGGGGAAATGGGGTTGGGGGCAATCTTTACACAAAGAAAGAGATTTTCTACGCAATTAATCGTTCAATTTTTCTTGTGTGGGACAAAGAAGAGATGACATGAATAGGTGGCTCTTAGATATGACGAAAGACTTAAACACATAAATATCCAGACATGGGACAAGATCCGAATAGCGGCTGGAATGTTCACCTCCATGCTGGAAATAACTTTGACATCTACACATTCGTATCCTCACCTTATTGTTCCCCATCTCGGAGAAGGTGGCGACACCCACGTCGATCGTCCTGGTGAGCATCAAATACAGCGGTGGGCTGGTTATGGAGAGAGTGCATTATGGATGGCATCGTCCAAGAAAGGTATGACTTAGTCTTTCAAAAGACCTTATATCTAATAGTTTTTATTTCTATTATTACATAAACCACCCGTGTCAACGAGCTAGTACAATTGTGATGGCCTCTAGCTCTAATAGATATAAGGTCTTTTACAGAATCCTAGTAATTCCACTGATATTAAATATGCAGCCTCAAACATCCTGCCTTGTTATAGCCTTTAAAACTAGAGTAATCACTAGCAACAGCTGCAGAAGCAGCAGAACATGTATGCATGGGTGATTAGGTAAGGGTCAGCCAAGATATTAAGTATGTAATCCTGATGTGTTGCTCAGTTATTTGTACATGTATGACTTCGTTTCTTTTTACCAAAATGGATACACCTCCAAATAATAGTCCCTCAAAAGTTAACTACAGTACACTAATAAAAACAAATAAGGATGTCAGACTTCAACCTCCTACCTACTATAAGTGCTTGTTGTGTGAAAAAGAAAACTTAAAAGCATTTGATAAATCAAAACTATTTGAAAATGTTCAGATTCAATCTTTTGCAAGCTATGTCTAATTGCTTCATTATCCATGATCAGATAACAATAGAGTATCGAATAAACAAAATATTACAAAACAGAACTTCATCAAACATTCCCCAATATAAATAAACAGTACCACATGCTAAAACTTCCCGTTACTAACTGGGGCTGGCTTATTTGTGAATTAATGAACCAGAACCACATTACAAATAAACAGTACCACGTGCTTAAACGAGAAAATACCCAACTACAGCTGGACTGCTGTTTCTAAAATAGAAGCCATGTGCCTTTAGTAAATGACGTCACTTTAGCAAAACTCTTTGCAAAATTGACGTCATACGGAGGCTTTTAGAATAGGCCTTCATGTCAGATTATTTAAAGGCCTTGAGATAGGCTAGGTATGACTGTGTACACCTATGCGGGTGTTGTGAATCAAATGGGCCGTTCGACGTTGTGTAATTCACACCCCGTCCCCAATCCCACCCCACCCCCAATTCACACAGAGAATGATAACTCCAGATGGTACCGTTTTATACATTTGGGGTGTGTCGTGAATGATCTGGCTTCGCATCTGCCGTTACCTGGCTGGTTGGGTAGTTGCTGGAGGGAATAGCTCACATCTAGTTTGCTGGAAATTTTTAATTACCTATGCTGAGAAGTTGTTTGTATCTTTGTAGCATAGAGGCTCACGTTACGGATTATTTATCTGATAATCTGCTTGTTTTTTTCGGGGTGGTCTGGAGGGCTATGATATGATGAAACTTCCTGTGGTCTTTCTCAATGAATCTGGCCTTGTGTTGAGGCCCCCGGTACTGTATGACCAACCTATCCAAATCGTAAGCCATGTTAAGATCGACCGGTATGCACACGACGAAGCAGCTCTCCTAATCGAGACCACTGCTTGTTTTTGTGAATAGTTTGGAGAGCTATCTGGAGCATCTGGGGCTCTGGTGATTTGCAACACCCACAACATTGGCCTGCTTCGAGCTGCTTCCTCTTCGGGCTGGCACGTAACACCTATTCATCCAATTCAGTCAATCCGACCCAAATTGACAAATCTGACGTATTCCGGACTTTGAAGCTATAATCCTCCCAATGAAAGTGCGGGGGGGGGGGTTTCTGTTTTATGGGCCAGTAGTTATCACAAGGAGTGTTTTATGGACCTCTGTTTGTGGTAGACTGTTTAATGGACCACTGTTTGTGTCAGACTCTGTTTCATGGACCACTATTTGTGACAGGGTTGTTAAAACTTGTTAAGAAATACAGATGTATCATGTAACAGTTGTGATTTAACCAGTAGCTGTATAGAAAGTGTGTTTTTAAGAAAAGGGAATATTTTCTATGTGTGCACATAATGCTAGCACATTGACAAGTCAAGATCTACGGTCACAATGTTGGAACAGGGCATCTTTTGAAGCATTGTGGTATAGGAACAGGGTATACAAAGTATACATTTGCGCTTATGGCATTTTGACATAGTCAAATTTCCAAGGTGCTAGAGCCACACCCTTACCCTTATCCAATATTAATAGCCTGTGCTCCTCTCGACCCCACCCCACTGGCTTGAGACTGATGTTTGTCATGAAATACACATTTCAATTCCATGTGTCGTCTAAGAAGGGAAATTGGCATAGTTAGGTGCGAAAGATGTTTGGACTAAATGCACTTGTAAGCATAAAAAAAAAATCATAGCAAAGAAAGCTAAAAGAGCACAGAAAAGAATTCAACCAAACAGTTCAAATGTTTGAACCAGGTGTTCACGATGATATTTATTAGATTTTTTGTGACATCTGCCATGCAGTATAACGATTTAACACGGGCAAAACAGTCCTTTGCGCTCATTTCAAATACACAGCACAACTACAATAACTACCACAGGGGTGTGTGATGACATAATAACTCTTTATTTATACCAAACGAGATCTGACATACATTGCGCGACCTTGTGGTGACATTAAGTGTGAGATGTTACCCCGCCTTTACACGTACTCGCTTCTTTTTCTGTGCCACTCAATGCATTGCTGTTGGTGATAAATACAGGCGTGGGTGTGGGAGGGA
Organism: Streblospio benedicti; assembly: GCA_019095985.1. Lineage (NCBI taxonomy): Eukaryota > Metazoa > Annelida > Polychaeta > Spionida > Spionidae > Streblospio > Streblospio benedicti. The sequence goes on along the minus strand of CM032660.1, from coordinate 21,029,534 downwards.
AAAATTAACATTGGACATATTCTTAGACAAATAAGTTCAGACTGTGAGCCAGTCCGTCCATTGATGGAGATATTGGGCGACAAAATGATGATGACTCGTATAAATATACTTTTTTCTTTCCTTGCTGTATATAAATCCATGTATATTATATCACAAATGTTTCAACTCACTGCAAACGCATAACGATTAATCTTTTATTCCTCATACCAGGCTTATATGTTTCAAGGATGAAGCGTCCATTTGGCCTGCTACCAAATGAAAATGCCAACAAACCCCAATGACCAATACATTTTCTAATCTCCTTATGTAAACAAAAAGACTTCTAAAATTACTTTTTAATAAACAAATACAATGTTACTATTACAGTATCATTGCCAGTCATATTCCATTTGTGTAAAATCCTCATTAAAACTTTGTCATTGTTTGGTGCGGTTCTTCAGAATACCCGTTCATGTTGGTATGAGCGAGAGGCGACTGCGGCACACCATTCGCAGAAGTCACTTTGTCTGGTACTTTCTCATCATCACCTTCATATCCGATATTGTCTGATATATACACCATGTCTTTGGCGGTGGGTGTTTTGGTCTTGCTCCTAAAATAGATGAAAGGATAGTCGCATTAGAAACTCGTTTGATTGATAAATGACCCGGGTAACTGACACAGTAGACTGGGGTGGCATTACTGTCCTCAATCTAGCAGTTCAAAGTTGAACTCTCAATCAATCAAAGTGTTCCACTTTTTGTGTCTTTACAACATACCCACAATGGCACCCAAATCTTACGTCTTCCATATCTTAAGAACACGACATATATTTGTAAGATAAGTATTTAAAGTGTGTACGTACCGCAATCAGCGGGCAAACTGGCATGATAAAATGATTTAAAATAAACCAGTACGCGTCCTGTCATCAAAGTCTGGTGTCTGCGATGTCTTGGTGGGTAAATGTTCACGTTACTAGTCCTATGGGCTGGTATTCTCAGTCATTCCAAATATAAGGGCCAATGACATTTACGTGGAATTTACAGATTTGGTAGTACAAGTTGTAAATATTGATTAGGACAGGTATAGCTTTCAGGACACTCATCCTCCGGATACGTAGTTTTCCTCTTATATTCGAGGCTGCATGATCCAAGTATCATATCTTGTAGTGTGAAGCGAATGTACAAGTGTTTATTTATCCTCGCACACTACACTGTTATCATGCTCCAGTAACTGAACATATACACGAGGTCATTGGCATCCCTGTCACATATTTACTTTTTAACTCCCCGTGAAACAAACAACACTTGCTCTGACGTAGTGCATGATGGTCATCACTCATAAATTGCTGTCCCCTCGCCTGACCTGTCCTATTTAAAGTGTGTACGTACCGCAATCAGCGGGCAAACTGTTAGGCACGGGCTTGGTCAACACCCAACACCAGAACCGACTTGAACTAGAACCCACAAGCCTCAGGTCACGAGTCCAACTCCTACACTCGGCCACGGAAGAAGGTCACTAGTACTCACTGCATATAAGATCCCTGAGCGGGACCCTTGGGCCGTGTGTATGCACCCGCAAATGTACGGGCTGAATTGTCAGTTTTATTGCGGTTGCGAGTGTGATTGCTGGTTCACATCAAACGAAATGGGCGGGGTAGGGCTCTCATACTCAACCCGCGAGTGTCGGGCAAACGGCTCTGGTACTTACCCTGTGATGATGGTACCAGGTATGGTATGGGTCTCTGGTACTCACCCCTTCCCCGATGTTAGTCACTCTCGCATTCATCCAACGATGACAGAGTCGGGCAACCGATTCTGGTACTCACCCCGCGATGTTGGTCACTCTAGTACTCACCCCGCGATATTCTCCCGTCCTCAATGGTGTCCGGCAGGCGGCGGCCGAGCGTCTCGGGCAGCATGAACGTGGTCAGTCCGGCCACCAGCGCCATGAGCCCGAACACCAGCGACGGCAGCGGCGCCCAGATCTTCATCTACACATGCAGCGATCATAGTATTTTAGTAGACCTTAAAGTCACTTTATATAGGACTAGCAAGTCATGATCGTCTTCTTACTGTGCAAGAAAACAACAACAAGGACTTTTCATCTTACATCCAGTGACAGAATTATGGGCAGATGCTGTGCTAATAGTTTGGAAATAGAATTCTCTGTATTATAGAGTATACTGGCAGGGCAGGTGACAAACCCTCTATTTACAAGTCAAAGCAGAGAAGAAGATTAACACTTGACCATACATATTGGACACTTTCTGATTGCCCCGCCCCACACCCCACACCTCGTCAAATGTAGTCTACTTCATGACACCCCATCGCCTCCGGTTGCTAATTTTACTGTAGAAGTTAATATACAAATGTAAGTTAGATAATTGTACGAGGTAAGTGTCAACTTGCAACTTTTGGGGTGACCCCCCCCCCCCCCGCTTCAACTTTCGTCAACTTTTACTGACCCCCCCCCCCCCTTTCAGTGTTGACGTCAATTGTGAACGCTCCCTTGGCTTTTGCATAAGGGGCCTATGTTGAGCGATGCTGATGACAAGAATGGGGACCCTTTTAAATATGTCCACATGTGCCTCGAAAAGCGAGGTTTTACTCTGAAGTAACAATGGTGAAACAAAAAGCTCACATTCTTCATAATAGTTAGAATCTTGATAAGTGTAGATTGCGAAAAAGTAGAACTTCTTACCGAGGTCACTTTTCCCCAACGTTTACATGGAGACACACCCACCGAACTACCATACTCATTACTTATAGTAGCTCGGTGGTCGTGTCTCCATGCAATAACATTGGGACTCAGTGACCGTGATTCTTACCATCGGTTCGCCCATGAAAGGCGCTAGCAGACCACTGATGCGTGACATCATGGACGAAGACCCGACCGCCAGGTGGCGGATGGGAGTGGGGAAGAGCTCAGCAGTGAAGACGTAAATACCGCTGAACGAGGCCGTTATGCCCATCTTCCCGATCATTGTGAACGTGGTGAGAAGCCAGGACAAATCTGGAAGAGGTTATAGGAAGATTACGTATGTAGCGTGTAGGGTTGACACGACTAAATGATGTAATAAATTTCCGCACACATATAAATGTCCTTATCAGCAATTCAAGCTGAACCTTTTTATTGTGATGTGGGAGATCGAAACTGCATGGAGCAAACATCATTCTACGTATTAACAAAATAATAAAACCGAAAAAGTCTGTAATGATAATATTTTCCAAATAAATTGATTATAATCCCATAATCCCATAACTGGTTCAGCTAGAGTATTAGACACAGTCTCACCCTAGCTAAATCTGATGCAGTCACTAATATGGGTTGCCAATGAGTTCCTACCACTGACGTAATGATATGGCTCAAGACACGTTGTAAATATAGAGAGGGAGCAAGAGAGAAGAATATAATCTAATTCTTAAGCAAAGTCTTGGGGAAAAACATCAGAATAAGCACCTGGGTTGTCAATGAGGATCATGACGATGCAGAGGAAACTGGAAGCTGCGGCGATGAGCTCTGAGAGGCCCACGGCCCAGCGCCTGCCCACGTAGTAGAGCATGAGGAGGGCGAACACCTTGGCGGGGATCTCGACCAGGGCGGAGATGAGGGTGTTCACGTACAGGCTGCCCACCAACGTGCCAGTGTTGAGCGAGAAGCCGTAGTACAGCAGGTTGTTGGTGAACCTGGAAATAGAGACAGTTAGGATTTTTGTGTTGGAAAACCCTAGATTATTTTCTGATTTCTGTGTTTATTGTTTTTTTACTTGGGAACTAGATCTCAGTAGAGATTTAGATATAATATTTTTTGTTTGACAAACGAGATATAATATTTTTTGTTTGACAAACGCAATCATAATGTCTTTGTACTTTAAAATAGGATAGTAGTTGTGTATCAGTAGCATATTTCTTTTACTCACCAGTTGAAATATACAATGATGATTTCTTTCCTCATCTGTGGATACTTGAAGAGATCTGAGTATTTGCCCCGTGGTACTTCTTCCTGAGAAATGGATTCCCCATGAAAATCAACGTGACAATTTCGTTGCTACCGAATAGATTATTTTGATATTCATTGTGTCACAATCTCCTATATAAAAGAATTGTATTTAATCCGTGATATTTTACAATTAGTTGGGAATTTACCAATGGGCAAGGACGGGCAGAGATTATCTCATGAAGATTAAAGCCAAAAGACATATTACAATACCACGACTGGTCCTATCATAACAACGTTACCTGTTTTTCAGTGAGAATATCATGCAAGTTGCCAGGAACGTCGATTTTATTGACATCAGCAATCGTCCTGACAACCTTTTCTGCTTTGTCATATTTGCCTTTAGCAATTAACCAGCGAGGACTCTCTGGGACAAGCCTAAAACATGAAACTAGTAATAATTAATTATGATAATAATACCAAATCCATTTGCAATTTAAGGTATATATTAATGTAACAATCAACTGAAGTCGTTGACATGTGCAGGGATTCTATTCTTTACTCTAGATATTTTTGGTACATTTTCGTAAGCAATGTACCCATTAGAATGACACTACATGCTCATTCCAGTTTATTGTTGAGCCCATTTTCGTATCCATTTCACCACAAACAACACAGTTACCTGCCTATATCTCAACCCCACACTAATCACACGCACACAGACAAATACGAAATGAAAAATACATTGTAAGAGAAATAAAAGGATATAAATAAGGGGTAAAAAGCTAGCATACAATTATATTTAAGAGTATGGTCACGTAGTGAACAACACGTGGTTTCATCATTATTTCATTTTCTATCCTTTTTATTTTCAGAATATATAGAATTTTAAATTTTAAGAATGATATTTCTCACACTTCATAGGTGTAAAAGGCACCTATGAAGTGTGCAATATATTATTCTTAAAATTCAAAATTTAAAATCTGATATTCTGTAACATTTGAACAACAAAAAGGATAGAAAATAAGATAAGAATAATATCATACAATTGATAATGACAGTTAAATTAAATTGTGAAACGTGACAGTAAAGTGTCTCACCATATATAGCAAAAGAAATCTCTTCACCAGATGTAGTTTCTCACCAGAATTAAAATTCAGTAAAATTTATCACAATATAAAACAAAATGAAGTTTCTCACCAGATATAGAAAAATAAAGTTTTTTCTTGCCAAATATAGCAAAATAAACCTGCTCACCAGATGTAGCAGACACACATGATGGCGGGTGCCGCCATCACCACCTGCAGGCGCACAAAGTCTCGGACAAAGTACGCCTCGAAGGGCAGCGTGGCGAAGCCGAGCGCGAAGAACATCTGGTACATGACAGCGGCGATGGTGCGGTACTTGGGGCCGATAATCTCCATGACTTCAAGGGAAAATTGTGAAGAGTGTATGAAGATGATCATGACTGAATCTGTATCTGGGTACTTTCCTATTAGAATAATTACAAATTTGAAGTAGTTTACATTATAGATAATCTGGTAGGTTCAAATTTTGAATAACACTATTTTTTGCTCTCAGACAAGTTAGAAATCGAGTGAAACTGTTCATGCAAATCTATATTATGTAATATGTAAAAAGAAACATAGATTCTTATCAAGCATGGTATACTGACGGATCTAGATTGTCATAACAAGGGATTTCATAACTAAGGAATTCTATGATATATGTAAATGTGCACCACGGTGAGGCAGACAATGTTTAAGAAGGTCATGTTTAACTGTGCACTTCTATCTAGTATATTATCTACAATTTGTAGGCTTACCCAGTACCAGGTCGAACATTGGGACACGGCGTCGCCACCCCCCCCCCCCCCCACACACACACCGTCTCCTAAAAAATGTTAGCTTTATTTTATTTGTTTCGGGTCATGTCCATTCACGAGCTAGGACGTGTACACGAACCACGATATCCACTGATTAACTGATTATAACCCCTCCACCTTCCCCGAAAGCCTGGATCTGCCTGTGTGGCAGCGGCAGACTCACTGATGACGAATGAGCAGAGGTACGCGCCGTGTCCGGTGGCAGCCACGAGTAGGCGCATGACAGAGAACACCCAGTAGTTCTGCACGTAGGCGCACGAGATCCCCAGCACGAGGAACGCCCCAGACATGCCCACCAGCGTCTTGTGCCGCCCGAAGCTAATATTATAGAAACATTATCCTAAAAACATTATAACAACAATATATGTATCGGTGTAACTTACCACTACCCAACGTTCCTACTATTCATTTTTAATTTCTATTCTTATTCACATGAACTGCGTAGTTCATATTTGCCCCACAGCCACTTGAAACTATGAATTAAACGTGAATGGAGACAATATGGGGAATATATTTATTAGTGGATATAATATATGGAAATAAGTCTATCTGTAGATTAACGTATTTGGGCTTAACTTTTATATTAGAAGTGTACGTGGATATAATTTGACGACAATGAGATGAGTTTCACCAATACATTGCTATTAAAAATAGCACTTCACAACTATGGTCTTAGTTCCCTGTAAAATGATAGATGGAGTGTTCATTCAGTGGTTTAGTCAAAGATGATTTATCCTTGACTATGTCACATTTCGCCGACACACAAAATAACTAATCCCGAAAACGTGCAGCGGATTTCCACTGTGGTTCGTGGGGCAAAAGAAAGAAAAATTGTGGAATGTGGGGGTTAATGACAAAAGGAAAGGGTGCAGAATGTCCTGACCCCTCATTAACGCCCCAAAGACCCCCCTTCCCCTCCCCCCCCCCACCACCCCCACCCCCGAAACACCCACACACCCTCTCACCCACACACCCGTGAACTCACTTGTCTGAGATGACGCCTGAACACGCGGCCCCTACCAGCATGCCCATTAGGTAGATTGTGGATATGAACTGGTTCTTCCAGCTGCTAGTACACACCAGGTCCCACTGAAAAGCAAAGTGCGCAGAGAACAAAATTATCGGGACTGTCTGCTTTAATTTTCATGTTAGACGTCCCCTTAACCCCCATTTCACATGGCCGATACTAACTCCAGATCTTCCCAATGACGCCCGATTTGTCATTTCGGGGTGGATCGGCTGAAATGCATCAATGTTTATTATGTAACAGTCTGATGACGAAGCGTGCCAAAGTCACCGAGCCGTATAAGCCGTCAGAGACGTTGTAGGTGACGGGACACGGCCGAGACCGACGAAGCATGACAAAGAATTGTGATGATCGGCTGCCGAAAATAGTGGCTTCGTCCCTCTTGGTGGCTATTAAACCGTGAAATCCCACCAGCTTTGGTCTTTCAACACATGCTACAAGCTACAGCAAGATTAAGTGCAACGGCTGCCATTGTTACGATTATTCATTGCCTAATATCATTGTGAATACGTGTTTGAGTATAATCCTTCAGGAACACAAGCAGTGTAACCCCCTTCCTCACCATTTTAAGTCTTTTTATTTTGCAAAATTGTATATTTTGTAGCTAAAACTTACGGGATCGTCCGTAAGTACGGTCTGTGACCTTTCAGAAGGACTGGATGAAAAGGTAAGCTAATGGGTCCATTCGGAACTAGCACACCATAAAACTAGAACATCTTTACTGAAATTGTAAGCAAGCCCACCATTAGCAGAGAGACCTAACGATGAACAAGTTATCCCTCCAGATGAACCAGAAAAGCAAAACGTTGATCCAGTTCAACAACTCAATAATCCATAACGGGAGCCTACAAGCTGAAAAAAGTCAAAATCACTTCTCCAGAGAAGTGATAACATCTTTTGGGCAGAAGCTGGCAAAACTGTGTCATTTTCTCTATGTTGACAGTATTAAAATGGGAGCATCGTGGCTTTGGAACAGATGCTTCTGTTTCATGCTTCCATTGCTTCTGATTGTAACGGCAGTGGCGGTTATTACAGTCTCATCTGTCAAGTATAATCCTCCCAGAGCAACAGACGAGGCCAGAGCTAAGGTGAAAGACACTGAGATGCTGCAAATGCAAGAGAAAACCACCAGACAGCCCCGAAAAGCATGTAGATTGTGTGGTTTGGTGCCACATAAGCCGAAAAATAAAAATCAGCCCAGAACCCGCCAAAAACGGCCCGTTCCGTGCCGAACCAGCCAAATCATTCCACATTTAAGGCCAGATCACGCACAATCCACCCCGAAATGACAAATCGGGGATCTTTTGGAGGATCTGGAGCTAGGATCGGCCATGTGAAATGTTTTTTTTTTTTTTTTATTAAAGATGAGTGTTTGGTGTAAAGATGGCCTCGTTTATAAACTTGCCCTCGTCATTACTCTTTGCACACACGAAAAAACATTCAAATATGTGATAGGTTTCCCAGTATCCAGTTTGGGACATGCATTTAACATTTTGGATAATGATAATGATAATTGTTTTAAACCACTTGATAATATCAAATTCTGAAAGCTAATGTTTTGTTCACACGGCTGCCAGAGGCGATTTTATTTTGATAATCATTGCAGTACTAGTATGTATAAGCCTCAGTTCGTCATGTATTTGAAAGTTATGATTCTAATCTCATGAACTGCATTAACAAGATGTGAGTTATTGTATACTTGCACAGCTCTAAAAGTCTACCTGAGACACCACGGTTGAAATGTAGAGACTCTGGTCGTACACCCAGCTGTTACACTTGGCAGTGGTTGCGTTGGCGGTGCTGATAGTTCTGTTCCAGTTGACCAATTCAGAATCTGGAAAAGAAAACACAAAATTGGGTTGTAGGCACCACAGTTTATATCCTCATCTGCTTGGGCGAATGCTTGGTCAGCATATGTAAAGTGAGGCAGCCTATTTCGTTGTTGCAATCTCTCCATCTAGATATATCTCTATCCAGCTAGATCTATGGAGGAAACCCTTGCAATTGGGACACCTCACTATACTAGGGACACCTGCTAATGGCGAAATCCTTTTTCACACCCCCATTAGTGCTATACAATGTTAATTAATATGCCTCGCTAATGCAAACATTTCCCATCTCTTATTAGTGTCACAAAAAGAGTGTTTCCAGCAATATAAGCCAAAGCACTTTTCAAATTTTAATGCACGCACTTATGACACTGTTATATTATCACAACTTCTCTCTCACCTGTATACTCATCATATGGCAAGTCAAAGTACTCGCATCTGTCATACTCTGACATGGAGCCATCTTGGTATGGCACAGAAATGTCTTTCTGCTGCGCATGCGTGAAGTTCTCCAGTCGGTCCACCTGGCACCAGTGGTCCTGGTCGGCTCCCAAGAAGATCTGCAAAGACCCAGTCTCACAGTCATCAATTGTCATCTCACAATCTTTGTATGGTAGAAGATGAGTAAAGCATGGAGGGGACAGAAGATGTGTTTACATTTTGTTTTACCTCCGCGACGAACCTGCTCGTTTATGATTGCTATATTTCCACTGCTGAATCGGGTACAATATTCAGAATTGTCTAACTCAAATGTTTATTTTTTGTAGTTCAGTTCTGTCGGGCTCAAACGTTTATTTGTTTATTTTCATTCACTGATTGTTTTATTCAGATCTGTCTGATTCAAATGTTTTTGTGTTGTTTTTTGTGTTTTTAGGCCTAGCTCTATTGCCATGCGATCTATTCAAATTGAAGTTTTTGCTTCAGCATGAATCTTTGTAGGTAATTATGCTCATAGTAAACTGTGCGTAGGAGTGGGGTGGTTAGAAGGTTTATTTATGGCAGTATATGAAATTTTGCTACTCTATTGTTAAGCTACACCGTGTTACATGGTTGTGGGCCAACTTACTCAAGGCCGAGCAATCGTCAGATGGTCCATATAGGCCTTTGGGGTGATGTCTAAATGTTTCCTTAATGGCTTAATGCAGTTAGTTACCAGTAAATATGATAAGGTCACGGACTGGTCATTAGAAACCCAAAGTGCCAATGGTGCTGAAATGACTCTCAATGTGTGTTCAAATGCCGTTTTCCCATTTATAAGTGGATGGAATGGAGCATATGATTTCAAGAAAAAGAAGACCCTTGGACAGAGGAAATGATTGGTTGAATTATTATTATTTTGGAGATGGTAAAATATAAAGACGTAATTTTCTGATAGCGTCGGTAGTGAGTGTTGATCCATCATTATTAATCTAAGTAAATGAAGGAAACTTATCAGTAACATTGAACTTAAAATGTGTACACTTAGTCCTATCTGCCTATATTGAATCTTCTTTAGATAGATAACTAAATAAGAAGTTATAAACTACGTTCAAAGAGAGTCTCTGTCACGGAAGACTCAAGTCTCTTCCACCTATCAAATATGTTGACAGTCAATAAACATCTGCTTACACTTATGATATTTATGCTGGAAATATAGGTCATCAATGTGCGTGTACAAATTGACCTGTTATGGCACCAAGTAACGCAGTACAGGTGAACCTGTTGATTACGAACACTGGCATGGTGGTGATTTATCTTATATACATACAACTTTCAATTCTGGATCTGCCAGTGTGCTTGTTACGTTGATAACCTAAGCTGTAGTAGTTGTTCTGATTTATTTTTAAAAAACGTCCATAGTCTCTTCATTCTTTTTATTATTCCAAATGCTAAAAGTACAAGTACATTCATGTGTTGGCGTATCAAATAGCAGAAATGGAAAAACAAGACTAGTTATATGTTTAAGTACATATAGACGGCTTGGGGTGCAATGAGTACAGCAGCGATTGACAAAATCTACACACACGAGTGGATAATAAACGAATAGTATATGCATGAAGAAAAATAATGCACTGGGAGGTTGCCCTCATGGGCATCACACCCCCGTGCAAGCTCCCAGTGCATTCTTTTTCTCCGTGCGTATACTATTCCTTCGTTAATTATCCAGCTTAATACATGCTTCTCATCAAAGATGTATGCTGTTTATCTAGTTCTTTTGTCTAAGATATAATGTTCTCTTTCATTTTTTTTCCAAACGATGCCACACCAGGTACGCATACACGTTAATCTTATAGACGTTACAAAAATGTTTCTTTTTATAACATGGCTAATATAAAAACTCTTTTCTAATTGATTAATCGGGCTAAAAGCATCCAAGTTATAGTTAATTATCCTAGGTACTACCGTGTTTGCTGAACATGCGCGATTCTGATTGGTTGAGAGGAGTGGAAAATTTCAAGTCCTACATGATAAATAAACATGGGAGAAAGGGTTAGGTATATGAGTAGGGGTGAAAGATCAGACAAAATTCATCTAAACTGAATTAATGATAATTCTCACCATTGCCATATTTTCGTATCCTGTGAAAAAAGACGGCCATCCTAGCAAGAGAAACAGAAATAACTGATATATGCCGAATTGGCCTATGTAATTGAAAACAGAGTCAAATCCCATTTTAGAATGTGTTGCATTCTATACACAATAATACCTCATCACCACCCGAGACATACGCAGTGTCTAAAGGTTTTGATAAACGGCTGTGGCTTTTAATTAATTGCTTTGTACACATATGACAGTGTTAATCAAGTGATAGTCTACATGTAGGTTATAGGTTGTTTAAACATTGATAAAAAAAAGGGTCATGACCATGCGGGTCTGATTATCAAACCCATGCAACGTGTTGGAGTTGTGCAACGCTTCGCAAAGTGTGAAATCTTAGTTACCAATCCTTGCTACTGATAGCTGATTAAAGATAGGGTCAGACAGTCTCCACAATAGAAGCTGAAGCAGTCGTGGTATTCGTGATTTTCAAAGTAGTCAAGTGAACTAAATATTTCTCTGAGACACCACCATCAAAATGGTCGTTGTGAGTTAAAGGTCATTTTCAAGTATTATTTATCGTATGCGCTGTGGAGAGTACTCTCCAGATAGGATTTTGGGTGAGGATTATGAATCTGTAATCGGGCTTTAGTTAGCATGGAAAATGACCACCAAGTTATGGGCAAAAGTAACCGGTTTAAATCAAAATTACAGATCGACTGCAGCAAACTTGCGAACTTCATTTTTATGAAGAATGCACGCCTCGAGTAGATGTATTTACTTCATTTTCCAATATTTGTTATCAGCCTGTCAGCCACCATGTTATGTGCAATACAAATTTTGTATGAAATAGCATTAAATTGTAAATGGCCTTATAACACATAGCAGGAGTAACCATGAAGATTTGTGCCTCAAAAGTATTTTTAAAGACTAGTGCGCAGCCTTTCTGCGCAACTTGAAAGTGAAAAATTGTAGCCATTTGTTAATTGAAACATTATCTTGTTGAACTTGTCTTTAAAATGAGTACTCAGCCGTTCCCCAGTGTAAATCTCATTTTCTATATCGGACATTGGCGATGAACAATTTTGGCAGTCAGACGCAGGCTTTATGTACCTATATGGTAGTTTACTTTAAAGTTACTTTATATTTTGTTCGTGGGCTTGAAAACAGGTGGGTCTTTACTGCATGTGGAGCATATCTACTAACACTTATAACCTAAGTGTCCACCCTAACCCCACCCACCCCAGGATCTATCCATGCAGACGGCACTCATACGAAATTTTATACATACCACCCCAACGGATAAAATGATGCCCACATTGTCTCCGTCCCCGCGTGTAATTTCACACCTATCAGGAACTGTGCAGTGTTTATGAAGGAGGGTAGAATATTACATACGTTTGTTACAAAACAAGCGTGGAGAGTATGAAAGTTCATAAATGATAAGCGTTTGTAAATGACTGCTATCGTAAATGACTGCTATCCGTGCTAGTGATTACTGGTTAAGGTCAACCATGGCATAATCCAGTCCCTAATTCCAAATTACGACGCGTTGTACTCATGGTACTGTACAGGTATGGTAAGAGGTGAGAAATGAAACTAGTAAAACATGGTCCTGCCTAAAAAATAAATGATAAAAAAATGTGACAAAATAGCGTTGCAATTAAAACTCCAACAACGCAAAGGCTGTTGGTTTCAATCTTCAGAAATGTGAGGCTGTGTGATAACGAAGTGGTTGTTTTCGCGCTCTGTGGGTTAAGTACACAAGATCATGTGCAGCAATTTCCACTAATTCACACTATAGCTCCTTTGTCGTAATGTTTTGATAACGATGAAAAATTTGATAAAAGACAATATGATCCAGTTAAATCTATTATTCAACGCTGCCGCGGCCGCCGCTGGTGCTGTTGCTGCTTCTGCTTCTACTTCTGCTTCTACTTCTGCTTCTACTTCTGCTGCTGCTGGTGCTGCTGCTGGTGCTGCTGCTGGTGCTGCTGGTGCTGCTGCTGCTGCTGCTGCTGGTGCTGCTGGTGCTGCTGCTGCTGCTGCTGCTGCTGCTGCTGCTGCTGCTGCTGCTGCTGCTGCTGCTGCTTAAAGAAAGGAGCTCGAGCATGAATTCTGATTGGCTGGGTGATTTTAATAAGATTCCCACACATAGTCATTATATTACAGATCTAAGTTAGGAGATAGTTAGGTAATGCATATTGGTAGTTTTAAGGAGCGGGCAGAATTGTCAATATCATGACCAGGGTAGAGCAGTAGTTGACAGTGTATTGCGGGATTAGACTGGCGCAGGAACTAACTTCTCCGACCACGCTAAAAAAATAAGTAAGCATTTCAGAATTAAAACTTCATCCGTCGCAGTATTGTTCGCATTGCTAACTGGTATTGTCTCAATGCGGACGTGTTTTATACAGTAAAATGTCCTTTTCCTCGTTGATTTCTATTGTGCCAACTCTGTGGCAGATTGGTGCTGTAATACAGCAGCAACAGCAGCAGCAGCAGCAGCAGCAACAGCAGCAACAGCAGCAGCAGCAGCAGCAGCAGCAGTATCCTCACCACGGTGGCAGACGCAGAGAAATGCACACAATACTAGCAATAGGTTGTCATACGAGTCGGTGTGAGAGATCAGAAAATCTCTCACTGGTTGTAGAGCTCTGTTTTTAAGTTCACACGAGGTGAGAGATTTTCCTCTCTACATTTGTTCTCACGTGCATTTACCTTTTTTAGTTTTTAAACTTTGTGGTGTAAAAGATCTTTCCCCCGCTTCGCCTCTCAGCCAGTGAGAATCAAGTATTATCAGCAAACATATGAGAATACTGCTGCAAACACATCTTGCAAGTTCAGTTCACAGCGGACATAAACAGAAATGCACAGATAAAAAAGAAGTCGTAAACACCCATGCACGTGGTTTTACTGAATGTTGCTCAACATCAGGGTGTAGTGTTTCGTGGTGCCACAAGTCACATCATCAACTGGCAATTATTTGGACACAAAACATCAATCACTTCTTTACACACCCAACATTACAAGCAATGTTTTTGAAATGTCACATATGCACGTTTGGACGAATATTCTACACTTATTAAAAGCACATACATTGAGTTCAAAGCAGATGTTGCATGTTACTATTAGACATTTATAATTCATATTTTTAAGGTTGAAATGGACCCGTGAAAAGATTTAGAATATCCAAATACACATGTGCGTAAAATTTTTTAACGGCGATCATGATTTTTATGGACATGAGATTTCTTCGAAGATGTGATTAATTTTACAAATTTGAAACATTTTATTAGAATATGAGTATTCTTGTATGTTATCCGTGATGAAGTATTGTTGCGTCATAGATCTTGGAACATATTTAATTCTTATTCATCGTGATTTCTGTATACAGCTATAGAGTGATGTCTCAAAAATAGGTGTAGGACATACCATGTATGTATGAAGCAATATCAAACGCACCTACAGTCCGCCTGACTTACACTGTGTAAATAGCAGTTTTAATAAAATGATCGATAATTATTGATGGACTAAGACAAAAGGTGTTTTGTGACAATTAAACCTTGACGCCATTATATCAAATTGCGTACATGACGCATGTCCATACCAAATCCATAATGCAGCAATATAATATATAGGACATAGGGTGTATTGTGTAGTTAAAAAAAACTGGACTATTCTACGTGATAATAGTATGATTTCTAAATGACTGGGATACTGTGCCAAATGATGTAATTCTATAGTAATTTGTTTAAATTAAAAGAATTTACACAACACAATGTGAGTTTGATTTTTAAAGCAAGTCTAGATGTAGTTTTACTTTCTTTTGCCTGTATTTTCTCTGTATATTCTGGAGGCGTTAGTATTCACATTTATAAGAACTTGCCTTTCACTTTTAATGACAGAACGAGAAAGAACTGGGCATACTAAATGACAGGTTACTCTGATTTGCTCGTCTTCCTCTGCAATATATAAATCAAACATTCTAAAACAACACCTACAAATGCAAGCTGATACAAAATTGCTTTGTTTTCTATTCAGTCAATTGAGTATCAATCATGCGAAGTGTCCCTTATAAAGGACGGCAGATAATGTTACTATTTCTATAATATTGAGTTATCATTAATTTCAGTTATTGCAATTAATTATTCTTTTCAAAACCAAAGTGCGTGTGTTCAGATATTAATAAAGATCTTTCTATTCTTAAAATAAGACTTGGTTGCTGGATGGTAAGATGATGCATCGCTGTTACCAGGAACACCACCAATTATCGTCTTTGTTATCTCGCCTGTCATTAATATGACTTTATGCGCCCTAATCAGTGTACATCCCGCGCAATAATGCATCCTTTCTTGCAATGAAATGTATATTTGTCATATTTGTTTATGGTTCACTATTGCCTACTTTTGCATGTGCCAAACGATAATGGGCCACCGCCTTTGGTAGTAACGTTGACAAGCCATAGAACAAGATGTGGGGTGAACGCGCCAAAAATGCAGCATGTGGATACATGTACACGACTTCATACATTCATTATCTGTATTGTATCATGTTGGACGTGCATTTGTTCAAGTTTTCATTCATATTTTTGTGTTAAACTATACTTTGAGCTAGTTTTGGGGGGAGCAAAAGCTCACCTGAAGCTTTCGGTCATTCCCATGACCTTTTTCATAAGGCATTTTGGGGAAAAGGCCATGAGAATAACCAAAACTTCAAATGAGCTTTCGCCAAAAAACGAGTTCAAAGTATAGTTCAGCACAAACGTTTGTATTGTGTTATTGTATTGTATTTTCAGAGTTGTTTATTCTCTACTTACTCGATGAAATATTCTTAATCGGAAGGAAACACTAAAATTGTGATACTATACATCCACATCTCCAAAACCTACTTCCATTTTGGTGAAGTCGTTTTATTATGATCCAATTATGCAAAAACCCTGTCAAAAGATGTAACATTGGGGTAGATTGGTTTTAAAAGAAAACAGACGACAGGAATGAAATCTGTAGAGTCTACTGCTATTTCAAATACAAATTTAAAGTTGTATAATCAAAGCAGACGAATTGTAAGTTCCTTAGCAGTGGCATATATAGTATGAAATAACCGGGCTTTTAAAAATCTATCTAGCTCATCTGACACCTCAGTGTCAGATCCAAGATGATTGGGGTGCTGGTGAGGGTGGTGGGGGTGATGGGGGCGCATACCCAAAACGTGTCTTTGCGTGGTTTGTCAAAACGAGGAAATATTTGGCTGGTAACACACATCTCACTCCCCAGATTTCAAACACATAATTGGTATTTTTTTTTGTTAAAGCTGGAGCACAGCCACATTATGATGCACGTTCATGTAGACGTGTACAAATTACGTCAACAGTTACTGATGATCCTGAGAGTCCTGTTTGTCAATTGCACGTCAGTATTTTTCTGTAACCTACGATGTGGCACGAGGCTCTGGTCAAGTGAAAGACATTAAGCTCTTGGTGAATAGGTGCAGCCACAGTGGTAGTGGTCCAGGGTTCGAGTCCAGGCAGTGGCCATATGACATAGCCCTATAGACTTTAGACTTGGCAAAGAATCATCTAATGCCAATACTTACACATAAAGTCTATTGATAACAATATATCTACGTATAAATTTCATGTGATTGAACTGCGTGTTGTATATGCCCACGCTTAAAATGAGACTGCTCTAACCTAGTGATAATTAGCAAGAGTATCACTAAAGGTCATCGGAGACACGGACATAAAACGGGATTAACTGCCTGAACCACCCCCTTTTCCATTACTACACGCAGCACTGGATTAACCTGGTCATCAAGAATGCCTTTGACTCATTGGTTTTAGCATGCGCCAATTTATTAGCTGCCATTTAGATTGTTTCTTGGGTCATTATCGTCTGTTTCTGCAGCGTTCACCGCCATTTGCGCAAAGCGCGCGGCAAGCACGTGTGCGCATGCGTAACTCTGTTATGATTGGAAGTCGTCTGTGTGCGCGTCACCGAGCGACAACGTTCCCGATTTTTACGCACGTAAACATTGCTCAAGTAAGTCTGGACTTGTGTAGGCGACACTCTACTGCCACACCCACGTTTGACTGGAGCAGTGTACAAGTTTTGCGACACCGGGCGGAACCTTGTCTACGTTTGTTTAGGGGGCATTTGCGTCAAAGTTATGAGACACTTTTAGAACAGTCACCACTGCTCATTTATCTACTTCGATATAAAAACCAAGGGGAAAGAGTTGTTGAAAAGGATTTACAAGTGTCATTCAGAGATTATCTTTATATAATGCTGGATCTCTTTATTTGACAGTTGAAATCTAGGTAGGATAACGTTTGCTTGTTTTAAAAAGAAGGATTATTGTTTTCGCTGATTGTTTTTAAACTGCCAATATTTATATAATCATATTTCAATTAGTTTCTGAAAATTAATTCCCTGGTTGTTACCAAACAAAATTATCCTTGGATATTTCTTCGCATATATGCATATATTAAGCAATCAATTAAATCTTAAACAAAAGGCAAAATTCATTTCCTAAATTGTTGGCCTATCCTTGAATTATCATTATATACAGGTATGGCTAAGATTTACATGATTTTCAAGTGCTCACAATAGAAGTCTAATTATCTTCAGTCTACCTATATAATTATTGACCCCCTGTCTACATTTTGCATCCACAGTTTTGCTGTTGTAAGTAAATCGGTGAGAGATGAGAAAGCAGAAGGACCGCTCAGGATATTCCTCCGCGCAATGCGAGTTGTCCACGGGATTCAGGAAGGGCGTGTTCGTAAGTGTTATTGTGTACTTAGCATAAGCTTTGCCAGTAAGTTGCTACCGGGTGTAACAAAGATAACACCAACAGATACACTTCAGGTGACAATAATGTTAATCATCACCGTGTTAGTGTTTGCAAACCTCCCACACCTGACCATGGGACCCAACATCGTTTTAAGCTGGAACTATGCTCTTGTAAAGACTATAGTACTTATTCACTTCACATAGTGAGAGTGAAAATCAAGTTCCTGGCAGCGAGATATCATTTGATTAGGTATGAGACTTTGGTGGAAATATTAGAACTCTAATGATGGGGCCCGCGTACAAGGGGGTATGGGTGGATAAAAGGATTGCTAGGCAAACCGTCCGACATGGCACTATCCAAACTAACTGAATAGAAAAATAGCAAATTCGAGATACCTTGTCACTGAAGGCGTGAAAAATATTGCCTGTTTTAGTAGCACCCCGAAGCAATTTGAAGCGGTTGTCCGTGGTAACTTTTGGTCAGGCTTCTAAGACGTGTTTTGTACATGATGTAGCAGTCGACAGCAATTCCACTGCTTTACCACTGCTAACCACGTCACGCCGTTGAGGCAGAGGGTTCATGTTCACGCCTTGACAATGCATGAATATACCGTAAAATTAAAGTATTTATTTGTACTAATAAGCTGTTTGGGTAATGCATTGGCATGTACGACCCACAATTTCACAGCCAAAATATGCATATAACGGTATTTGATGGTCTGCTCCAGGCTTTCACGTCTTGAACCGTCCCTTCACGGATTGATCATTGCCAGAACACGGATTATCACTTGTGTTTCACGAGTGCTGCACGTCTTTATCACGCCTACCGCCCGTGGTTGTGCGTGGAATAAAAAATTGAACAGCTAAAAAAATATCACCACAACAAGCTCGTTCTGATTTATTTTCACGTCCTCTAGGTCACATATATAAATTGACTGTAGCGCGTCTTAAACACTGGCAATCATGTACACAAACGTTTTGTGACTTTTTGGCCATGATATGGCCGCAGAGCGTAGTGTGACCGGTGCTTAAAGGTGATAGTGACGTGTTTCAGCCATCCGACAAAAGCTTTATATGCAGAGTTCGACGTGGTTAGAATTATTTAACTGCTCAAAATTTTATCCAACGCACAATGGACATGGCACACACGGTGATGGCTTGCAACACACATGAAATACAAGCGATAAGCCGTGCTCTGGCAGTGATCAACACGCTGAGGGACGCTGCAAGACACGAGAGACCCTACAGCAGATAATATTGTCAAATAAAATATCATTATACAAATGTTTCGTCTCCTGAACCCTGGGTGGTATGTGTCACTGCAGTACCTAAACTGTTGATTTGCAAAGAGTATACTTTAATTTTGCGGTATATATTGTAAAGGGCTGAACATGAACCGCCAACGGTATGGTGTCCTCATCTTCCATCTTGCCACTACAAGGTATCTCAATCATTTAGTTTACACTTGAATATATATGAACCCTGAACTAGGGAAGGTGTCATCTTCATGCTCTCTTGTCTTCTCTATAGCTAGCAGTAAATAAACTCATCTATAGCGAGGCTGGACGTGACTAGCAGTGCTAAAGCAGGGCTAAGGTAGTGAAACTACCCGCGGCTACATCACATGCAAAACACGTCCAAGTCTAAATTAACAAAAAATTACAACTGACAGCCAAGTCCAACATATTTTTATAACTTTTTGGACGTGATGTAGCCGTAAAATTGTGTGTGACCCGCCCATTAAACAGAATGCATCAGACTATAGCATGTGAGTATACATGATAAGGGCGTAGGTTTCTATGGAGTATACTGGTCGAGTGAAAGTTTTAAAAAACGCATACGTATTCCAAATGACATGACTCTTTAAAAAGACATTTGCATAATCACAGCTCCACCACGGTTAACAGATGTATAGGTGCACGTTCAGGATTTCTAATCGTCCAAATGCTATAGCCTTGCATCAAAATTGGTTCAGAAAATGGAAATTGTGATTAAAATGGTCGTAAAAATGGTTGTGGGCAATTAGAGTCATGCGGTGTGCTTGTTTTAGTGGTGCCGCGTGTATTGTATTTGGTGTGAATAGATGCATACATTGTATATTTGAAAACCCCTCGTACATACTGTTAGAAACCTACTATACGCGACTGCTAGCAATCAAGTTGTGAACTATTGTTTTGGACTGTTTGAATGCGCACTCTCCGTTGCGCTAGCCCCTGACTTTAGCACTCTTTAGCACAAAACACTTTTAAATTCAAGGGGTTCTGCAGGTAAAGTACAAAGTAGTAAAATAGTTGTAAGGTGTATTTTTGGATCCCCCAGCACCAACCTAGTATCTAACAACTTTAGGTAACGTGTATAGACGAAAAAATATATAAATTGCTTTTGAAGGATGTGGAAAGTTGGAAAGTTGTCTTTTACTGAGATAAAAAAAAATGATAGTTGAATGCGACTGGCTAAAACTTGCTAGTTGTATTTGGCGAACCCCGTAAATTACAGCACTCTCTATTCAATTAAGTCCCCTTTAAGTCGCATTTAAAAGCAGGACCTTTTAGGGAATGAACGCCAATCTAGTCAACGACTGACGACATTTAGTAATGCAGAAGTTGGTGGAAGGGACCGGTCCGTACTCCATGTAGTGTTTATAAGCTTTTATAGGGATCATCGTGCCTGCAAGAATCACGGCTGACTCACGGCAGGAAATTGCAATCACCACAAATGCACGCCGTAGTTTTAGTGGCTTTTACCTGGCTATTTGTAACGAAGCACAAATGATCATAACGCACACACATTGCAGCCTAAATAATGAAATTCATTAGTTTCTATTTGTCTTAGAATTTGGTTATTGATGTTTGGTACTGATATAATCCTAAGCTATTTGATGCAAAAACGTATGTTTGCTTTCAGTCGCAAAAGCAATGGACAAAGAAAACAAATAAAAACATGGATAAAGGGATATGTATGTATTGTCCTCCCGTAACCCCCCACCCCCACTCCACAACCACACACCCGCACCTCACCCTCCCAGCCCAACCACACATACATCTCAATTGCAGAGGTTAACTGCAGTCTAAATGTGATACAGTGTGCTCAATCTGAAATGCAAAAGTCAGTCACCAAAAACGTTACTGACCTAAAGCAACGCCGGTATTATGCTAAAGCAACGAAAGAATTTTTATTTTCTCCAATGACCACTAGGCTATTTTAAGAGCCATCAGCATCAGCCATCTAGCAAACTATGACAGTAAGCCGCATCAAAAGATAAGCGCCCTTTTTCACAATTAACCTCTCCATACCAGCGCCAAACGCCAGACAATTACACTCTTCATTCATAATTGATTGATTGCGCCGAGAACCAGCCATTGTTTCATTGGGGTCTCGTCCGGGGCACCTGCTACCGTCCGGTGGGCCGCTAACATCCCTATTTGGTCACTTAGCGACAGCGTGAGGATAAAAGTGCGCCATGGCTGCTCGTGGCCCCGTGGGAGCACACGGCACACGCGGCTAACCCACACCCCATTTGCCTGTATTAAAATAAATAGACGCGAGGGTCCGAGGCTCGGTACGCGCGCAGTTGATACACTACGATGTACTATTTGTTTTGCGCTGCTTGTTTTTGGAAACGTGGTACTTCTGTAGTTGTTGGTGATTGATAATATGTATACACGGAGATACGTAAAGGGGCCCTTGTGTTTACATCTAGTACTAATTGAAATGAATTTAAGACATTATTTGGGGTGGACGGTGGTAGGGATGCAGTTCGTACAAGAAACGAATTAGCGCGTAGCTGTGCTTAGATCGAGCACAAACATCTCAATTCTTTTCCTACAGCCTCTCTTTTTAATGCAAATGTAAATATAACCAAATGTGTAAATGTAAATGTGGTGGTTTGTAGTCGTGATCCAAGGTTTGTTCTCACGACTTTACACCAGGTCATTGGTACACTTATTGATCAATTGATCATTTCTCGCATACTTGCACCGGCACCAAACGTCCTGTACCTATAAATAACATGCAGGTGCCACAACCTTCTGGTCCCGAGTTCAACTCCCTGAGATACCATCGGCGTCCAGGATGTTGTCCTACATGTACATGGCTTGCAGCTCATACATAAGCCATACATTCTTATTAACATCTGGTTTATAGCTGTCTGTGTGGGTAGTCTCGCGTCCTTCTTTCAACGTGTTACAGTAAAACCTCTCTATTAAGACCGCCTGTGAGACTAACATCAAGTAAACTATTTAAGAGGGAAGCCTAGTACATTTTCATCAATTAGGGAAAAAATTCTCATAGTCATGATTTTTACTTCATTCAATTACAAAAAATACCCCTACCACATAAAAAAAAAATTTTTCAAAAAAAAATTTTTTTAAATATTTTTTAAACACAAAATGTTCAGAAATATAGGCATATCTTTAGGTACATAAATAAAAACAGTCAGTCACATGTCACTTCTGTAAGTCCTGTGGTTCTCTCTTAGATTATTTATCAACGTCGCTCCAGCCTTCTTTTTTCATTTTGTGGCCTTGTATTCAAGCAATTGATGACAAATTTCTAACATCCATATTTGAGAATATGTTTTCTTCTGTCATGAACAATATTACAACAGGTACAAGATTTTACCAAGTTTATGCCATAATCCAATGTTGTCAATCCATTTTTAAAGTGTTGACTCAACAAAGATGCTTATTCCATTGATTGGATTGTAACTGTATCTACCACTTCTTTTCATAGAGTGTTAATTCAACAGAAAACTCTTTATGCAATTTCTTGAAATCTACAAATATCATGAAATTAATACGCAGTAATACTGTTGAAATTAGGTCTGATGTACAGTGAAACCTGTCTATGTAGGCACCTCTATATTTAGGAGACCCATATTGTATGGACACATTTCTCTTCTCCAATTACTTCAGTGTCATATTGAGAACCTCTCTGTTCAGGACATCTGGCTTACATGGACGATTTTCATTTTTTGCAAAGGTCTCCACAAAGGATAGGTTCTACTGTATTTCCTTATACTACTTAATGGCTTTCATAATCCCTTTCAATAGGGTATGGCTGTATTCCAAGAGTGCAGTGAGGCATTAATAAAGTCTAATGTGAGGCTACCAACATTTCACAGTATCACATATTGTTTTTTCTGTTGATCTGTTTGGGTTTTATAATTATCATGCTCCAATTTTTTTATTGCTCTTTACATACTAAACAAAGTTAAAGATATGTGCTTGTTCCTTGAATCAACTTTTCATGATGGATATAATTTTGTTATATTCTTTGATCAATGTGATGTGATGTTTTCTGGAGCCAAAAGTAGTCCGTAATCTCCTTCATGAATATTCACACACATAATGAACTACTAATGAGCTGTGGAAAGGCCATTTTGTAATATCTGTCATAAAATCTGGAATCATATTTGAAATTACTATTTTTGCATTAAAAGGATATATTTAAAAATTTTAAGGCTGGGGTGATTTAAAGAAATATGTCCTCCATACAAGTGATGTGTTTCTATCTAATGACACACCATCAGTGGTTCAGTATATGTACCTAAAGATGTGGTCATTATTTCACAAAAAATGCCTTTTAAAGAAATCTTTTTTTTAAATTTCACTTCTGAAAAAAAATGAGAAAAAATCTTAAATCATGTTACTCCAATGTTTATAAAAATCATCTATATCAACTAAAAATTAGAAAAGTAAAAAAATGTTCTAGGCTTCCCCCATAAAAGTCTCTCTATAAACATATATATAGAGGTTCACGGTGGTGTACTCGACGGCTCATGAGGATTTGAACCACAAAATAACTTGTCTTATTAGAGATCTCTGCTTATTGTTTTCATATATGAGGTCTTAATTGGAAATTCTACCGTACTGGCTCTGTCAATGAATAAACCAACAATGCTCTACATATATCTGCCACATAGATTACCTGTGTTCATTTTTAAAAAGATCCAAAGGGTTCTTGCCTCTTTTAATATGATCTCAGTATAGAAGAAATGTGTGTCTGTCTAGTGCCCATAGATAAGAATGTTCAAAATGTTATTTTTATTACCGTTAAAAGTAGCTAAAACGGATGTGTTACCGTGTCACTTGTAACCCATGTAGGAGTTTTGTAGAAACCCCCTCAACCCACCCACCCACCCACTCACACCCAATGTGCCTGGTTTTTACTTACGAATGCATGATACATTTTCTGCTGCAGACGAACATGACGTTGGCGCACGCGGTGACGCTCACGTGCGCCGTGCTGAGCGTGACGTCACTGTCCGCCGTGGGCCAGGAATGCGGGGACAACCCCATGGAGCGCATGCTGCTGGTGGCAAAGAAATCAGGTAACACAGCAGCCAGTCACACCATAGATTATATACACCTAAATACCAACTATTATGAAAGCAGTGTGATTTGGTTGATGAGGATTCGCACTATTTGATTGATGGTCGTTGATGAGGATTCTCACCACATGTATTTGGTTGATGTGGATTCTCACTATTTAGTTGATGAGTATTCCTAATATTGACATCTGTGTTCTTGTGGCAGGACTGAATATCTAGAGATCTACATAAGCTATGCTTTGTTAATTTGGCCATATGTAAGTTGCATCAGCAACATCGACTCCTGTATTTAAGTGGCAGTACTAAGACTGGAGGGGAATCCCGATGAAAGTCTTTACCATTGAATATGTAAAGGTTGAATATGGTATCTATGTCTTTATTCTATGGCTAGAATCAGACAGCCTCAATAATTGAAGTCGCATCATTTGTCATAACGCATCAAAAAGGCACCAGCATCAGTTTTTGTAGACTAAAGTCTTCTACAAATTCCTTTTGAATATATGTACTAATATTCTCGTAGTTTTGTCCAGAATTACTGATGCTGGTGTCTGTGGGGTTGTCAGTTCATGGCACATCATATCGTCACTGACGTGTTTTTGAAAGATAGAATCCTATGTCCCCAATGTATTTATCGTCTATTGTCTGTATTGAACAGTGAATTTTTGGGAAACATTCGTGGCCCTCTGACTTCAGATTCTGTGTTTGTTTCAGCCAGATAGTCATGAATCTCGATCCCCCAGACCCCCCCCCCCACACACACACCCATCCACATGCACATACACGCCCACACTCATTACACATATGTGGTAAAATATCAGAAATAGATAATGTGAAATATGATTCTGTGTCTGATACAACAACTTGACAATTAACTACTATAATTATCTTGGTGGTTCAAAATAACTCATTTTGGAAGCCCGTCAAAATTGATCAATATGAAGAGGTTCCCCTGAAAGGATGTTAACTTGTTTTGGTGCTCTTCAAAAACTTTATCCACTTCAAGATTTTTGTAGAGTTAGGATGGCATAGGATGTCATCTCTGTTTAATAACATGGATCGAAACCTCTCTGTCACAGATTTAGTATCGTGTAATTTGAGGCCATGTATGGGCACTTTTTTCTCATCTGTATCGGTCCAATATAAACGTGAAGCAAATTAGTGCTCTCTTCAAGTACTTTATTTCTATAAACCGCGTATTAAAAAGTATGCAGCGTTAATTTCGTGTTCGTATGTCTACTCTGATTTCATTTCATCTCTGATATAGTGCATATTCAGCACACATGTCGACTTGATAATTGTATTCAAGTTTTCCAACTTTTCAGGCAAAGAACTTCACCGGGTTCTGGGTACATTAAAGGACATTGATTCTCCAGCATATTCCAACCTCGTGCAGCAGTTCCAGCACTATGCCTCGTGCGTGGGACTGGTAGACACGGGCTACTTCCGCAAACGCTCGCAAGAGGTCTTGCCTCCACCAGAAACTGCCAGCTTCTCTGGTCCAGCAGTGAAACCAGCCTCGTGGAATGAAGAGAAGAATGCAGTAGCACTCAATTCTGCACTTCATGACCTAAAGAATCTTGATCTGCTGTTAAAGAAGATTCAATTGGTAAAGGAGGAAATTCAAAGAGTTAAGAGTGGACTTCTTCAGGTGCAAAACGCATGCAATTATTTGAATTGTCCAACCCAGAAGTCTCAAAAAAGGAATGACAATAATCCTGGAAATGTCTATGCACATTTGTTAGCAAAGTATTTCAAGTCTCTGAAATCTGGAGATAATAACATATAAATGCAAAACAAGAAAATAATGTTGTTCTTTTTGTATTAAGTGTTTGCAGAGGAATTATAGGCGTGCTAATGTCAAATTGTGTAAATTATGTTATTGAATACTTTTTTATCCATTTAATAATTGCCACTGACAATTGTTGCATGTGATTCTTAGACCGGACCCACACGTTTATGCATGGAAATGATGCACAAGAAAATCATTTATCCCGAGCTTTGAGACAAGTTACCAAATGGTTCTGGCTATGAAAGATATATTTTACCAAAAGAATCACTCACCTGTTTTGCCGACTTGCAGCTCTTTTCCCCACAAAATGTATTGTTGTCACAGAACCTGAACAATCTATCTGTGTGAATGACTTTCAAACTAACCAACCAGACTTTCTCTCCGGCTTTGGTTGCTTAGAAGTAAAGTCAGACCTATTTTAACTTGTCAGTTTTTCTATAATTTTATGCAAGCATCAAGCAACCGGAGACTATCTAATATACGTATATATTTGTATAACCAAGAAGAGCTTTATAAATATATCATATTTCTATTGTAACTTCAGTTCCATTGTATATAGATTAATTCAAATTACATTATTATATTTTTGGTTCACGTGTTTGCTGATTAATTAAAAGTTGTTGGAATATGCAGTTAACAAATGGCACAGGTCTCTACACGTTTCATTATCAACATAACCCTTTTCCAGTATAGACAAGTAATATATTCTAAGATGAAATACCCCACCCCCGCCCCGGACAACTGCGTACATCAGCACTACTAACCACATATATTTTCTACACCATGAGGAGGGCTACAGGCAAAAGACATTGCATTACCAATAAGTTAATGAAAACAATTAAACGTTTATAGTCTTCATCACTTCTGTTTACTGAATAGGCCAGCGTATGACCACTGGGAGCTTACAGGATTAACTTCAAGTTCATTAAAACACTAAATGAGGTGCCTAGGAAGCAAGTAATATTTATTTTTCACATTTCACAAGTTTTATATACGAAGTAAAATGTGTGAAAGGAAATAGCTTTAGAATGAGGTGTTGAGTGGGAAATTGAAAATTCGCAAACATTCTTGAAGTGGTCAGTGAGGAATAAGCTAAAGTTTAGGTGTGAAATGCCATCTTGACCCACAGGAAATGCATAACACAATAATTAGAAATTCAGTTTTAATGTACGGCTTACAATTCACCAAAATGGTGAGTATAGTTTATCATGATGTATTTGTATAACAATACTGTGTCATCAGGGCCGTCCGGGTGTGTGTGTGGGGGGGGGGGGGGATGCGAACGCAACCCCCTTTTTTCCAAATCAACAAGCCAGTTTGGCTACACATGTTTATTAAAAGTTTTGTATTTGATTTTTTTATCACATTGACAGATACAGTAATCCGTTACGTACTGCTTGGCAAGACCTTTATATATGAAATTCTTCAAAACCCACCTTAATTTATTCCATTTATCAAATTCGTAAAGATACCGTTTGATTTGACTTATGCTAAGAATGCATTTAGATACTTATATTCGTATATGTTTTAAAAGAAAATCGTTTTACATCACCAAAACAACAGATTTAATTTCCTTTTGATCGAGTCACAATGCGCTCAACATCACTGTGCATACTCTGACAGTCAGTATGACAGAACATATAAAAAAAGAGATGGCTACATTGTATTGTGTGATTGGTGAACATAATATGCTACACTTCACTATCCTTTGATTTCTACATTGACCTGACTAAAAGCTCTAGAAGTTTGCAAGCTTGTTTTTTTTCCTCGTCATTTTTACCCTGCTCAATCTGACATGTACACTCAACATAATAGTGAGTGTTAATGCTCAGTAACTGTTGCACAGCTGTGGAGCTTCAATGGGCCGATTTCAGAGAATCTGCATTCATATCCACATTCATTTTGCCTTTCCACAAAGTATCTAGGGTGTGTGAGGTCTGTGACACATCTATGCATGACAAAGGCATTGCACAATGTTTATCATAATTGGTTGCTCTTCTTACCTCCTCCCTCACCACCAAACGGGATCCGCCAAAATTATAAGGATTACATAGCCTCAGATAACCCCAAAAATGTTGGTGGTATAAACAAATGGCACCCCCCTTTTTTTCAAAACCTTCTGACGACTTTGATCATTAGTTGAATACAACTCCATTTTACAGATAGGTTTTTTTTACTATTTACTCTTGAAGTGGCTCAAACACAAGCGGCTTCTCCACAAAATATTCATGTCTGCAGAAGTTCTCTGTGTACAACTGAGATATTAATTGCCTGCTGTGTAATAACAGCGGTGTGCCCTGAACAACTTGAGGCCATAATACACACTTGACCATCAAGCCAAGCAGCCTGCAGCTGCCGGTATTCAAAATCTATACATTTCTTCTGACACAGGGCTAAAACATGAATATACATAAATATACATATTTACATACATAACATGCATTTATCCACGAATATCGAAGAATCGCACCGCAATGGATTTTGTCACATTTAAGGAGAGTTTGCTAGATAAAGACAAAAGTTAAAAAAAAAACTTTAATCTTTATTTCAAAAGAAAACTGTATTCCAAAAATGTAATTTTATTCATAAGTATCAGGGTTGATTTTTAACAATTATGAGAGATCAAAAGTGTTTTCAAGAAAAATACAAGCTCAAAAATTACATTAAAATCAATGGGAAATTAGAAGGTCAATGCAAACATATAGATAGAATTCATACTAGAAAGTTTGAGAATATTCAATAACCATTCTTAATGGAAAGCTAACGGGTCAGAGATTATTTTGAATAAAAAAAATGCATATACCGTGAGGCTCGTGTCTGTAATACACATAAAATGCACAATGATAATTATGCAAGAAATTATGGGACTTCACTTTTCCTGGGTGGTGAGGAAATCCTGTACTTTCTGTGAAATCTTTTTGTTGACAATAAAACCTGATATTGTGTTGACAGAAGTGAAATGCTGACAGTGTAGCTGAGCGATAAAAGCAGTGCAACAATAGCAACTTTCGCACTCCCTTGCGTAGTCAATTTTTAATACAGCAAACACTCCTTAAAACAGTGTAACGTGATACACGCGGTTCCATTCTTAACTAGCGGCAGGCTCGCAGCCGAGTCACAGAATTGCAACAACAAGCCCCCAGGCAGCCGGCGGTGCCGCCACCACACAACCACCACGGCTACCGCCCGTATAAGGCCCATTATCCATACTTGAGCAGCGCCAGTGATAATGCTGGTCCAATAGTGGGAGGAATAAAGCGAGTAAGTCCAAACCTTTATTATATGATAACATACAGCACGTAGACACTATGAGCGCAGATCCATGAACAATGAATGAAACAGGAGGACAAATACAATACATTACAATACTTATTAAGAAGAAAATTAAGTACTATTATACAACAAATTTATACACAGCGAAATTATGCACTCTCGCAATCACATAATCCTCTGGCGTGGTCTCTTTTTCTTTCTTTTTCGTCATATATGTCTAAAATTGATATCTAATAACATAATTATGAACTACACAATATCTACATTTAACTCAATGACGGACGAAGTCTTTATGCCAGCTTGGGGGCTTCCGCGTCCGCTTAGGTCCTGTACTCTCGGCAGGCAGAACATCATTCGTCTCGTCTCATTTAGTGTGGAATTCCATGGTTCCCTCTCAGCTATCTGTGGTTCATGAACGAACTATATAATTGCATTCATTTGTGTCCCCTGCTGCGATAGGAAGTTTGGCAAGTAAGTGAGTAAATTATGAAACTTTGTCAGCAGGGTTTTCAGAGTCTTGTTGATCATGACTGATATGCATCTACGCGTGCTTTTGTCTTGCTCACGTCAAAACTCCCCTCCCACCTCACTATAGCTACAGGCACTACCTAAGGAGCATGGGTATTACAGATTGAGAACGAGAGACAATAAAGACAAATTCATATGTGAAACATATTTACATTATACTACTGAATTTTCAACGCACTTACACATACGTTTCATATAGCATCAGATATATTTCTTCGGTGTGGCGTTATGATAGACACAGTACCAATGTGGTTCAAACTGGGCGTATAAGAGAGGGCATTAATGAAATATTGCATTGTAGGGACTCAGACATCTGGTCATTAAACACAAATAGCTACTTTCAAAAGAAGTTAGTATGCATATTGCACGGTCCGTCAATATATTTTAGTCTTTGTCAATAGTGCGCTCTCTCGCTCAATAATGGAAAAAAGCACATATGTAAGGCTATTTTAGAAACCGGCATTGACAGGGAAATATTTTGCTTTGTCACTATTAACTTTTTAATTGTTGATAATAATGGATATGATGTTGCAACAAAGCATGGCTTCAATGCCAACACAAACATTTGGCCAACCTAAACAAGCGTATTTCAACCCATACGCACACAATGGAGGGTAAGAACTTCTAAGTTTTATACAACTTTTCGGGCGATAATATGTCAATGTAGTAATAAATGACTGTATAAAAGAAAACAAACGTCATTGCAAAGGGGTACTTTACTTAGCCGTTTATTTTATGATTCTATCTGATTTGTTCTGTGACTATTAATAGATTGGGAAATATGATGGTGATTAATTGTAAACTGCATCATGTATGCTTTTTGCTATATACATTTGCAGTTATTGACAAGAGTAACAAAACAAGCTTTTATTTGTGTTAATAATTGAATATGAATCATGGTTTTCAAGGTGCAATCTTTAACGTTATGGTAGGCCACAGCTTTAATAACTTTTTGTTCCATTTTCAGGACTGTTCTAGCTGTCGCAGGAGATGACTTCTCACTTGTTGCATCTGATACAAGACTGAGTGAAGGTTTTTCTATTCATTCACGAGATGTCCCAAAGATCCATCAACTGTGAGTTTATTTTATTATGTAAACCATTCCCAAATTTATGTGTTTCCCAGTACTTGCGGATACATTTTCAAGCTTCTGTTGTGTGTTAGAGAGAGAAGCTTGAAAATAATTCCCACATTGTTCACAAACTTTTGCATTTCATTCATGGTGTTTTTGTTTTCTTAATAATTTCATTAACAAGTATTTAATTTTAATATACTGTGATAGTTTGCAAAAATTCGTTAAAATGTAGTAAGTTTCCTCCAGTAGATATTTTCTTGTTGGTACCCAGAATCATTGATACATTACAGTGGGTTTGAATATTAAGTTTACCTATTGATTATTACATGTATGTGGTTATTGAACCACCTGAAAAAATTTATGAGCAATTTCGCTTTTTGATTTACAACATTATTTCTATTCTCTAGCACTGGAAATACAGTTCTAGGATGTGCTGGTTTCCACGGTGATGTGTTGACACTTACAAAGCTTATTGAAGCAAGGCTTAAGGTAACTAACTATTCCTACCTAAATTTATCATTTTGTTTTGATTCATAACCTAAGATATATGAAAAATCTTACAATGACATTTAAGTGATTTGATCGATCACATTTTAATGTGAAAACATTTCAAAACCAAGGGTTGAATATGCAAGATTTTCTGGGTTCCAGATGTATGAACACGAGCACAACAAAAAGATGTCAAGCTCAGCAGTGGCCGCCATGCTGTCAACCATTCTTTACTACAGACGATTCTTCCCATACTACGTGTACAACATTATTGGAGGATTGGATGAAAATGGTATGTAAGGCTGATGTGTTGAAGCAGTGTATTTTTATCTGTATCTATGCATTTAATATCCACGGTTTTGTACTGTACTGGCACCCTCCTCCTCAAGGTGCTTGTTTTGAATCAAAATTATGACTTGTACCTACTGCTGTTACAAACTGCAATTTTTATTTGTACGATTGCTGTATTGTACTATACGGTAATGAATATATAAGAACAAATAATGAGACCCAACCTATAGCTACAAAGAATTCATGCTTATAGAACAAGGTTTGTATTTTTAAGTGATCGTATTGTAAGTTACAAAATTTTGTTATTTATCTGTTAATAGGTAAAGGAGCTGTGTGGAGTTTTGACCCTGTTGGATCGTACGAGAGAGAAACGTACAGAGCTGGTGGTTCCGCAGGAGCTATCTTACAGCCTCTCCTCGACAACCAGGTAAAAAATTCAGCTTCTGTTATTTCTGTTGCCAAATGTTTTTATTTGATGTTTTTACGGAAAGTATTATGACAATTC
Source organism: Streblospio benedicti (assembly GCA_019095985.1). Classification (NCBI taxonomy): domain Eukaryota; kingdom Metazoa; phylum Annelida; class Polychaeta; order Spionida; family Spionidae; genus Streblospio; species Streblospio benedicti. The sequence continues at coordinate 20,997,283 of CM032660.1, read as the reverse complement.
TTACAAACAATTACAAACTGTTACCACCACAATTTAGATTTTTTACCCTTTTTTTAAACCTTGCATTTGATGATCATAATTGTGTTATGATTATGTGGATAGATATTTCATATTGTAGATTTACTTGTTGTTAGTTCTGGAATTTTTACTACTGTTTGTCAAAATTAATTATTAGTGTTTTTAAATATTTGTAAACTTTTAATGATAATAATATATATTTATTATTCTTTTTACAGATTGGATTTAAAAACCAATCGAATGCTGTGAAGGAACCTCTGTCTAAAGAAAAGGCTGTAGCGCTGGTGAAGGATGTGTTTATTTCGGCTGCCGAGAGAGATATCTACACCGGTGATGCTATCACCATTTCTCTCATTACCAAAGAGGGTGTCAAAACAGAATCCTTCCCTCTTAGGAGAGATTAATAAACTGATGAATGCGTGTGTGCGTGCAGTGAATATTTTTACTGTGGATTACTAATGAACTGATGAATTTAGTCTACAATCATCACTGAATGTGTATTATGTGTATAACAACTAAAGAAACTCATGAAGCAACCTATAAAAATGCTGGACATATTTCAAACTGTATCTTATTATGAAGTGAATAATTGTCTTATCCCATTGATAATGGTACAAGTAATTGATTTTTTATATGTGCTTTGACATATAAAATTGCAGGAGAATACACCATTGATTGTTAAGTTTATGTAAATGTCGAAAGAATTTTTTTTTTGTAATGTTTTGTCTACATACCAGTAATATCTAATTTATCAATAAATTCAGTTTTAAAAATTACTTAGTTTAGGGTGTTTGTTTGTCTTTCCTATTGCTTCATTTTTCATTCACTTATTTTGCTAAGGGCACTGCTAGAAACCATTCATAATGGCCTCGATGCTTTATATGAATGGAATTATTGGCTTTACTGATAGGACTGTCAATTTATATCAATCGATTCGCCATGTGAAATTAAAAAAACTTTAAGGAATGTAAAATATTGTGATGGCAAATATGAACAAGGACAAATGTTTCTGTGGCGGTTATAGTGAACCCAGTTTATTTTCGTTGAACATAAAATTTTCTAGGTGTATTTCTCGTTACATGTATATTGACTGGATGGTTAAATTATCACGGTTTTCGGGAGTAAACTACATGTATCACAGATGTGTCACTAGCATTTTAAAGTGGTTGGGTCCTAGGCCCTTTTTTTAGCTCACCTATCGGAGACAAGGTGAGCTTTTGTGATCACCTTTCGTCTGTCGTCAGTCTGTCAACAATTCATACATGTATTTGCACTATAGTTCCTTTATTTTTCATTTAATTTTCATTACACTTTCACAGAACCTGTATGCCTATATGATCATCATTCCATAGTTGATACATTTATTTTATTTATTTATTTAATTCAGACATATAATCCATAGTAATAAAAATAAATGAATATACTAAGTAAAATACATCACAGATATAGCAAATCATTCCACCTTTTGCATAATGCAGAAGAGAGAATGAAAAAATTACTATTAATTATATTTGAATTAGACAATTATTTACAATTGATAATCTTTTCTTAAAACCGTAGATATTTTATCTCATTATGAAATAATTTCAGATAAATGTCATTGAAAGCAACTTTATACTTTTTAAAAACACTTTCCATGCCCCTGGGGGTAAAATTGACCCCACCCCAGGGGTCCATCATACTTTTTTTTAGTGTAAACAGTCACAACGACCACAGATCTTGGTGTACAGCCAGTCTGTTAGTGACTTCCTCTAGCAATCTCTAGCATAATGCAAACTGCATTCTTGTATACAAACTGCATTCATTTTACATTAAACTTGTCACAGTGCAACCTCATACCAGCAAGAATACAATAGTTCTCACTTTTTCAAAATCAAGGCTTAATATGTCCATTTCGTAGTGTCCATGTAAAAGTTGTGTTGCTTGGTTTCAAGTTGTTATACCATAATTTAGGTGCTGCTACCTTAAAGGCTTCTGATTTAGGGGTGTTACAAATCTTTTTGTGGCTCCAACTATTACATACGTGTATATATTTCTTTTTTGCTAAAAATAGAACATAAAGGCATGTGAGCGATTTAGGCTCTCTAGAGCCTCTTTTTTTATCTTTTTTTTAATTTTTTTAGTTTAAAGCCAAAAAAAGCCATGTGGGTAAACATCAGTCATCGCTTTCTGGAATTGGGGCCCAATATGTCTCCAAACATTCAGGTCTAGACTAATCAATAGGTGAGGGGCAGCAGCCCGGTGTGTTTAAATATTTATATTATGGTACTCCCACCCACAGATTTTGCCAAATTTGTAGATTGATAAAAAAATCACAAAATTAGAAAAGGTCTATATATACTTTAATGATGCGAGAAGGAACAAAGGTCGTGACTTGTGACCAAGAGCCCACTTTGAATCACAGCTGAGGGCCCCACTAAAGCTTAATCGGGCACTAGGTCTGACCTACCTACCCACTTGCTATGCACCTGCGTCAGGTTTCTTCAAAAGAAGGGTCATCACTACTATTTCCAAGTAACAACTTGCCAAGATATCTGCCCACTAGATCAATATTTTGAACTAACCAATTTTTGCACATCACACAAATATAGTTTCAACAAAGAACACTAGTTCTGGTGGTAGTGTGGACTAGCCAGATGGCCTAAATATTGCTAGGAATTTGGTTTCGAATCCCACTAGATATTATGATTGACTAAGTGCATGATGTGATATAGTCGTAAACAGACGGAGTCATAGGTAATTAGGTACATAAAGAATACAAACATGATATAATAAAAGCATTTATTAAAAACTTAAAAATGGTGCTTGACATGGTGCTTCCCTGAAAATATGGCCTCCAATGAGCAATACATTAACATACAGCAACAGTACATACTGATCCTTTCCAACACGTACAAATATAAATAACACGCAGCATTTTCCATTCAAACCAATAGTACAATAACTAATAGATCTCTTCTTCCTACCAACAGCTAATTGTAATGGCTCAGCTGTAACCATGTTCTAGGTGTCCAGAAATGTGAATTTGAAATGCTTCTTTGTCTTGGAAGATTCTGGTGAATTATCCCCACTTTGTTTACATTACATTCGTTTGACTCATTTTTGGATGTTCCATTTACCATACTTTTACTTTATTTCTTTAATTATTTATTTTCTGTGCATTATTTTGTGGCCACTTTGGAGTCAGATGTAATATGAACTTGTTGGATAATTCAGCTCTTAATTTCCACCAAACATTATAATGTGATTTACAGGCAGCTGCTAGCATTTCAAAATTATAGAATTTATGATTTTTCTTTGTTTTAAAGCAATATTAAATGCTGGTTATTGGAGAACTTTCCAGAAAATGTTCTGCTAAATTAATGAAATCAAACAAATAGTAAGATTGTATCACATGTTGCAAAAAGTCTATTGCCTGTAGTCATCACAATATAACCAAACTCTGGACTTCAAAAGCAGAATTCTGGACACCCAGAACGTACAAGCCCCACTATACTTTATCATAGAGCATAAACTACATTTATGTAGAACTTCCAATTATCGCTTATGCACTTTGATAATGTGCTCTTTAACAAAGTCAATCACAGTGTTCAGCAGTAAAGCTTGGAATTCCAAGTGCTGCCATTTGCGAGGAGCATTTTACCATACTGTCTCTGGCACAAATATAAACAAAATATAGACAATTCATAACACACAGATTTCAAAATATCTTTTTATACACAATTTCTGTCTACCATCTATCTAAATGTTTAGAAGAGGAATTCAAAATTTATATGAAGAAGGTAAATTGTTTTCAGTTCACGTGAGTGATGTGGAATTGCAAACAATCATGTTTCCCATAAGTAATGAAACTTTGCTAAGTTTATAACTTTGAATTCATGATCATACGTTTAATACGTTTAGATTTCAAGAGTTAAATTTATTATAATTTTGAGGTATTTGATAAATGTCATCAACTGAAGCAGACAGGTCCCACTTCAAAGCCAAAGTTCTGCCAAGATTGTCCATAATCTCGCGGCATTATGTCCACTATTGGCAAACGGCTGACGCGCCGAGTGTGGATGTTGAACGTCGTATAGCTGTTTGTCTGTCTTGCCTGTGGACAAAAACTTTATGTGGTAAAATAGTAAAATATATATTATTTCAAGTAAATAATGATTTGTTTTCACTCAACAGCAGCCGATAATCAGCTTTCACAAACAGCAACTTTACAGATATAAAAAGGCCTTGATAAATAAAAATATTCATACATTGTAAATACAAAGCCATACCGAATAAAGTCTACATATTAAGAATATATCAGGGAAGATATTTGTTAACCTACCGCACATCCATCATCAACCTCGTTCCTTCCTAATTTTTCAGTTTTGAACTCGTGATCGTTATCTCCCATTAGGCGCACAGCAAGGTCATGGTTATTTTCCTTCTGATTGAACACAGCAATACTGTTGCTGCAGTAGTAAGTAAACTTCTGAGTTGCTTTCGTGCTTAGGAGTCGTAAGAATCCCATTTGAATGTCTTCCACATAACGGATCTACAATTAGTAATGATTTACTTTCCTTCATGCAAATATTATATGAAATAATGTAAATACAATTTGCTGTATTTTGAACATTTTGTTCCAATCAATGGTTTGAAAAAAATATATCAAATGAAATTATAATGCCAGTAGATCAATTAGCAAACAAATGATTATTATATATAAATACCTTGAATCCACCCTGAAATTCACTGAACCACGGTTCCTTGTTTCCATATTTTGGCCAGAACTGGGGAATAACCATGCGTGACTGTGATTCTGGATACACACACGTCTCTCCATGAGCCGTCATGTTACACCACACCTGGATAGCATCTCTTGACACACCCAGGTTTGGATCAATCCAAAACCAACCTAAGTAAAATGATAATAGCATACCAGTACTGTAACTGTGTTGGACAATTTAGATGAATGGCTATAGGTCTTGTATCTCTGATTCGCACAACATTTATAAATATTTGTTTGGCTAGCAGATTTTCCAAGACTACTTGCCCATATTAAAAAATTATCTTCCACATTAAACTACACGTATGCCAGAAATAAATTTTAACTCCAAGAAAACATCAATCGCAATTACATCATGGGGGAAATGAATACATATTTAATATTAATGACTTATATTGCTGCATTGGATGAACAAAAATTACCATCTTTGTAATCTGCATGTCCAAGGTGCAAATCTCTACAGTTTCTTGCAGGATTTTCTCGAGTCCCTTTAGGAAATTTGATGTCGACAACATCTTGCTTGAGATCATCAATTTGTCCAAAGATCTCCTCAACGACCTAAAGATAAAAGAAGATTATTAAGGTTTGTTATGCAATATCTGTGTACATCCAAAGCTACTTTTAATATATAAATTGGGTTCTTAATTGATGAGTCATAATTCGTTTCATTTTTAACCAATTATTTTGGCTCCGAGGATTTTTGCTACATTACAGCACATGCCCTGAAAACTTTTGCAACTGCCGAATTGTGTTTTACATTATTTTCAAAATAAAGTATCAACAAAATATACATATTTCATTTGAGAAACTTGATTGGAGATTGATTTTAAATTGCAATACTGTAAATGTAATAAATTTAATTTTGAAAAAGTATGTGCAGTAAACATTTTCATTTTGAAAATAAGATAAAACATTAAAAGAGAAAATTGACATTGATTTATAACAAAAAACATGCATGCTGTAAGTAAATGCCATCTTCAAGTAATACTTAACAATTCCCTCCTAAAGATAGCAAGATTAGAGCCCAACATGAACGGAAATCTACATTTACTAAATAAAATAAATATGTTGCATATAAAACTAACATTTACTAAAAACAATTACTACTGAACTAATAAGAAGGCATAAACATACATGTACTGCAGTGCTTACATTGAAACCCAATAAAATATAAGCAAACAAAATAAAATAAAATAAAATATATTAAATTATAAACTGAATAAATATAGCAAACCTCCCACTGAAACAACGTCAAAATGAAATCTATTAGACTCAAATGAAGTAGGAGACAACAGAAATAAGAAACAAAATCAGGTTTGTAAAAAGGATAGGCTACCCTTTTCTGCGATTACATATTTGTGATTACGAAAAAAAACATTAGTGAAAATTTCCAGAAAAGCTTAATTCAATTTAAGTATAAACCCTAGAATGCTAAATCTTTTTCTATTGCATATTTTGGGGTTTAATCTATTTTCTAAGCTATAAAATTATTTTTTTAACAACACTCAAAATTGAAAGTTATTTATTGGTAAAATATCTATTATTATTAGTTAAAAATCATGTTAAAATGCATATTAAGTCAATTGTGAAAATATACATATTAGCCTGGCACAAAAACTTCTTTATCATTAAAATCAATGGGTTGATTAAACTAACAATCCTATAATACACGTGTAAGAGAAATTAGAACCAACTATCCTCAACTGTAAATATTATTCACAGCAAAACCAATTCACACACACTAAACTAGAAACAAGCTCTACCTCATTGAGGGTGGATGATAGGGGCTTCGTTGGGTCAATATCTTCATCTGTCTTAGCTTGAAGATGATCATAGAGATCATCATCCCTCTTGTAGCCTCCTTCGTAGAGGTCACCACCCCTCCGGTCAGTTCTCAGAGCACGCCGTTTGCGGCGTGATTTTCCAAATTCTTGAGGCAGGAATAATTGTGGGGCATCCTCACCAGCTGGGCCCGGTGGACCCTAAAATGAAAGTTAATGTATTCATATTCACATTGTATGTGAATGTGCATTTCAAAATACTCAATTTAGGAATGAAACAAGTATCTACATTGGAATTTCAATGGTCTAGATTTTGACGTGGTCCAAAATTGGGGGGAAGTCTTCACATTTAAAAATTAATAATCTCATAAAACCTAGTTTAATTCGTTGCTTATAATATTAATCACTAACGATAAAATACTTACTGGAGGGCCTGGGGTACCAGGTGGACCATCATTGCCCTGAAGATAAAGAAACAAATACATCATGATAAAAATGTACTAGAAGCATAATACCAATATTAGTTTTATACTAAAATAAGAAATCATACAGCGCTGATCCTAATAACAGTATAGTGTGGAATGGTAGTAGTACAGAATATCCGTATATATGGAAAAATTGTGAAAAATTAATTACTGTATAGCGCATAATTTGTTTTCAAGAGCATAGTGGGTCGAAAAATGTGTGGCAAAAAATCTGTATACATCTATATATATTATTTGGATCAGATCAGTATCTAGTTGAAGTTAATTGACTTTTTATATCAAATCATATTTGCAGAGGTTTTACCGAGTCACCCTTCGGCCCAATGGGTCCTTCAATTCCTGGGAGGCCTTGGGGTCCATCTGTTCCTGGTGGTCCTGTGGGTCCTGGTGAACCCTGCAAATTTATTTTGAGTCAGTTATTCATACCAGTGTTTATGCATATTACCAGTACACCAAACTGATTTCAAATGAAATGTGTGTCTTCAAGGCTGAAATAATTTCAGTTAGAATAGTGGCGAACATTTCATAAAAAATATAGGAATACTGCTAATATTCAAGGGCTGCACATACAAAAACCCTGATGCTCTAATTATTTCTTTACGACCGATCAATGTATTGGTATATACACTTACCGTGTCACCTTTGACCCCTGGCTTTCCTTGTGGGCCAGGAGGTCCCGGTTCACCCTTCTGCCCAGCTTCTCCAGTGAGACCCATCAGACCAATGTCACCTTGATGGCCCTATCAATGAAATATATATACAGAGGCAGGTACAAAATAAAGCTTACTCAAAGACCAGGTGTCTGACACCTATTATGATCTCTGTATAACACTGTAAAATGTCGCAATAGGCCGTCGTACGTCAAAGCTTACTGCAAGATGTTCATCTACTGGTCAAGTGGTTTACTGCAGTACTGAGTGGCAGGGATCTATGAAGTCTTGTCTTGTCTAACGTTCTGTAAATTCCAAGCAGGATATAGCACAGAGGAGCTAGAGTACTATTCCGCTTGGTAGGTGGTCGGCAATTAATGCTACCCTCATCCATCAAACACAGATACAGATACACTTCGTTCAGTAATGTTTGACAAATACCTAATCTACTCATTAGACATTACTACACCGTCAAACATAAAATCACTCAAAAGTATCCTTATTTGGTTAATAGCACTTGGTCTCATATTATTGTTCTTATATTTCTTTTTAGTGCTAGGTAATTCTCAAAATAAAATAAAACTTATCAATCAAAATATAATCTTCACTGAGAATTTAAACAGATTTTTCTTTTGTTGAAAAGGAACCTTTGAGTTCGAAAACGTTGATAAAATTAAATTCTCAGTTTAGATTACATTTTGATTGATTAGCTTTATTTCATTTTGAGAATTACCTAGCACTAAAAAGAAATATAAAAACAATAATATGAAACATAAAATCGACTCAGACTATTTCACGCAACAAGTAAAAAGCAGCATACTTTTTGTAGAAACATTTAGGTAGCACTGATAATCAGACTATTTCACACAATAACAGACAAGCAGCTGTTACTTTTTGTAGAAACATTGACGTAGTACTGAGAGGTTTGAATGGTAGGTTACAACGACCTAGATTTACTATGCAAATATTGTTTTTGCTCATAACTCAAAAACTATTTTACCAAAAAATTATTTGAAAACATATTTGAAAGAGCATCGCAAAACCTTATTTCCAATGATACTCGGCCAGATTCGTTGAGAAATGAAAAAGATCGTGGCAACCGCACATATTTTCGAACCCCATGTACTGGTCGTGCTGTACCAATATTGTGCTGCGGGCAGCGGGGATTACAATTTCCTAAGCGTCCAAAAAATGAGTCATGTACACCAGTCATGTACGCCACATGTCTTGCAGCCATTTATATCTAAACATGTAATCTAAAATCTATTTAATATCAGAAAATGGGACCACAAAGTGTTTTAGAGAAATTTCAGATACATATAGATATTGAATTCTATATATATTTTAGTGACAAATAATGTACACATTTTTTTGAGGATTTAAAGTGCTTTATTATTGCTTTTTGAACCAAATTTTGTGTATAAAATAAAAATAGAGATGGCAAGTTTACATAAACAAATTAATCAACATTTATTTTTTTCAATATTACTATTCAACAAAGGTTATTTTAGTAAAACTATTGATGGATTATCATTTTGAAAACTATAATTTACATCAAATTGCAGTGTCAAACCAAATAATAATATAATCCGTGCTAAAAGCGGCAAAGATTTTTAGAATGAGATAATTGTTCATACTATAATGAAATATGAATTCCCAAGTCCAAAAATCAAACATTATTAAAAAAAATATTTGTGAACAGAATACAATGATTTTTGCATATAATAAAGTAAAGTAATATCTTACTTTCGAGGCCATTCCCTTTTTTTTACAACTCAACTGAACTGATATATGACCCATATATTTATAAAAATATGTTTCCAATAAAGTGGCATCCAAAAGCAAGTGCAAGTTTTGGAGGCCGTTATGATAAAATCATAAATTCTATTTTTGATGCAAACAGCACAATTGGTCAGGATTCATCAAACTTACCTAATAATCAACACATAAATTATGTCTATAATGAAACATTTGGAATTGTTGTTTGACTTTGCATGTATGTTGCATAAGATTTTAGTTAAATAACAACAGAATTTTAGTTTGTATTTCATATAATAAGAATCAAACTTCCTAGTAAACTGATGGATAACATATAGTGTGCTTGTCGAGGTAAAACTATTTCTTACCAAGAGTTCTTTACTATTCACTTCAGAAGTGGATTCAACAGGATTGTTTCTGAAGGGCAAATGGCTGGATTGAGCGCGAGTGAGCAGGAGAAAGGCGGGGCTTGGAAATCTGACGATGCAAAATATGGATATTGCCAGTGGGAACCAACATCAGTGTGCTGTGTGTGGGAAATCATTCAGCCACAAAAAAGATCTAACAGTTCACATGAGAACTCATACTGGTGAGAAACCTTATAAGTGCAGTGATTGTGGCAAGTGTTTTAGTCAAAGTGGCAACTTAACAACACACATGAAAATCCACACTGGGAAGAAACCTTATGAGTGTACAGTGTGTAAGAAATCATTCAGCCACAAAACAGATCTAACAGTTCACATGAGAACTCATACTGGTGAGAAACCTTATAAGTGCAGTGATTGTGGCAAATGTTATAGTCAAAGTGGCAACTTAACAACACACATGAAAATCCACACTGGGGAGAAACCTTATGAGTGCACAGTGTGTGAGAAATCATTTAGGCAAAAGGATAGTCTGACAGTACACATGCGAATTCACACAGGGGAAAAACCTTATGAGTGTGGTGATTGTGGGAAGTGTTTTAGTTCCAGTAGCCACTTGACCAGCCACATGAGAACTCACACTGCTGAGAAGAATTATGAGTGTGGTGACTGTGGGAAGTGTTTCAGTCTTAGTGGCAACTTGACCAGACACATGAGAATCCACACTGGGGAGAAACCTTATGAGTGTAGTCAATGTGGCAAGTGTTTTAATCGCAGTCACCACTTAACCAGTCACATGAACATCCACACTGGAGAGAAACAATATGAATGCACATTATGTATGAAATCATTCAATCGTAAGTTTATTCTAACCGTGCATATGAGAACTCATACTGGTGAGAAACCTTATGAGTGCAATGAATGTGGCAAGTGTTTTACTGACAATAGTGACTTGACCAAACATAAGAGAATCCACTCTGGAGAGAAACCATATAAGTGCACTGTGTGTGAGAAATCATATAATCAGAAGGGAAATCTGACCATGCATATGAGAACTCACAATAGTGAGAAAAATTATGCATGCGTTGTGTGTGGGAAATGTTTTAGTCAAAGTCACTACTTGACCAACCACATGAAAATTCACAGTGGTGAGAAATCACATCAGTGTACAGTGTGTGATAAATCATTCATTGCGAGGGGAGCTCTGACCAAACACACAAGAACTCACAGTAGCGAGAAACCTTATAAATGCAGTGAATGTGGAATATGTTTTAAAGTCAGAAGCTACCTGACCAAACATATGAAAACTCACACTGGTGAGAAAAATTATGAGTGTACAGTTTGTAAAAAGTCATTCAGACGAAATGGACATCTGAAAATCCATATGAGAACTCACACTGGTGAGAAACCTTATGGCTGTGGAGAGTGTGATAAAGTGTTCTCTGACAGTTCTCATGTAATAAAACATATGAGGATACATACAAAAGAGAAACCATATAAATGTGGTGAATGTGGGAAATGCTTTGCTGTGGGTTCTACTCTAAAGGTACACAAGCGCATACATTCTGGAGAAAAGCCATTTTACTGCCACATTTGTCACAAATCGTTTACACAAGCAGGCAATTTGGAAAAGCACCATATGACTGTACATGCAAAGAAGTGAAAAATTGACATCAGCTGAATATTGATGAATCTTTAAAATTCATTGATATTCTATATAGATAAACGTCAGGGTAGTGTTTTTATTTTTTTTTCAATGACCTTTTGAGATGGAGGCTGTAAACAATGTACAATAAACCTCACAGGAAACAAGACGCCTCACTAATGAGGACACCTCACTAATAAAGACACAATCAATCATTTTTCCTTTTGCTATAAATACTTTGCAACCCTTTTCCCCATTTCCACCAGAGTCCCTTAGGGCCAGCCTTTTATATTTTTTTATATGTATATATATTTTATATTATATAGACTTTTTATATTTTTTCTGTGCATTGTAGGTTGTTTCTTGATACCATCATATTGTATTATTTCATACATGTTTGTAGACAGTTTATGCTTATAGTATGTACATGATTATGTATGTTATATTTTCTGTTATAATGCAGTAGAATAGAGTAAATGTTAGCACAGAATTTTATGCAGTTATTTGCTATTTCATCGGCAGATGTAGGGGGGGAGGCGCATGACCCCCTTTTATGATTTCATTTTCAGTTTTTGTTTTTTTATCTTTGCGAACCTTTGCCAGTAAAAAAAAATGAAATTCTGTGAGTGCGTCTCCCCCTTTTCCGAACACCTGGATCTGTCTGTGTATTTTGAGAAGGCTAACATTTAGAAAAATGATTTACAATGAGACAACCAGCTCATTCCATCACAGCCTTTGAGTGTAGTGTCGCGATGCTAAGTTAGCTCCTACATTCACATGAGATTTGCTCACCTCAATATGCCATGTCATAAATATAAGACAGGTTAACGGAAAAAAAGGTGCTTATCTCATGAAATATTGACTACTTTAAAAAAATGAAAACAATTGAAAAAATATTTGTCATTTATAGAAATTATGAAAGATTAAAAAAATTAACATGTAAAAATAATTAGTATATTGTTAGTATATTGTATATTTGGACTGTGGTAATCAAGATCGGTTATTTATTTTAACCAGTTTTAACATGAAATTATCTTAAGATTTATATTTTGGCAAGTGACAAATAAGGGCAAGTGATAAATATCAGCTGAAAGAGTTATTGCAGATCCCCGTTTGTGTTTATTCTTTGTGAGCGGAAACTTTTATTACATGTACATCATTATGCATAGTTTATTTTCTTTTTTAAAAAAATACAGTAGAATAAAACTTAATGTAGGCTCAGAATATTGAGTTGTTTATTTTAACAAAACGACTATGACCCTATGAGAGGAAACAGACGGAAGTTTATGGCAAGATTCTTACTAACAATAACAATGACAATCACGAAAATGGGTGATACTTTCAACATTGGCTACATGATTACTTTTGTGTAGTGAGTACAAATAAATAAATAATACCGCCCCTGACAGCACCTTAAAAGGGAACTTGTACTTTTAAATTCCTTCACATATAAATTTCCCTACCAAAATCTTTTAGGTACAGCTAAACGCGTGGGGGGTGGGGAGGATTCTAAATAATAATTTTTAAGTAGATAGAAAGCCATAATCAACATACTGGGAGGTGGGTTATTTTATGATTTAAAGACAATTTGTAGTTTAATGTTGTGAGCCATAAATATTAATATCAGAGTGACTATGAAAATGTGCTCTCTACTACTACAATCCTGTTTGTTGCGTACTAATGATGTGGTTACTGTGGTTAACAGCTGGATAGTAATTTGCATTTTGACTACATGATTATTGTTTTTGCTCATAACACAAAAAATATTTGACCAAAAAATTATTTTAAAAGAGCATCTCAAGTCCTTTCCAATGAGCTATCACTTGCTACAATATGTTAAGAGATAAAAAAGAGTATAGACAGTACGTATTTTCCGAACCCCATGTAATGGTCTAGTTTACTGCTTGCGTGCATTTATCAATCAATGTCACCATATTGATCGAGTGGGATTACAGGTTACTATGCGAATATTGTTTTTGCTCATAACTCAAAAACTTTTTTACCAAAAAATTATTTGAAAACATTTTTGAAAAGAGTTTCGCAAGACCTTTCCAATGATATTTTACTCGACCGGATGCGTTGAGAAATGAAAAAAATCTTGGAGACTGCACATATTTTCAGACCCCATCTAGTGGTCTTGCTTCCAATATTTTGCTGCAGGGATGATAATTTCTTCAGTCACTCACGCTGCCGTGCTCCAGTAGTTTGCGTTGCTCTACAACCCTTCAGTATAATGCGGCTGTCGATTGATACTGAATTCTTTGAGTATTGTGTTTTGCTTTTTTCACAGAAAGTTCTGACTCAATTTTTATTCTGAAACTACCACTGATTCCGTTTGAATGCACTATCATATGAATAGATCCTCGTAGAAATAAAACAAATATGGCTTCATGACTTTAATTAGTCATGTAGGGGACATGTCTTGTAGCCATTAATATCCAAACAATCTGGAAGCTATGTAATATCAGAAAATGGACACAGAAACTTTTTTGGAGAAATTTCAACTACATAACTCTTAATTTTAAAGGTTTCATATTGAATTCTATATATAATTTTGTGACAAATAAAGGAGAAATATATTTGAGAAAATTTAAAGTGCTTTATTATAGCTTTTTAAGCAAAGTTTGTGAATAAAATTAAAATGGAGATGGCAAGTTTACAAAAATAAATTAATTAACATTTATTTTTTTCCAATACTACCATTTAAGAAAGGTTATTTGAGTAAACCTATTGATGATTTATTGTTTTGAAAATTATACTTTACATAATTGCAGTCTCAAACCAAATAATAATAATCCGTGCTAAATGCGGCAAAGATATAAAATGTATCTTTTCAACAATACAGTCGAATATAGAATCAAAAGACTAGAGAACTTTGACATTCAATTCTTAAAAAATACGAAAAAACAAAACAATATGAACATAAGTTTTAAACTACACTTTTACATGTATATAATATGGTAACAAGTGAGTTTAGTATAAGATTTAAGAGTACTAGTTCTAAAATCACAATTAATACAGAGAGTATTCAAATTGATTCAAAAAACACTTTACCTTTCGACCCTTTTGCCCTTGATCTCCTTTTGGACCAAGCGGACCAGCAGGACCCTACAACATTCATACATGATCAGTCATACATTTTAATATGTTTTTAAGATACCTCCCTAACGTATCTATATTTTGATAGTTTTTGCATACACATGCACATGTATTTATGTCTAACTCATTTAGAGTTCTTAGAATACAAAAGGTTTCAGAATAGATAGAATTTATTCAAGTTTTTTAGCAAAATTATGATGTACAAATGTACTTGACATATGTAAATAATTTTTCTTACCACAGGACCTTCCTTTCCTGGTTCTCCAGTTGGTCCAGGTCCTCCAACTTCACCCTGATAAGAAATATTATATATAACTAATATTATATAACTATTCTTATTCACATAGAAATAGAATTTGGAATCTAACTTCAAAAACACAATTTGGGAGCCAGGGCATCCATCTTAGAATGGATTTAAGCTCTGCTATATACTTTATCACTTCACGTTATTGAAAAAAGTGACCACAATCCTATGCCATCACAATTTTGACATTTCCACTAAATTTACATACCAACATGTTTTCAATCTGTGTCTTGGAAGCAGGAGGCTGTTTTTCATTACCTAGATTTAGTTAAGTCTGCATTATGGTAGTTTTAGTTAAATGAAAGTGGCCATTTTACTATAAATATGCACTGACCGCTGGTCCCGGCATTCCTCTTCCTCCTCTCTGCCCAGGAGGTCCCGCAGCACCCTGAAAAAAACATAAAAGGTACATTCCAACTTCAATACTTTTAATGTTCAACTGATATCCTCATATGAAATCTGCGTTTGCAATATTTTGGTACAATTTCACAAAACTCATTGTGCAGTTAAGTACTCGAACAATTTAAGCTTTGTGTTCAATACTCATCAGCTTAAGTATCACTCAGTTGTAGGTTAACACTGTCATTAAAGAAAAATACACGTCATAACTGCAGTTGATGTCACACAACCACTGCATGACAAATAACTCAATGAACAGATTGAAAGATTCTGAGAGAAATAGAGAGCTTTCTCAGGTATTTGCTTTATTTTGCTAAAGAACAGCATAGAAGCAAAATAATAAAATCCAAGCTTGCATTAGCTGTTCAATAAAAAAGACTTAACAAAAAGACATTAACTACACACTTACCGGTGGCCCAATGACCCCTCTTGCACCCGGTGGTCCAATGAGGCCTCGCTCGCCCTTCACTCCGGATTCTCCTGGTGGCCCTTGCTCTCCTGGTGGTCCTGGTGGTCCCTGAAAATACCAGTAAAGTGCATTAGCATACAAATCATTTCAACAGGATGAGGTCTCATCAATTTGTGATCTCAAGAAGACTTTAATGAGTATACTCATTCCCTCTTATCATTAACAAAATTGAATATCTAATGTAAATGATTAAATCAAAAGCAATTTCTACTATAACTCTTTTTACTGTCTTATGTTATGGTGATTTAGAAAAAAGCACTTATTAAGCTAACATATACAAAATGAATACTAATTAACTTTACCGTTTTGCCTGATGTGCCTGGTATTCCTGGTTCTCCTTGTTCGCCAGGAGGCCCCTGAAGTCAGATTTGATAAGTAGATAACATTTACATAGTACTTATATTACAATTAACAGAAAATGTTTGCTTTCATTATTTCAAAAATAGAACTTGGAGAGAACTTACAGCCGATCCTGGTGGTCCAACTTTTCCATTGTTTCCTGGTGGCCCAAGATCACCCTAAATAAATGGACACATTAGAAATTATGATTCAAGTTAGATCACTATGAACACGTTTTGTGCACTTGCTATTTTAAGCATCATATTATGATACCAAAGCCCTTTACCAAACAATAAATTGAACGCGTGAAGTATTTTTTTAACAAACACAGGAAGATCAAAGAGAAAGTTTAATGAAGGTATCATTTTTTTTCCAATCTTATAAATGCTTTAGATAATGGATTTTTAGCCAGGCACAGCCTGCTATTGTCAGCTGACCGCATAAAGCAATCATATACAGCACCCTGCAATTTAGTACCCACTGGCGCATTGATATCAGTTTTGTTTCGGCTTGTATTGCCATTTCAGGTGCAAGACACACAAACTATACGTCGTTGGAAGGGGCTCATCAAGCCGGACAATTTGCAATTTGTCCCGTTTAAATCCATCAAACGACGGCTGAGGAATGAAGTCTCAAATTAAAACCACAGTTAAAACCATCTGTGTGTTGGGGAAAACCCATGACGTCATGAGTACTGTACAGGGTGACCAATAAATATATCTACACTGGCATTAAAGGAGGCGATGAAGATTGCATTATGTTATGTGGTGTTGTGAACAAAGGCAGACAACATGTTTTATTACAAACAAGAAGAGTTTCTATATGACACTATGTATTATCTTATTATAACGAAACAAGGGAGAAATCAACTACTTCTATTTAAGCCTGGCTTCAGTACTATCAGTACTTTGATTTCATATCCCAATACACCTCTTCTATGTACATTGTACAGTGCATGCTAACGTGATACGAAGAGATGGGATACATTAAAAATGACAATTTTTTAATAAAACAAATTTACCTTAATTCCTGGAGCACCTGGGGTACCTGGTGGGCCTGGAAATCCTATTGGTCCCTTAAATAAACATTTTATTCTTTCACTAAAATTCAAAGACAGAGAAAATACCAGAAATCTTATTACTCAAGGAGCCATGAAAACTACTTCTATATAAACATTCAAAAATGGTATGAAGTGGTGAAATTGATTACAATATAATGATAATCATAAGACATACATGTAATTTACGGCAAGCAGTCATGCAATAATGATTTTCAACTGTATAGTCTATTCTTTCTCTTACCATGTGACCCTTTGGCCCGTCAATGCCTTGAGGTCCGATGGGCCCTGGTGTTCCTTGTGGGCCTGGTTGTCCACTGTCTCCTTTTTGACCGGGTAAACCACGAGGACCCTATGAATAAATACAGAAGCATTCATTTTAACAGAATAATTAACACTGAACATTCCTCGATTGTTATTGAAGTTATGATGAGTTTATTTTATGATGAGTTTATTAAAGATGCCATCATATAGTCTTCAGGTAAATACAACTTATTCTTATGTCTCTTATAATCTTTAAATTCAAATTCCAAATATAGTCTTCAGAAATAGAAAAAGAAGTAAATATCAAAGGCAACTGCATCAGCTGGTAAGATTTGATTTAACTATAAATGATAAATTTATTCTCAAAGATGCAGTTGCCATTGATAAATATCAACAATAAATAATGACTATTATCACATACTGGTACTCCATCTCTTCCTGGTGGACCAGGCGGACCTGGTCCCCCAGAATCCCCTTTCTCTCCCTGCAGACCTTCTGGACCAAGTGGACCTGGAGGTCCTGGTGGACCCTTAAAATATATCAACTTGTGGATTACAAACTTAAACAGGTTGTTGAGAATATAAAACAGATAATTGTGCATAAAGTGTTAAGAATATTGAGGGTTCAATGCTGAACCCTTTATATAGGACAGTTGAGGCGCCACCACTTTGCCATGCCCTTAAGGGTGGCTGCTGTCATTAAAAACCATGAATATAAGACCCATCTCAATTTACTTGTACTCCATATAATAAACAACTAAGTATTTCTTTCTGAAATACAAGTATATTGCATGTACATGTAAACATAAATGACATTCTAACACAGTCATTAATAATTTAATGTGAAGTTTGATCATTAGACTATTTATAGTAGATGGGAATACTAATGTTTTCACATTTAATATTCGAAATGAATGCTCCAAATTTTACCATAACAATTTGTGTTAAGATTTATGTTATTAATTGTAGAAAGTCTGCTTTTGATAAACAAAAGGCTGGACTGCCATTGTTTAATATAAAAAAAAAGTGAGAGTTGGAAGAACTTACTTTTTCTCCTCTTCTGCCACGTTTTCCATTCACACCTGGTCTACCTAGAGGACCCTGCATCAATCCATATAATTAAAGAACAAGCAACAAATACATCTAGTTTATACAAACATTATTTGTTCTATACAAAACCTTTTTTTTTTATTGAAAATTGTTATTACATAAATATATACCTGAAGAAAGACAAAATTAGGAAACCTATTTACCAATAGGTCCTTTCAAAGTCACTGAAAAAATTACAAAATACTAAAATAATAAGATAATAAATCACAATTTTCTATTTCATTAAATAAAATCAAGATATACTGATTTTCACATTTATCTTATACTTGTACTTCAATGAAATGACAACTTGAGATCCAATATCAAAAATGTATTAAATCTATGAACAGAAAAAAGTATGTTAGGTTGAAATTGATTGCATGGATGAGGATACACTGTTACAATTCTCATACTGTTAGAATTATTATTGTCATTGTTTTATCATTAACATAAGTATCAAGCAAACACTTCAAATTAGATCTACAAGGGAAGTTGATTAAGCATGTATGCATTTTTCGCATATGCATAGATGCACTACAGCTGTTTAGTGTTGTACTTTTAGACATATTGATCCCATCAAACAAAATATTCACCAAACACGTTCACCTATGGACTGTTGAAACACGTTCACTCATGGACTGTTTTATATTTACATCTGCAACTAAAGGTATCGATGGGGGCTATTAAGAGGTGCAAAAAAGTATACAATATTTTTTACGCTATTTCTCACACTCTACCATTATTTCAGCATGGATTCTACATGTAACTAGCAGCATTTTTATGTATCTTCTTACATTGCAAAAGGTAATTGTTATGAAGGGCTGTCAGTGTTGAAGAGAAACAATTGAGACCTGTGTTCAAAAACTAGAGGATAGACATAGATAGACAGATATTCTCACACAACCGCAAATACTGCTTTCAAAACAAGTTTGTCTCTTCTGCCAACTAAAGTAAAATTATTGCACACAGGTTGGTGTACACCACATCACACAGATGATTAAGACTGGAGCCCAAAATTACGCATGCACTTTTCACCTTAACCCCCTTATCCCCTGGAGTTCCCGGGTGTCCCGCTGGTCCTGGAAGGCCCTGTATTCCTGGCAACCCTTGTGTGCCAGGAAGTCCTCTTCGGCCCTCATCGCCCTAGAACATCAAGGACAAGCTACAAACCTTTGCACCTTTATCTCCGCCAGGCCCTGGATGCCCTGGTTGACCTGGCAAACCTTGCACCCCTGGCAGGCCAGATACCCCTGGGAGACCTCGGGGCCCTTCATCACCCTACAACACACTAGTTAGAAGCAAACACCACAACTAGCTGCAGCAAGAGAGAATAATGAGGTACAACACATCAAGCATGTATAGTAGCACCGATATCACACCGATCAGTATGAGTAGTAACAGCCGCAGAAGATGTCTGGACTAGTAGCGTTGTTGCTGCTGTTGAATATGTAGCAGAAGTTTAAAGGTGAAGCAGCTAGTAATTTCAACAAAAAAGATGACGCGACAAACTCTTCCACAGCTGACTAATTAATTACAATATCATTCTTAATGTACATAATATGCAAATTACACATGCAAATTAGCATGATAATAATCAACATGTTCACATGAGATTTCAATAATTTTTATGCAATTCTCTTGCAATTTATGCTATTGCTTACTGAAGAGAAAATTTTGACATTTGGCTGTAGCTGTGAAAGAGTCAATACATTTTCTAGCAAAAGGCGAGGTCCAAGTTGCAGCAGCAGCAGGATGTGTGGCAGGCATTAGTTTCATCCCACCTTCTGTCCCTTGTCTCCAGGGAGACCTGGGTGCCCTGGATTGCCAGGCAGTCCTTGCTGGCCTGGAAGGCCCGATGGTCCAGGTAAACCACGTGGCCCTTCTGAGCCCTGGCCACCAAATAATAAAACTGTTACATCATGGTTATCTCAGAATTACATCTATATGACCCAAGTTTCATGGCAATAACTGGCAAATAAAAATGTGACCACTAGCTTTTTTTTTTTTAATTTAATTACATTTAATTACGGGACTTACACTGTGCTTATCAAATTCATATCACTTATAACACAAACAATATTTTGGGTATCAGCTATATAACTAACAAAAAAGATTTTCTTATTGTGGACATTACCTTAAACATACATGGAAGGGCCCGAGCTCACCTAGAGTCTTTATGGTTAAAAATGCATTAAATATCACCACTATTGAGATGTACAGTAATACATGCTTATGTATTTGCCCAACCACTAAAATGATTGACATTTAATGTAACTTTACAATGTAGTCTATAGGCTTTTGCATGAATGTTTGGAGTAATTAACCACTGTAATCAAATAAGAACCTTATGTACATCCTGATGCCAGAATGCTGAAAAGGAAATACATGTGTACTTCTGATGATATCAATTTTAGAATATTTTTGCCTATCTTATTGTAACAAACAAGCAAATATCTTAAACATTAACAGCCTATTTCCTAGTCTTTATTTATCATTTCTTTCAGAATTAACTTCCCAAAAGTTTTAACCAGGGAGGTGAGATATGTATACACACATTACTACACACCAGTATACATCGTACCTTTTCAAAGAAAATCTTATTTTTTTACTAACTCTACTTCTAGTAATAATTATGTAAAATTATTCAAATTGAAATAAAAGTCACCAAAAAAACATTGTACCACTTGAAACAATATCTGAACTTATTCGTAATGGTTTATGATTTTATTCATGTAACAAAAAACAAAATTTTCTCTACAGATATTGATAAAGATAATTAGGAAACATTTAATACTTGTTACCTCCCTGGTTTTAAGTTAAAACAATCAGCTCTTGCACACCGATAACAGATATCCAAACTGATTCCTCGTGCTCTGAGACCTGAACCACTCAAACTGCCTTAACACTGCCTATTCTGGATATTTTACCTTAATCCCAGGCACTCCCTGTAAACCACGCATTCCAGGCTCTCCTGCTGGACCCTGGAAGTGAAAAATGGTTTTTAAAATTCCGTGGATATTTGAAACAGATTGTCTAAAAATCTACATGTCAGTATTTGAATATGTTGAAATAGAACTCATCTTACTCTCTATATGCACAGATCATCTATCAAGTAGGAAGATATTTATATACATTATCATATCAAATAGAAATAATCAAACATGAATTTATATTGTCCAAGATCTTGAATATTTGAGATATCTTTCTTGACAAGATACTGCTTCACAATGTCAATATATATATAAAAAATGGGTAAATTCATGTAAAATATGTATATGTATGTACACATTGATTGACGATTTTCTGTTTCATCAAGCACTTACTGGAGCTCCAGGATTGCCTTGTGGCCCTGGGGGTCCAGGGAGACCAGTTGGTCCATCTTCTCCATTGGGTCCACGGTCACCTTTTGCTCCAGGGAGTCCAGTGTCACCTTTATCTCCATCTTCTCCTGGGATTCCTACAGGACCAGGAGGCCCTGGATCTCCCTGAAATGTGATATTTATCAGTTGAAAGTCTAGTGTAAAATTTTAAGGCTAGGAATACATAGTTTTTAACATTACAGTGTGAGCTAATTATAAATATAGTACCATGATTATGAATAACACTGATAGCATTTTTGGCTCTTGAACGTTAAGATTTTAATTTTTGAAAACCATTTCTTAGACTAATATCAATTTCTATTAAAACCCAAAATATTTTTTCTTCAATTACAAGAGAAGTAAATAAGCAAGTCAAAATTTACAAAAATTCCAAGCATGCAAACGACTAGGAAAAGTCACTTATGTCAAATATCTTCATTTATGGGTCTTGTGATAAATGACTCACTACGATACAAAACTAGTTAAGATTAATGGTAACAATGCCACTTACAGGAGGTCCCGGGAAGCCCATGTTGCCCGGTGTCCCTGGCCATCCAATCTCTCCAGTGTCTCCCTTCATTCCTGGCAGACCTGACGGCCCTCTTTGGCCTGGACGGCCAGGTGGTCCCTGGATGCCTGCGGGGCCTGGATCTCCCCATGCGCCTTTATCACCCTGTGTAAATCAAGTTGTTATTCGCAATATTTTTAATTTTACCACCATGCCTTCAGGCATTTTATATTAATTGGCATGAAAAGTATATGAAAATATCAATTAGTGATGTGAAATAAAAAATAAATTCAAGTTTGCTAGCTTTTTGAAGTCCTATAGAAATGTCATTTTCAAGTATCTAATGACCCAATTTAATCATTGCTTTTCAATATAAATTAAAATATATGGTAGCTTACAGCTCTGCCTGGAGGTCCTGGTGGTCCAGGAGTTCCTTTTTCACCATCCGGACCCTAAAAGTAAAATACGAACATAAAAAATTAAGCTTATTCACACATTTATATAATACAAACTTCCTTTCAAAACAACAATAAATAATCTAATAATTAATTTGCTTAATGATTCAAATCACTTATTCAACCAAAATTATGTTTAAACCAACTAAAATTAACTTACAGCAGGGCCAGGTAAACCTCTTTCCCCGTCAAAGCCTCTGGGACCCGGTGGTCCTGGTCCTCCAGCAGTGCCCTGGGGACCTGGTAGGCCAGGAGCTCCCTCTTTGCCTGCCTCTCCAGGCAGACCCCCCTCTCCTGGGGGCCCTTGCATGCCTGGGATACCACGCTCTCCAGCCTGACCTGGCTCTCCAGGAGGTCCCTATTCACACACATATGTAAGTACAAAGAAAACAAAGCCAATGTGTGATATCAGATGAAATCATAATTAAACTATGATTTATCCTTTTATAATTATAATGATAATAAGGATCTACAATCCTGTGTACATGTGTTTCTAAAAGCAATCTTTGTGGTTCCATTTGCAGTGTTACTTACTGGTGGTCCAACTTGACCGACGGGACCAGGTTGACCAGGAGGTCCAGGCATTCCCTGCAAAATAAAAAATCTAATTAGTGTCTTCCGATGCTTTGTTCTGTTCAATTAATAGTACTTACAGCAAATGTACTGTAAACCATTAAAAAGTTATTTCACTGTGTACTTTAAATTAAAAATAAACTTACAATTTCGCCTCTGTCACCAGGATAGCCGGGTAAACCATCCTTGCCAGGTAGACCCTGAAAGATTATGCATGTCATCTCAATTCGAAGTTTCAAACATTTCAATATTGTTAATTGCATATCACTAGATATAGCAAGCATTTTAAAATAGGTAATTCGATATTGCTAGTAACAGACCACTACATGCATGACCTGTACCTATCACTTTCTCAATACAGAGTTAATCTACAGAAGGTTTGTGGCAAAATAAACTTACAGGATTTCCAGGAGCACCATTGAGACCTGGTGGCCCCTGCACACCCTGGATGCCCTGCTCTCCTGCCGGCCCCACCAGTCCCGGAGGCCCCGGTTCACCTTTAGGCCCATAGGGTCCTTGGATGCCAGGTTTACCTCGAGCACCACGACCACCCTAAAATGATAACACTTTTTAAATTCCACAATATAGTTGTATTAGACCTGGGTAAGTGATTTCTTAAATTAAATTATTCATGTAAAATATAATACAATATACATTTTGCACGATCAAATCTTGTGAGAATGACACTTGTCAAAAGAACATACAACATTATAATACAATTATTCAGAGGTGGTTATTATGCATAAAATTGTTTTTTTACAGTCTAACAAACATTTTCCTTTCTCACATGATTTTAAATGCATTAATTGCTTACAGAAGCCTACACTCACCCTTGCTCCCCTAGGACCTCTATCGCCAGGCGCACCCGGGATGCCAGTGTTACCTTTCGCCCCGTCTCTACCACGCTTGCCCACTGGTCCTGTCGTACCTTTCTGTCCAGGCGGACCTGGATATCCAGGGAAGCCAATCGATCCTTGATTACCCTGTTAACACAATATGAACAGATAACTACATGTATGAATGCTTACATGCTTTGAGGAATCAGGTGGTTTGAACATGAGTTATATGTAAACCACTAGTAATCTTTGGTGATATTTTTCTTTGCATGGACTTTGGAGAATTCTATTATCTTTATTCAATGCATCAATGCACAATTTATGAAGAACATAGAACATGGAAGTCAAAGAAAAAAATGACCTTTTGTCCTTGAAGACCTGGCTGTCCGTTTTCTCCTCTTGGGCCAATTTCTCCCTGTAATAATATGTTTCATAATAAATGCATTATTTTCTAATGCACAATTGTGTATCAAAATCTTGTATAAATCCTGAAATTTTGTACATTGAAAATGAAGTAACAAAAACTAAAATTTTGGGTGTCCGTAAACTAGACCTATATTGCCCGATATTGCCCAAAATTACAATCAGGTGACGACGATGAGAACACCAGAGACAGGTCTGAATACGCATGTACAAAACGCAAAGTCCTCCTCACCCTGGGGCCGGACGGTCCCTCCTCTCCTCTGACACCGCGCTCGCCCTTCTGACCTTTCTCCCCGGGCAGGCCCACTTCACCCTTCATGCCGTCCAGCCCGTTCTCTCCCTTTTGGCCCGGCTCTCCTGGCCGCCCCCGCGGACCGTCATCGCCTTTGACACCCCGATCACCTGGGAGGCCCATCATGCCTTGGGGTCCAATCACACCCTGATGAACAGGCAAAACAAAATTCATACAGTATAATGGTGTTTATACACAATCGGTATTGTCGGCGTAATTGATGTCGAATTCGCTGTCCTCCTCATCATCATCAAACTTTCATGTCTGTTGTCCCAATGTAATGGTTAGAGAATAGAATAATTTCACAATACTGTTTGCATCTCTGTTGATGTCATCTTGTATATTCATATGGGATCGAGTACAGAATAGGCAGTTTTGCTCATGAAACTATATATCCTAAAACATTCCAGAAATATGTCTTCTTTCACACAAACATAAAAAAACCTTTTGAGTTAATTATATTCATTAGACCAGATAAAACTTGCAACTTTTGGGTTACATATGAATTTGCTGTATTACATGTACCAAAGATATTCCTTTGCCATATTTAATCACTAACATATTGTAAACGTTAAAAAAATCATATAAATACAAGATTACCCTTTAAAATATCATTGAGGTATTAAGTTTATAATCTGTTTACCGGATGTCCTTTCATTCCAGGAGCTCCTTGTTGACCAGGTTGACCCTAAAATAAAGACAATCAATTTATTCTATATCTGTGATATCTGAGACATTTTGTTTTTAAATGCTTACATACATCCCATTCATGATTTTCATTAGCAAAACCACATTACCATTGTATCTCTGAGAAAATGCGTGGAAAAATCTCTACTAGTATAAGTTATCATTACGTTTCTTTTGATGCCTTGATTAAAGATACATCAAAATGATACCAAATTTCTCAATCTTTAAAGTCAGAAAATAATCTTACCGGTGCTCCATCCGCCCCAGGAAGACCTGGCATCCCTGGTTTACCAGTCGGACCAGACAATCCCGGTGGACCGTGAGGCCCGGCTGGTCCAGGAGGTCCCTAAAACACAAGAAAAATGTATAGACATCATATTTGAACAAATACAGTAGGACCTCTCTAATAAGACCATCCAAGGGACTGGCTTCAATAGGGGTGGTCTCTTTTTGGAGATTCATGTGCTTGTGTATATTTTTCTACTAAAACTATAAGCAAGTTATTTCTATTTTCTGGCAAGCATTCTATATAAGTTGCTTGAATAACTAATATTAGATTATGCATTCCTATATTTGAGAATGACAATTGTCAAATGCGATGCTCAATTGATTTGACACTCAGAATGAAGGCAAAACAAAAGCTTAAACCAAAATTGGCAACGTACATAATGTATGACATGTTACTGAATATACGATCAGTTACCTATCATTTGCCCAGCACAATCGATATTGAACTTGTCACCAATGAGCAGTACTAAAAGAGAACTTACCGGTGGTCCTGGGGTACCTGGTGCTCCAGGTTTGCCATGTGCTCCCACTGGACCTGGGGATCCTTTACTGCCTGGCTGACCTTCTGTACCAGGAATACCCTAAACAGACCATCGTGTTCAGCAATTCAGCATACAAAATGAAATACATGTAAAATTGGCACAAAATAGTCAATCACTTGTTATGTTTTAAATAGCTCTTGGATTTGTTTAAGATGAATCAATTTTGTGACACATACTCATTCTCCCGCCTGAATGTTCAAAACATTTCATTCATTTTTATGGTAGCCAATATCAGATGGTTACCAACGACTATTGTCACTGTTGTCAATCGGTTACCCCGGTAATATTAACTCTACTAGCTAATTGATAAGACTGTAAATTTCAAACTAAGTTGCAAGAATTTTCTTATCAATTAATTTTGTAGCATACCGGAGGCCCTGCAGGTCCTGATGATCCTCTTGGACCTAGGAAGCCTCTTGGACCCTAAAATAACAAATAATGAACATAAATACATAAATATTTTAGTTTAAATATGGGAAATATCCATATAAATATATACATGTACAACTGATATTCAGAATATTCTTCTTCACAAAACATACCATTTCACCTTGAGGACCAATTGGACCAGGAGGACCCGACTCTCCCTGAAAAAAATGCAGTAATTTAGCCTAAACAAACATGATATGTAGCAAAAACCAATATGGATTCATCGCAAAACATCAAGAAATAGGCTTTTATAGCAGATGAAATTGGAAACATACATTTCTAACTAGGTACAAGAAATGGTAACCAACCTGATCTCCATCTCGTCCAGGAAATCCAGGAGGTCCAGATTCACCAGGCATTCCCTGAAATGGACATAGGCCTCACAACATCTCTTCTTTCCTATTTTCCATCATTCGTTTTATTTTACTTAGAGTTTGAATATGTTCAACTTTTATTTGCTATTCTAGGTTATCAGTTTAATTTCCAAACATTTTGACTGATTTCACTCCAACAACCATACTATTGCTAACATGTTAGTTATTTCAACATTATTCAGTCACATTGAATGAAATACTCTTACCAGGAAAAATTCTCATTTTCGACGTATTAAATTTAAAGTAAGATATATACTCACCATGTTTATGCAAAATAATAGCAAATAATTTGCATATTGCATAGAAGATTTTTTCAACACATCAGGTCTATCTGAATACATGCCATTACTTAAATCATTTTCTCATGAGGAGTATCTTTATTTGGTCATATTTGGTCATTCATACCTTTTCAAATAGTAAAACAGAAAATAGAAGAGAAGATTGTTAAAAGATAGAGATCTATTATTCAATTTCATAACCAAATTTAATAGAAGAATTATCTATAGAAATTTCTAAATTTCTTATAACAGGATTTAAAATAATAAAAAAAAGTTGTAAAGAATAGTCTTAGAATGTACATGTATCAAAGTATCTATATAGAATTAACAATTTAAAAACCAATGCGGTATTCAAAAGTCTATGATCTTTTGTTTAACGTCTAAGAATATAAAAAGTCAGTAAAATAAAATAATAAGAGTGAAGAAAGGCAACATGCAGAGTGCATAAAATAAAAATGAAAAGTGTAAATATGAAAGCAAAATCAAATACAGTAAAGGTATGAAGTGCCAGGTAAACATTTACCTTATCACTAGTGAATAATGTCCAAAATGCTAGACAGTGAATTGCATATGAACTAGAGCAGTGATGTAGCAAGTGAAGGTACAAGCTCTCATTCTCTCTAGGACCATTCACATCCAGTTTTGGCCAAATTCTGGTCAACAAATACAACTGGTACCACTGTATTTCGAACTTTTTTTGTAGCCAGCATCTAATATTATCAGCAGTAACATGCATTTTATCCACAGGCAAATAAAAGATAGTGAATATCACTCATGAGATGTACTCCTTTTTATTACATGATGGTGGCTAGGATTGTTTAATCAAGATAACCAATAAGAAAATGGACCACTTATTAACTCCTAAGATCATATTGTATGCATTGTGTCCTGTTCATATATATAAACATTGCAATGGTACCATGATGATACAAGATATCCTTAGAGGAATTGTCCATACATGTACACATACATTTTCAAGCATGTCACTCAAATCAAACAAGTATCATCAATCGTGCAAAACAAACTACCACTTTATTTGCCTGTGTTTGACTATTTTAAAATAAATAATAACCATTTTATCAGCAGCTTTGCTCTGTGTCACTTACACAGCTTCACAATGAAACTTAATGAACCATCAATGAAAAGTGTACACATCAATAAAGCATATTCAGCAAGCTATAAAAGTAGCGGCGGCAATAGCCTATATTTCCACTTCCCACCTCTTTCAAATGACAAATGAAATGCGTCACCGTGAAAATGCTGCGCTATAGACAGGCATCAAACCTGAACAAGTGACAGCTTGACACAGTGTTGCAAAAATGTTGCACAAAAAAGTGTGAAGCAGAAATACGGCACAGGGAAAGTAGTGATGAGAGCAGGTTTGTGACCAGAATTTTCAAAACCGCAGAAGCACACTGAGTTCCACCACCCTACCGTGTCTCCCTTTGGACCCTTGTCACCAGGCATGCCCATGGAGCCCACGTTGCCCTGGCAACAAAACAAC
Source organism: Streblospio benedicti (assembly GCA_019095985.1). NCBI lineage: Eukaryota > Metazoa > Annelida > Polychaeta > Spionida > Spionidae > Streblospio > Streblospio benedicti. The sequence continues at coordinate 20,968,249 of CM032660.1, read as the reverse complement.
AAATTTCTGATTACAACGGTTACAACGTACCATTTCACCTTTATGACCAGGGTAGCCAGGCACACCCGCAAAGCCTATGTAACCCTAGACCCGAAAATAGAATGTACTTGTGATTAGATCTTGCTATTACATGTCAGAATATGTACATGGTGTACATTAGCAAAGGAAAAATCTTACCAATTTCTTCATACCGATTATAAATATGCATATACATGTACATGTACTTGTAAAATGACTATTGCCATAAAATAAGAAATCTTAAATGTATACTTATAGAAAGATTAATGTAGCTTATTACACATTTTCACAAATATGTTACTTCTTATTCTAATATTTTCCATGATGATTTAAAATGTTATCGTATGGGTTATACATAAGAATACTAACTTTATTTCTGTTGTTAAATTGATTTCTTAAAATGCTATATGTATTAACTATGAAAACATTTTCAATACATATGTCAAAGTCTAGACTAGAAAAAACTATTTACCTTTCATTCCTAACAAATGTTGCTTGATTAAAAAATATAAAAGATAATTCTTCAGTGGGTTATTCCAAATCTAATATCAAAAATATAGAAAGCAATGTCATATAAAGATGATGCATCAAATAACAAAATTAGTTGATATGATATATGATATTCCACCATCACAGCCATGACAGTTTGACTAGTCTCAGGCATCTTCATTTACCTTCACCCCTGGAACACCCTGTGGTCCTCTCTCCCCATCAATGCCAGCACGACCCTGAGAAAGATAAAATGAAGATAAAAATTGTTCGAAGCATGACATGATGAGACAATGATCTTTTTTATACTGATAAATAAAAGATAATTTATGATGGCATCAAAGGCACTGGCAATGTATTACAACAATACAATTCTGAGTGATATTGACTATCGAGTGAACTATCGACTATAGAGTGAAAAGTGTTCAAAAAGTATTATATGAAATATCAATTTGTCCCAATATTTACGATCAAATCTGAATAGCAAGTCATTTTTTTCCTTCATATATTGTTCTAACATTAGACAAACTGGAAAGGTTTTAGATGTCTTACCCTTTTTCCTGTACGTCCTGATGGTCCAGGAGGTCCTCTAGGACCAAGAGGACCCTGAAATGGTAAAGTTCTAACTTTATCATTTCACATTTTACATGTGTTTGCCAAGGGCTTGTGAAGTTATTTCTACCCTCTCTCATACATACCTTCATTGAATTCATTTTTAGTCTTTTGTATAATATATGGATTCAATTAACTTACAAAATAATTTTAAATTATTTTACCTGACTATTTCTAGTGTAAATAGTTTACTTATTAATCAGTGCAAACTTGAAACACACTGCTCTTATGATCACAAGTAACGTTTCTCACCATTTCTCCATGATCACCCATCTCTCCTTTAGGTCCTTCTGGTCCTGTATTACCCTAGAAAAAATGGTGTAAAAGTAAAGTTGACACATTGTAAAGAGATGGCCTATTAAGAAAGCCAATCCTTTACAACATTGTAAAGAGATGGCCTATTAAGAAAGCCAATCCTTTACAACATGGTCTTTATTTCAAGTTTTCTAACCACTTTATTTACATTTCACAAAAACAATTACTTTATCAAATATAAAACTTCAAAAATATGCAACTCATCTTAACATGTATCAAAAATATTTCTATCACTATAGTTATTACAAATTATTTTGAAAAATATAGTTATAAATATGATAGAATGTATTTTCTATCTACTTTGTGGCATATAAATAATGAGAATCAGTTACAATAACAAAATTAAAATTTTGCATCATCCAATGCTTTTTTTTAATATACAATGAACTATCCTGAAACTAACGGACAACTAATTTGTCTTTACCTTTCTCTCTGTTAATTTGGAATATACTTACAGCTTGTCCAGGCAAACCTGTCATGCCTCTTGGGCCCTGGGCCCCGCGCATGGAAAGCTGAATACAAGCGAACCTTTCATGAAGAAATTTTTGGCACATGCTTTGTTTACGACAGAGAAGAGGGGAAGCTACATACATGTATAATGTCACGAATGCTAAATTTAGATACTTTACATACAGTAGATAGATGAATAACAGCCCATAGATGAATAAAAGCAGAAGGAAGTGTTTTCAGGTAAATTCATTACTTTCCTGGTGATCTTGATGCATCACAAATACACCATTGTTCATAATGCAAACAGGACATTTTATGTTGTCTGTAATTATTTGCATGTATTATGACCACCGATTCTGGTAAATGTTATCCTGGTAAATGTTATTGACCAACATGATATAATAATGTTGATATCAAAAGATTTTTTCCTAATTGAAGGATAGGGACTAATTATTCACTCAGCCAATTATACACATGTAGACTAATGTAAACGCCTCATGAACACATATGAGATTAATTACCCCGTGACTATAAAAATGTACACATTCCAGGCAATGTACGTGAATTCTGTACACCAAATACTGCATTTCACTTTCAATTCATTCTTTTGTAAAGGGTCCCTAGCTATCCAAAATATTGTCTTTGGCTTTTATTCAGCTATCTAGGGTATATAAAGACTGAACTAACCATGTGCATCTGCAAAGCTGGAACTTAACACACTTCAATAGCTACATGTACATACATGTACTTGGTTATCAAGCATTTGAATATGTTCATGCATGGTCTGTATTTCAAAGAATTCTGCGTTGAATACAATCATGCGTTCCTGTACCAATTATGTGATTGAAGCTAATTAACCTACAAGTGAAAAATATGAACCAGGAGGGTAGGCTGCAGGGCAAATTTGAGGAATATGTAAAACAAAGCTAGCCTACAAGTGAAATGTGTGACACATGAAGCAAGCCTACAAATGAAATGTGGAAAAAAACAGCGAGATATCCAGAAGCTTAGCAAAGCTCTATAGCTTAGCAAAGCTTGCAGCTGACTTACAGCAATACCAGGTAGGCCGGTCATACCCATAGGGCCCTGAGCACCCCGCATTGATAACTAGTAAAGTACAAAACAACAAATATAATATTATACTATATAGCCAATCTTATAGGTTCAAAGGTTTAGTTTCTAATTATTTTCGAAGGATTGCTTCTAATTTCAATAAGTAGACAAATTTTATACCATTGTTATTCCTTGTTATAATATTGACATTATTCACATTTCACTCAAGTTTCTACCTTCAATTTAATTGTATTCTCCATAGAATACCACAATATACATATACACATTTTGGAATCATAGAATATATTTAATGTAAATATAAACAAAATAAAACATTCAAATTAAATTTCAAAAAGAAGACATTAACAAATATTTGAAATCAACTATCAAGAGCAACTTACCATGTGCTGACTGAGCATGTTTCTGAGTGCCGAAGCTTGACCCTGAGGACCTTTCGTACCACCTAAGTTTAACTGAATGAAAGGAACAAAGGTTGTTTAAGATTCATATAAAAGCCCATGGCCTCTAAAGTTGAAGCTAGGTCAATATTTCGTCAGGTTTTTATGAGCCGGTATTTCCAATTACTTCGCAATAGTGATGACATTTGAGCCAGAATCTATTTCAAAGTTGGGACATTATGTAAAAATTATGTTTAGGATGATTATAAAGAGTTTGTGATTTCACATGAATCTAATTTTCAATATGTTTATTGTTGTCTTTACAAAAATGCAGTATTGAAAATGTCAGTTATAAAACAATTTCATTATTGATTACAACAAACAAACTTTTTACCGCTTTGTAAAAATTGTCCTTTTACCTTTAACTTTCTAAAACACAATATGATCTACAAAATACAATACCAATGTACAATAATATAAATAAGATGGAATAACACTATTGGAGTCTCACCGGAATGATGAAGACATGACCCGGTGGGCCAGTGATGCCATTTGCTCCTGGAATTCCATCTCTTCCAGGAATGCCCTGTGTAATAATGGAAATGGATGATTATATAATATAACCTAACAGAATATTTCAGCAGTTGATATGCAACATAAAGCTTTGGCATTCCTAGTGAGTCGATGACTTTCGTGCAAAATTGCAAGTGTATGATGAGTGGCGCATTATTACAGTAGTATCTGCCCCAATATGCATGTACCATATTAGAAAAGGTGTCCTTTAATGCATATTAGATAACTTCTGATTGCAGAAAAGTTGCAGGTTCCAGGTTACGTACTGCAACTTTTTCTAACTTAGGTCACGTTTTCGTGGGAAACGTGTTTCAAAGAAACTGAGGCATCAGCAAAAATTTAATGACTTTGAATTATAAATCACATTATCATGGTCCCATGAGACGACTTCTTGTCAATAAGCAGAACAATCTGTCAATGTCCTTGTAGAGTCAAGAAACAGTCCATGTTGTTTGAGAAGTGGTCAGCACGGGATACCTGATACAAATACCCCTTATCACTGAAGTTACTTCTGATAATAACTGACCACCCATCAATTAGTAGAAATTTCTACTCTTATCAAATTACTTATAGAAGACAATATTGCCACTTTCAGCTGCTTTATGATTATTTTGTTTACCGAAAATCTCTTATCAAAATATCTAGACATATGATGATTGTTTCAAAAATGCAATCAGTGATGGGTAATTGAAATTATTGCTTGTTTTTCAATGCATCGAAAACAATTCTTTGAAATATCAAAGCATAATGGCTGTTTTCATTAATCTCTTGTTTATAACATCATATTCGATGAATCATGATAGTATAATAGATGCTTTTATCAATAGCATGCGAAAACAAAGTTAGAGATAAGGCAGCAAGAGTGTTTGAACTTACCGGTTCGCCTTTAGGTCCTGTTGGGCCCGGAGGTCCAGGTCTGCCTGGTGGTCCTCTCACACCCTACAAATACATCACATTGAGGTGAATACAGGACAAATACACAAATGCATATACACACACTAACACCTCTCACACATCATTGAATTTGCAATATCAATATGAAAGCGCATCCTAAATATAAGCTCACTGCGCTTTAATGCACAGGGATATGATACATGCAGCATACTTTTTATCCATCTTACTTTGTTGATCTAAATCTAAAAACAACGCAACGCATACAACTAAACGATTTTACAAATCTTAAAATTCAACAGCTTTTAGAAGTTGGCTATCCCATAAAATAGCATTTTTTGAACAAATAGATAGTTACAGTATTTTACTCATGTTTTATGAGAGGTAAGTAATATGCCACACTCAAATCTTTTATTTAGCTTAGTTCAAATCATTGAACAAGATTGTTGATGTTATGACTTGAAAATTTCATTGTTCTCAAAAGCCAACTAGACTTTGAACATTTAGCTCTATACACATATTAACCTTTTATGCAAGCTAATAATACAGTATGAATCATCGTAAATGTAATGTATGTAGAATTTTCTTGAAAAAACATTTTTGTTTATGACCCGAATTTTTGTTTTGAAATTCTGAGTGAGTAGACAGTAGACTGATAATGTCTCACACAACTGGTAAACACTAAGTGCCTGAGTCATAAAATATGTTAGCATTACAAAACGAAAAAACTATCACTAAGTTGGTACTAGATTGCAGCTTCTACTTAGCAAAAATTTAGGCAAGTGAATATGTCACTGCCAACTTGAGTCAGTACTCAGCATCTGTCAAATAAAAATGTGTGTGTTTTTCTTTAAAATTCCTTACAAAAGATACACTGTTAAATTAATTGTACATTAAGCAGCAACTTTGAACCATTTTTTTCCAGTTTTTGCTGTATATTTTCATAAAATACGATGCTTATCATGGTTTGTGTATCTAAATGTGCATTTCACCTACATGTACATTGTACCAGTACAAATGTACATGTACATGTATATGGTCTAATATCATTGGGATCCCGCTCTTTTTCATGCAATTCAAATTTGTACTTTAAAAATGCCATGTCAAGCATCAATCAGTGAGTACCTAATATTTCACTTTAAAGAACAGAAATAACTTATTTAATTCATTAAGCAAAGTGTGCAATCTGTATTAAAAAAGAGATTTAAACAAGCATACAGCTTATGTAACATGCTGAAAAATGCTCCGCAGAGTATCTGATGTAGTCATCTGCACAAAACTGACAAGCCACAAGACAATTACATAGCTGGACTTGCGAAGTCAAACTTGAATGGATCATAGCAAAGAATTACCTCATCCACATAGAGCAAAATGAGAAAGAACTAATTCGAAAGTAAAAATTGAGCGCAGTATAGGAAATAAAAGTGCAACTCACCCATGCTGGCGGCCAACCCTCGGCCGCTCCGTCACCATTCTATACAAATATAGAATCTCCAATTTACCTCAACGTTAAACAATATGAATATCTATATGTACATCAGCATACTGTTATCAACATTTTCAAGTTGTCTTAAAATTTCAACATTAAGTGATTTATTTACATGAACATATAAATTTAACCAAATTATGTGAAATCTTGAACATTTTTTAACAATTTCTTTGTTTTATATTTTGTTAGACAAAAGCTAAAATACCAGTAGATAATTGTGGCAAAGTTATTTTTCTATGTTATGCATTGTGGACTTTCAACTACTTCAGAAACATAAAAAGGTATTTTCTATCTTATATATAGGCTGGATATATCCATTATGTTCAACTACTACAGAACATATATAGTTATTTTTCTATCTCATGCATTGATGACTTTCAACTATTACAGAAATATGAATTTTAGACAATTCTAATTGACAACAAACTCACTGTGCTGTTAGCCCAATATTCGTTAGATTCATAGTACGTGTCGTTTCCTCTAGGAAATGGTGTCTCACAATCAGGTGTGTAATATTCACAGATTTCGTACGCAGCGTCAGGATTGGGAATTATCAACAACTCTTGGACATCACCCTGATTGAAAAAGGAAAGGTTTATTGTTTAGAAATAATGAGCAAATGTAAACTTAAGTGTGGAGATATATAGTTGTCTTTCAAGGCTTGTTCTCAAAACTTTATATGCACACCAGGTCATTGGCACACTTGTAGATCAATTGATTACTTCTCATATCCTTGCACCAGCAGCACATTCAAAACAGTGCTAATCACTCCCACTATCATTCACACAATCTTTTGATCCAATAACACAAACTATCTGTAACTGTTTCAGGATGAGTTTGCTCAACACCCATCACCACACCACAAGCGCACAACATTTTGGTCATAAGTCGACCTCCATAACCATTCAGAAGCACACAACTTAATTCAGTGGGATAGGCAGAATGCACATTTTTCCATAACAGTTTTCATTTCTAGCTACGTGTAAAATATGATTAAACCAATTCAATGTCCAATTCTCACACCTAATCACAATGATTGTTTAAGTACATATAAGACTATGATATGAAAATGATTTTCAAAATCAATTTGTATAGATTTTTGAAGTATTACATGGATTTGTTTTTTGCTTGTGTTTTCTTCATTGATAATGACAAAAAGTTTTTAATTATCAAATTTTTATACTTTATCAGCCATGAATGAACTCGACATTTCGATTAACCTTTCCTGGTGGCATTACTCTCAAGTCAAATTTCACTCTTAAAATAGCTGGAAGCAGAACAACCTGACATGAAGAATGTGTTACAACTGCCAGATAGGTACATGTTCGCCTGTGTAATGAACTACACAGAAGTGTAAGACACCAGCCACAAAAAAAACAAAGGGCAAGAACTTCAGTGATTCTTATAATGGACAAAAAAATAAACGTCTTGAATGAGATGTAGACTTTCCAATAATGGTATGAAAAATGGCTTATCTGCAAGAATCTTTTCAAATATATGGTGTATTTTTTATACGAAAAATGAATGCGGCAATCGGGATATTATGCTGAAACATAAAATGTAAAATTGTTCAAAACACAAATATTCTAAGTTTCCGTACCTCAAATATCTCATCATCAATAAGTTGTCTGCTGATGAAGATGATTCCATCTGTGTCCAGTTCGGGGTCTTCTTTCGATCGAGGCAGAGGCAACGTAGCATTGGTTTCACAATCAAATATCAATGTTACTTCTTGGCCTTTTACACTAATACCTACTCTGTGCCACCTAGAGACAAAGAGAAAAATATGTAAATAAAAGAGAACAATTGTTAACCTATATTAATATTTAGAATAGGCTTCTAGTTGAAGTTCAAGTGTACAGTTCTCAAAGAGAACCTCAGAAATCCAGTGAACTTGGTAGACAATGAAAAGCAGCTGAACCTGCATGAAGTGGTCTTTAATCAGGAAGGGAGCCTGGACTACATAATAATTGATGTAATTGAGTTGATTAATCTTTGAACAATGAAGGCCAGCCTAAAAAAACTCAAATGCGGTTCTGTAAGTACTGTATTGTACTCACAATGGTCAACCATTACTGTGGTGTGCACTATGTAACAGGCAATATTAATATTATTAATGAACATACAAGTATGTTAATGATGTGTTAATCACCGCAGTGATTGAGTCCAGCATTCCGGACAGACAACTATAAATCATTCTCTACATGTCCTTCATAGGTAAGTTGACCAAAGACTTGTTGTCTTTCATGTGTTTTGTGTACTTATTATTTTGGAAAACATATTTGCGTAATATAAACAAATATGATTTACTCAAGCATATAATTTGGGTATAGTATTGTAATGCATTGAAATGAGTCATTTACACAAAACCTATATACCATAAGATTGTATTGAAGTAACATTGTTAAAATGCATTGTTGTAAAGTTACATGTTAATTTGAGGAAAATAAAATCTTGAGATATATTTTCATGATGCATGTTGTCATTTTTAAAGTGCATCTCTTGTGAAGTTGTGAACACTTATCACAAACATCTGATCGAAAAACTCAACAGACAACTGAAATGCTTTCAAAAAACTACAATATAATTCAAGACTGCTATTCTATATTTACATTAACTAAACTTCATTAGACACACAAAACATTACAAAAATAACTTCACAAACTACCTGCCAAAACTAATGGTAAGTTAAGACAGACACTCCTCGAAATGGACCAGAATCTTTTCCCAAACACGTGAATTCAATATGTTTTGATGTGCTTCTCTAGGTCATGTAACAAGTCAAATTATTCATGCAAACATTCAACTAAATGCAAAATAGAAATAAATAAGGAGAAAGTTGAGTTATTAGCAGATTGCTTCATCACATATATACATGTACATTATCAAAAGCCCAGGATGGTGCTTATTAAGAAGCAACCAGGTACATGTAAGCTATCCAGCCTACAGAAACTGATTACTTTGATTACTATGTTAATCACAACATTCGCTCATAATTAAGATAACGAGGTCCAGTCGTTAACACTTAATATAAGTGATTATTGTTATTTGCTGCCTATTTGCCACATATTTTGACTATCTGATCCACTAACTGAAATGGACAATCTAACTTTAACTAATATTCAATTATAAATATGTAAAACATTATAACATATTTAATACATACTCTTTTTTACTATTTATAATTTATTTCTAAATGTGATAGAATGTTTAGTTTTAGCGCACTAAAACTGAAATCATTTAAGAATACATGAACTGTTTGTTACAGCAACAACAAAAAGAAGTCAATGTTTAATATTTGCTTTACACGTACATGTACTAAATATAAAATATATGTCTACATTGAATACTTATCAAATATGCATGAGACCATACTACATTCAAGTGATAGTAAAACAAAATATACTGACTTGCCATCTGCAAAGTTAACCGCAAAACGTGGGGAGTGCAATTCTCCAGGAAGGCCATTGTTGTCTTCGTATACTAGTATCGGACTGTCTCCTATTTCTAGTGCCAAAACTGGTCGAGATGTCTGACCACTATATACTGCAAAGTATGTCACACACATTAACTAAGAACTGAAGCATGAAATTCATTTACTATTTAGCTGCCATTATTAGATGAAAGTATATTCTATGCATATGCAAACCTGAATGTGTAAATTGTCATGTGAAATACACTACGCATGTCATTGAAAGTAGATATTTTAAATAAGCTCACTTTCTAATAACAAAAAAATGCAATAGAATTCAAAACATCATGAAATACGTACTTGTAAATAAATTTCCTCTGCTACCAGGTTCTGCTCTTAGTGTGGTAAGGATGGAAAAGTCTTCAGGAAAACCACCTGCAAATATCATTTTACTTAATACACTAACTTCTTTTCTGTTTTTGCAAAGATATCACAATAGTTAAAGAGAAGTTCAGACCTATTGGATATGATCTAATTTCTCCAAGCTGGACTTAAATGGGGTTTTTATGCAACTTTTCACCTCAATTTTCTTTCTATGCATAGGCAAAGTTTTCAAAGATAATAATGATAAATTCTTTGGACAGAAATGTGATGGGGAAATGCCATTTTGCCATACTGTATGTCAATAGTGACAACTTACAATTCACGTCACTCACTATAAATATATCATATGATTTTTTGTGGTTGACTGTGGTTAACCAAGTTCATAAAACATGTTACCCTTCCACCACAAAAATCATCATGTGGAAGTTGTAAGAACCACAAATCTAATGATTCCAATTGCTAAGAAAAATAACTTATTTAACAGCAAAGCATGAGGTTGAATATCTATAATCAAAATGTATATCAAAAAATTCTGTCAATGAACTATATTTTCCTTTTTAAAATTCCATTTAAATCTTCCTTCAAAATCAGCAGTAGGCATTTTCAGTTACAATTGTTAACTCTTTGTTCTGAAACATTTCAATAATCATAGAGGATTCCTGAGTTCCATACTCAAGACTATAATTTAGTTTCTCAGACGGAGGTACATGGCATTTGCTTGTAGAACATTACTTGTAATCTTTATGTTCTTGTTTTACTACGTGTTTCTGCCACACTTACTCAATGCGGGTGAAATAAGCACATATACTTCAGTCAGCTGGTCCATACCATACATATTCACTCAATGGCCCACCCCATGTAATTAATGGCTCACTCTAAAAAGTTTTATCATGTCAAAATCTAGACCATTGAAATAGTGACGTAATTACATATTCATATATAAGCCTACTACACCCGCAATTGACATTTTTTTAACCTTAACAGCTCATGGGCATATGGATAATCGAAGACATGTAGTTTTAAGGGGAAGAACGTGGAGCTCTGCATGGCAAGACCCTAGATTGGATTGAAGGCCCACAGCCAGAAATAGACTATTTCAAATATCCCAACAATTTACGTATTCATGTCATTATGGACTCTCGTGAAAGCCCACCCCCTAACATATAAATAGACCAGGCTTTAACGTAACATTCTCATCTATTTTGGGCTTATTATTCAAATCATAAATTATTGAAAATAACCCTTCATAGCAAGACATCAATATTCATGGAACATTACTAACAGCCTCAGCCAATCAGAGCTTCAGAAGACTTCTGCTTCAGTCACATCAGACATATGATCCTCAATGGCAGATCCAGGGTTTTGGAAAAAGGGGGGGGGCGCACTCAACGAATTTCATGAGTTTCATATGCGCGATCGATTACGGATGTGTAAAAAACCCGATGAAGATGAAATATTTTGGTGGGAAAAGGTGGGGCTCGTGCCCCCTGCATCCCCCTGGATCTGTCTATGATACTACAAGGCCAAGTAAACTTGAATTATTGATTTTAATCTCAAAGGAAATCAAGCCTTGTGAATTCTTCCAGTTAAAAGGCTATAGAGCTCAACTCACTGGGAGATACATGTAGTGTAACACTGCATATATGTGCAGAGTAAAAGCGATTCCAGTTATTAAACTAATGATGTACTTATTAATGGAACTGGCGTTATACAACATTCTAAAGCCCCTTGTCATTTTGATTACATAAGGTAAATGAAATCTTCTATGTAATTGATAGCTTACTTGGGAACATCTGGCTGGTTGTGACTGATAACGCTGATCCAGGGGTGATCCGGAAAGCCATATCAGGCGTACCCGTCCCTGACGCTCCACCGCGGACATCGCAGAATCCCAGCACTTTGCTCACTCCCAACTGCTCATCCTGAATGTTCGTTGAGCTCAGCAGGTCCACAGAACCTGAAAATTAGAAAAAAATGAAATGATGAAGTTGAATAATCCATTGTAATAGAATAAATGTACATACTGTACACAACATCCAACAGCCGACCCGGATATGATACCCTCAATTTTGCACATAATCAAAATCTGTATCATTGAGAATCCATGTAAAAAGCAGAAAACCAATATAAATTGACAGATCTTCAACCTGAACACCTATGGGCATTGGACGGTTGTATACAGTACGTTCTAGAATCTTATACAATTGTACCAATTTATCTTGAGCTGGTTAAATAAAGAAAGGAAGAAATGAGCTGATATGAAGTGACTAATATTTTGAGTATTAGAGAGTATGCAAAATATATATCTTGAATAACATACATGTACACCAATCATTTTTCTAAATCAAACTAAAATAATATCTTGTTTAAAACCCAGGAGATAAAATAAATAAAATCAGAGTAATATAAAGACCAAAAACAAAATAATGAGATGCGGGGAAAATAGACAATAGAAATATCAGACCAATCATATTCAAAGTCTACACATACTCAGCAGTAAGACTACCTGTACTAGTAACCTCTTCCCCAATCAGAAGAAATATGCAAGTTTCCCTATAAGTGTAACACATTGCATGGTACATGTTCATTTCAAAGTATCGTAATTTTCTTTGTGAGCCGTGACCCCTGTTACAGTTGTTATCTTTAATCTTGCATATGTAAGTTAATTCAACAGCTTAAGCCATAAAATATGATTTATATGTGATCGTAGAAATGATCTATTGACCAATACTTAGAAGAATATTACAATAAATCATACGCATAACATGTATTCAGTGTATGTTTATAAAATCGTCTGTTACAGATCTTGCCCTCATGAATATATCATTGCAAAATTAATAGTGAATATGTCATTAGAAAACATATCATTCTTCATTCATCGTTCACCTGAGTATCATGGGCTTTGTGGGTTTGATTCCTACTAATAGATACATTCTTCATTCATCGTTCACCACTGGTACTGGGACGATTCAGAAATTTGAGACCGGGCTTTAATTTTCAAATTTTGGGTTTGATTCCTACTAATAGATACATGTAAAGCACTTACGGGATTTCATGAAAAACCCTATGAAAATGAAGTATTTTGGTGGGAAAAAAGGGGGGGGTGCGGGGGCTAAATTGTAGGGGCGGGGGGGCTTTAAGGCTAATATGGCAGGCGGGGGGGCTAGAGCCCCCCGAGACCGCCCGCTGGATCCGTCCCTGTACGGTAGATGTAAGTGATTCACAGTGTAAAAAAATGAACATAAACTAAAGATTACAGAGCACTGGATACGTTGAATAAAACATTTATGTGTGACAACGATCTAGTGTAAGTTACAGTTGTTATCGTTACTAATGATCTCCTCATCTAAATATATTTATTTCATCATATTTCTTCATTTCAATTCAGAAAAGCTCTTTTTAACAGAAACCAATTGATACATTCTTAACTAGTAAAACATCTTGCGCATAAAACATTTCCTATTTCCTAAAGTATTGAAAGATTTCAAAAGACGAATTTTCGAAACTATTGAATTATCTTTAAAAAACATACGTAAATAACACATAGAACAGAAATACAATCAAAACATTAGCAAACCAAAGGCAGTTAAGAATGCCAACCTCGAATAAATGTCACTAAGAGTTGTAAACACCATCTTCACAAGGCTTCCATAGATCACAATTACGGTCTGGTGAGTAGGGTGGTCATGATTGAGGACATTTGCACATCATTTGTTACCACATATAAAACAACATGTACAAATTCATCATTCATAAGCGTTGATGTTCAATTTTTGCTACACAGAAATTGAATTTTATCTTGACACTGGAACTTACACAACTACGTTGTATGTGTAACAGTTGCCCCTAAATGTTTTGTAAACATTTGTAAACATCATAATGTTTGATTTTCACTAAGCATAACTGAGATTTAATTTGATGGTGTCACTGGATCACTGGATCTTATCAAACATGTGCATGTGTGTGAGAGCATGGGCATGCATGTGTGCATGTGTGTATGCAAGAGTGGACCCTACCAAATACACTGAGTTAACATTAGTATCAAAAGATACATAGAAATTATTTATATCAAAATTTTAAGTGCAAAATTATGTGTGAAAAAGCATCATATCCCTAAAATACAAGATGGTTTGGAAGACATGTACACGATCTATCAAGAATAATGTAGCTTCTCAAGTTCTCCTAGCAAACTCACTAGATGAAGATAAATTGAAAATGTTGAGTAGCTTGATCCTGTTTTTATATTCCATGGCATCTGCATTGAATTTCCAACTTAAATAAACCTTTATTATTATGTATAGATAAAAATTCATTTTAAATAGGCATAAAATATTTACAATTTCCATCTGAAGTAAAAGCCACAATTGCAAAAACAGAAGAAATCATGAGAGATCAAAGACATACATGTAGCAATCCTCCCAACCACAAGTAAGCGCACCTTGGGTGTCAATAACACTTGAGGGGAAATGCACTTTTTCACATATCTTTTTTCTTACATTTCTCACACCCAGACTCATTTAATTCATTGCACATTTTAAACTTCAACTTTAACACCTTCATCTATACTATTTTGACTGCTTACCACCTGCATTACATAGTCACTTGTATTGGTGGACATGGACTCAATAGACATGAATTTGAAGAAACACTTTTCAATTTATAATCAAATCTGTTCAATTTTTTCTACAACACATAATTAATTATATTGTTATCTTAAACATATTTGACTTCAAAATTGAAAAAGATTTAGGGTTGAAAACTGAAACTAATATCACAGCAGTCTCCTCACAATGCAATGTATGACATGTATGTACATGTAAACTGTTGCTGATGCATTCAACGACCCGTACTAAGCAATAGAACTACAGAAAATGTATCTTCAAAATAAGTTTTCTCAGTTCCTTTCAACATACATAAATGCCTCCATATTCACATGATGAGATTTTAATATATAACAAACTAGATTATTCATCAATCTAATTGATTTGATGACTTAAGAAGCGGACATACTTACAGGAAAATAACTATGTATACTCTATTATTGCTGAGAATTACAATTTGACATTTACATGTAGCACATAGTTATTCATCATAGCCAGCTTTATTATATTACACTTCAAAAGTCAAATTTGATTCTATGTGATGTGATTTGTGTTGTTTATAGCTGAAAGTAGATAATTATAATCTATCAAGTGTCATCAGTCTGGATTTGACCAGCTTGATATCAATGCTTCTCTTGTGATCAATTATCTTGATTAACTGACCAAACAATGACCAACTTTCATCCGTGTCTAGCACAATAAGGACAGCGTCTCATATACATAAGTGTAAAAAGGTCCATAAATCATATTATTTGTGAAAAGGTTAGCAACATTGGTGACAATAAAGGGAATAAACGAGTACACTCCTACTCTTCCAGCATTGCTAGATGAAAGGCTCTGTCACCTTGTGGTCAATTTGTAGTTTTCTAAATTTTCATACTCTGAGCAATTTGGTCTGAAGTTCTGAACATGTCTAAGTTCATTTGAACTTGTGCACTACGCACTTATAGTTGAACTCCCAATTGATAACTACCGGTAAGAAGAAGTGTGAAGATTTTATATTAAAAAAAACTAAGCATAAATACTCATTATATAAATATCTTAGGTCTCTTGAGTGTTTCAGTACTTAACATTTTATTTTATTTCACTAGTTCATTATTCAAAATACGGTTAATGCTTTTGAAACTGAGACAAAAAATGGAAATTAAGTATGAAAGCAGTGTAAGGCAATCTTATATTCACACATTTACTTAAATTTGCCAGTGAAATTTTTACTCTCTGATGTTAATTTCCTTTTTAGTTTGGTTTGAAAATGAAGTAGTAGAGATACTCCTTACTTTTTATAGTTGATCACTGCTCAAAGAATTGGGAATTGAATTAATTTTGTGATGGAAACTCAAGAGTAAGCGAAGAAGGAAAATCCTTGGGGGAGTATGTATGACTTTGGATCAAGAATATGTATAGGTGAACCCATGCTGAGAAAAGGAAGTTCATTCTTATATCGTAGATCCTCCTAGCTTATCTTGATTTTGATCATCTCAAGTTTTCTGTTATGTTGAGGTTAATACAAAAGTAGTTCATTTCCCTTCCTGTGCTTTGCCTCAAACACTTTATGAACATTTATCATTGGGTTATTAAACTTGAATATTGGCTATTTCGAGCATTTTTTATACAGTTTCGAGATATACTTATGAATTGTTTGAAATAATAATGCACAACAGCTGTATGCTCTTCATGTAGGTGAAAAGTAGCTGGCTAGTGTATAATAGCAATGACCTGGTGTACATTTTTAAGAGTGTGCATGAGAAACATGTCTCCTAAGTTGAAATAAGGGAAAATCCCATTCTAACACCCAGACATTTCTAAAGTAGTTGCTTTTTAAAATACACATTTTGCATTCCATTACATTAAATTAATTTACAACAAATCATTGCTCAATTGCAAAGTTTAGACATAGTATCTGTTCAACTTAAAGCTAATGTTTTCAATTTTGCCAATTATCATTCAAAGGAAACATTGAAGGTCTTTAATGTCCAGGCTTCAAATTCAATGGTTTGTATGTATTTTTTCTCAATTGAGAGTTTTTCTCTTCTAAGTTTTTATATAACACTAGGCCTACTTATCACTTCATCCTAACACCATTCCACAGTTAAGAACCAAAACTTCATACCCTTCGTTTTATGTATACACCAACTTACTCACTGGCAAAAGGGCTGAACAATGCCAAAAACTGTCTAGCCTTTAAACTCCAGTAAAATCAAGAATAAGTAACCATCAACGAAAATTATTAAAATCTCTTGATGTACATGTACATGCATGCTTCAATGATTCATAATAAAACCCAAATATAATGTTCGAGTCTGCAAAATATCACTTTTAAACATTTCAGGGACAAGAAACCCCTTCTGTCAGCAAAGGCACATCTAGATGGTCTAGCGCTCTTCCCAATAATTGCAAGGACTAGAAACAATCTAAACCAATCATGATCAAGCTACATTGTCATTTTGCATTTCCACTGAAGTTCTATCAAGTATGCTACATAAGACAATATACCTATTTGCTGACCAAAAGATATTCATATCCCTCTTTTTTGTTGTAAAAATGATGCTTTTCAAAAGTTTGTAACTCTTGAATACCATGTGTAATAATAGAAATATACAAAATAAGGGATAAATATATATCAGCATAATTCCACAAATAATTATCATCTAATAATCCTAATGTTAGCAGATCACAAACCTGTTTACATTATCAGGCAAAATAATCGATATTTTAAAATTCTCTCCATAATATTTCTTACATTCCATCATATCTATCTAAAAAGTAAATCTAAAAAGCATTACTTTTAAAACAAATGTTCAAACAACATCTAACCTGGTGGTAGAGGTATGTTTGCTGCCTCATAGAGTCGCATACAGAGCAGCATCCACAATCCGAGCCACGTCACGCACTGTTCACCGATGCCCCACCCACCCCCATGACTAAACGTACTCCATCTTCTCCAGGGTGGCGTGGGGCTGACATCAGAGACAGGAGAGAGTAGCCCCATGAGTTCCGTCAAGGAGCTGCTCCCTTCTTACTCCTCTTTCTACTCCACGGCTCCCGCGCGTTGTATCCGCCGCGTAAGCTAGCACCATTCAACACGCGATTCTTGAAGCATCAGCATGCTGCTGTAGGTAACACGCAGTGGCGTACTCCTCCGCACAACTTGCCGTGACCACTGCCAACAACGTCGTCGTGTCGTCGTAGCCAACGCCACAGCTGCTTCTGCCACTGCCGCTGCCGCTGTGAACAGAGCTAGAGAGAGGGACGGAAAGAGAGCGTGGCGTTACATAGTCTTACAGCAGCAGCAGCAACAGCAGCCACAAGTTTTCTCAACTCTGCGGTGTTTCTATGATCCCATCTCTCCTACAGGTAAAAACGCGCTGGCGTCTGCTCAGACAGCTGCAATGTCTGCCTCAAGCTATATGTTAACTTTCAAATGGGCTGCTTGTCAGTTATTGTAATGGGAAGCATTGCACTGATAATGTACTTGAAACAAAGTCATTTCACAGGTTTTTGTTTCTAATTGACATATTACATAAAACTTTGCAGTTCAGATGAGAAAACAGGTATTTGAAAGATACTTTAACTTGAGATGTATACAGGTTTTATCTAAATGTTAGCAAATCTCACACACAATTATATTTTTCATATAAAAAAAACCACAAGGCTCCCATGAGAATCACAAATGACAAACTTCTTAACTGAGTTTATATTATTCACAACCTGTGGTTGGAAGGTTACGAGCCATGCCTCACATACATTTCAACTAATGAGCAGTAACCTCCCGCTGATCAAGTGACAAGCTGAGAGCAGGGGGCACTTGCTTAAACTCTGGCACTGCAAAGAATGAACACTGAGCACAAACAACAATGAACTCTAAAGCCACAAATACATGCAATGTACATAAATTATAGTCAGATGTGAAAAGGTGATAGCCATTACAGAAATGAGTCTTGTAAAGTTATAGACTTATAGTCATTGCTTTGTTGACTCTTGCTGTGAATTGAAATTGCTTTTTACACATGATATAATTCAGTCTCGCATTCCCTTTCAAAACTTGTATCTTATCACAGTGGTTGTGTCTGATGAACTCATGGATGAACTTTATTGAAGGAAAACTGAAACAAATAGTCAACCATGAGTACATTTTCCTTTTACGCCTTAACAAATTCCAAAATCACATCTCATCTCTGGGTTCGTTATTGCTTTCGACAAATAAATAATTATTCTAAATTTTGTGGTTTATAAAACAAATCAAAGTATTTGCAATAATAAAGACTGGCCTTCACAGCACACAGTCCCACTACATGCACACACCGTAGCAGATGTGCTAGCAGATGTTAGTATGTGCGGGAATTCTCAGACGAATATGACTGAGTGGTCTTTCATAAGTTTAAGACATCATATTGTATATTCGTGCAGAACATTATAAAGCTTGAATTTGAGCAGTACCTGTATTCTGACACCATACGATGAATATCAATGTTAGAAATAATGAGCGCAAATGGTGCCATATGTCACTACATTCATTTAACAGTCAATATAGCGTAATAATTTCTAAGATAAAGTGCTCTTAAAATTGCCATCATGCAAATAAATATATTATATATAATCAAATGACAAAAGCTTTTCCGCTAATACTTCTATTACAGCTACATACATGTTTGAATTGCATTCGATTTACTATACGATTTTTATAATCTTTATGTAGTTAGCCGACATTCGAAATTGAAAGTAAGTACACGCAATACTGTATACCACTAATCGAGTTTAATAATACCTTTTCCGGAGTCCAAAAGTAGTTACATGTAGGACGTGACAAACATTTTGATTCATATGATAATGTGTGTTGTGTACTGAGGAACCTATCATTTTGAATCATGACACCATTCACATGGCTTTTTAATATGTTGGTGTG
The DNA here is from genome assembly GCA_019095985.1 of Streblospio benedicti. Classification (NCBI taxonomy): domain Eukaryota; kingdom Metazoa; phylum Annelida; class Polychaeta; order Spionida; family Spionidae; genus Streblospio; species Streblospio benedicti. The sequence goes on along the minus strand of CM032660.1, from coordinate 20,948,661 downwards.
AAGTTAGCTTATCAATATGTTTAATAAAATATGCATAGCTTTGATCACACCCAATTAATATGCAGTGCTTTATACAAATCATAAATTCAATGAATGAATAATTTGATAATTTTGTAATTAGTTCTACGCCATTCCCCATCCTCGACAGCCTACATATAGAAATTGTAATACATCGCCTGTATCTTGTATTACCATTATTTCAAATTAACTTTTGATTGGTCAATGACACCAGCTGCAATCTGTCATATTAAGCCAACATATCGTCTGATATATACACTTCAGCTATCTTTCAATTGTTATATTACCTACATGTATCTATTATTTAGTAACTGGTCAAATTAAAGCCCTACTCTTACCGTCACGAAATTATCTTATCCTACATGTACATTGTCATTGTGCTGTAGAATATGAGAAGTATATGGATGAAAAGTTTATTCTACCTTAAACACACATCTTTTATAGAAGAACATGCCAATTAACGATTAACAACTACATATTACAATTGATTCGGCTTCGTTATTCCTGACTGCCTGACACTAGCTTTACTGACCAAATCAAGACTAGCGGCAACGTGCATATTATCTTTTTGATCAATGGCCCCACGTTTGTTATCTGCAGCAAAGACCAAAGTTCGTAACCTCAAATACATCTGGATCGGTCCTTTGCGGATCAGTTGTGTCCAGTCTCTCCAAGTGACTGCGACCTCTTTGCAGTTTAGTCGAGCTTTAAACATTCTCACCAGAATCCGGTATAAGGATTAACAACCAAATAAACAGGGTTTATAAAGACCCTGATTGAGAGGTATTTTCTTGTAGTAAAGCAACGGAAGAATCTCATATAGAAAACTGCTGCTTGGTGTACGTGATAGTTCACAGTCCTCTGTGGCGCCATGGAGGGACTGAGGATACTGTGGTGCTTGCTGGCTCTCGTCTGCTGCGGTGCTCTCGCGAGGCCTCACGACCGCCGTAAGTGCGTCGTAGACAACATCAGAGTGCAGGAAGATGTTGACATCAAATTGGTACGTATCATTCAACTGCTGTATCCATTCATAATTGAATAATTTACTTTTCCCCTTCTAATTTGAGCATCTCTGAATGCAAGAAAAATACTTGAAATGCACATTGTTGCTTATTCTCCACCAAAAAATATTGGAGGAAGCACGATTCTTATTTTGATTATAAGATGTAAGATGTTTTTATTTTAGAAATTGTCTCCTTAAATTGTAATAAGTATATTGTAATGTATTTTAAGAAACTTAAACATTTTCTTGCAGTGCATATCAAGAGGCAAAATACATATGTATGTAGATCCTGTGATATTGATTTAAATTAATTCAACTATTGGTGTATTATTGAAACCGCGTAGAAAGAAACGTGTGATGCAATATGTATAAACTGGACATAACACAATGGAAAACTCTTCAAGCTGATATTGTGTCAAGTGTAACAATCATGTTTTTGTCAAATTTGCCAAGTCCTCCAAGATTATCACAAAGTGGCAAAATAAGAGGGACTTACAATATGCTACTTAACAGTTGCAAAGTGATTATCTCATGTTGTAAAATACATAAATGTCATCTTTTCCTCTCAATACTGTGATAAATTAATATCTAAGTCCTTAATGTGAGCTTAATAGACTGGGGTCTAAGTATACCTATATTAGGACTTTGCATGTATCAAATTCATAAGAAAATGTACTAGCATTACTATGGTAAATTACTTTAAAATGCTATTATGGTTGATTGTATCATAACATCATACATGTAATTATTATAATTCCATGAAGTCGGTTCAATCAAGTTTTCAAACACACCATTGCCGTAAAAATATATATATATTTAACGCAAATTAGGAACATATAAAAATGCATCTACCGAGATTCGAACCCATGTCTACTACCATGCAAATCACATTCACTATCACAATCACCATCGCGAATGACATCACGTAGCATATCACGACACACAATTAAGTCCTAAATATTCACACTGTAACCACCAGACTGTCGGACCACTTGCTGTTTTCGGGCCTGTGGTACAATTTCTGTGTACGGTATATATTATGTAAATCATATGGGTATACATATCCGCTCCCATGATGCTGGGGCCCATGGTCCTATTCACACTGTAACCCAGACTCTCTGAGTCGCATAAGGCACCATAACCATAAACACTCGTCATACTGTACCCCCAACTCTGCCCACTTGCAGTTCTCGGGCCTGTGGTACGACGTGGCGCGCCTGGACGTGAAGAAACAGAGCTTTTCGCTGTCGTCTGCCGTCAGCAAGTTCAGCGTGACCGGCGACGGCGACATCTCAATCGAATATGGCGGAGAAGCGTGAGCAATCTTTGCCCCTTTGGGGACATTATATTTCCATCCACATTATTCTCGATCCAATGGTGTCGATCTTATAGGTGTGTGCGCGCGCGCGTGTGTGTACGTGTGTGTGCGTGTGTGTGCGTGCGCGTTTCTCACTCTATATAACATCGGCCATGACACACGGAACTATGTTCTTCCCAAGTGTAACCCTGAAAACAGCCAACCATCGCAGAGTTCTCGTTAATTTGGAGACACTTTTGACATGCCAATATCACCTAAGGCATTATGCATAATTTCATATATCTCAAGGGCTCAAAAGCAAGTGTTGAGCAACAGAGTGACTCCTTAATATTCATGGTGATGTTTCTACATTCTACATGGAATTTCAATGCAGAAGTAATATTTGCGACATAGGGAAAGAGGATAATATCTTCTTTGGGATAGAGTTCGTTTTTATTTAGAATAATCAAGGCCATACCACAGGATCTCACATAGCTCATAATAAGCTATGGGATTGTGTGTGATGTGGTCAGGGTCTTCAATCGGGTCTTTAAACTGGACTAGCCAATGCTACTATCATCAGCTGACTATCATTACTTAATACTACCGGTATACATATCAAGCTAAATTGTAGCAAAATCGTTGCAAACGCATGACGCCTTCTTTTCCAGACAAGGCCACTGCATCAAGCCTCTCTCAGCCAGTGGCTTCGTGGAGTCCCAGGCCAAGATGCACGTCACGTTTGACAAGTACGAGGACGCTTTTCTCAGAGGTACGTTCAGAGGTCACGTTGGTATAATTATTTATGTCCACAAAACACAGCACTATTACGAGGCCCAGCAAAGGGGGCGGGGGGGGTGTACAGCGAAATCTCCTAATCTCTTTTGAGTGACACAATTCTTAATTCCTCATGACAAAATGGGGGCAGTAGATGCGGGGGCAGTAGATGTATGTGCTGTCTCAGGCAGGTAGGAATAGGCATAATTGTAATCAATAAAATAGTAAACTTTTAATAAAGTGTTTTTTGAAAATGCATTTTTAAAAAATCTTTGGCGGGAGGGCTAAATTGTAGGGGCGTGGGGGGGGGCTTTAAGGCTAATTGTGGCGTGGATCGGGGGGGTGGTGAGTTCGTTTACGCTGGCCCCCGAGCCCCCTCACCCCGCTGGATCCGGCCCTGGTCGACCTGACGTTCGTTTTTTTTTTACGCTGCACGGGCGTGGGGGATTTCCCGGTAAAAATGATCCCCCGTGACCCCCCCTTGTCCCCCGTGTGACCCTCGCTGCCCATACGCTGGCAAAATATTTCTAGGAAGATTATCGATCGGTCCATTCTTTTACGCTCCCAATACTTTGGGCTGCTCAAAACATCGAAAGCGTATACGGCATACGCCGATATAATCCATTGATTTTTTTACGTCGACCATACGCCAAACATACGTCAAACTTACGTCAAACATGCGCCTAACATTCGCTGCGTACTGGGAGCAGATGCTCCAGATAAAAACGTTGGCGTAAGCTTGGCGCCCCTTGAGCGTACGATAGCGCACAGCAGATAGTCTCGATCAACCAGACTCTGTAATGGCGGCGCTCATTTCAATACATAGTCTGGTTGAACGAGGCTACACAGCAGACAGTGAACGCAAGGTCAGCGTAACCCCGACGCATGTCACACCCAGACTTTTTGGTCGTGTGTCGGTTGTGCGTCGGGGTTACGCTGACCTTGCTTTGATCTGCTTTCACTGTCTGCTTTTCTTACGCCGGGTTTGCGCCGGCTGTGAGCTGACTATGTGCTGGGGAAAAGAATTATTTAATGCCAAAAGGGGTTATCTATCAGCAGATGCTCGACGTATAAATTTTTTTGCCTGGAAATCCCTAGAATTTATGCGTCGACCATACGTCAAAACTAGTGGGACGCGGCCTTAAAAACGCACTAGCTCACTAGCTCACAGTGATCATTTGAAGTAGCAGATATATACAGACTATACTTTTTGCATTTGAAACCCCAGTCCGACAGTCACGAATGTTAAACCCACGCTATTTTACGTTGCAATAGAACAGACGTAGATGGGGGAAAATGCAATTGGGCAAGTAACAACGGCTTCTTACAATATAATATCAGAGCTGATTCGGTTTCCGTATTCAATAATGTGAGACAGTAGCTTTAACCTCACGTGTACGCAAGTCGTGTGACTGTGAGCTCACGTGTCCCTGCTATTACAGCGCACTCTCTCATCATGACCACCTGGGCGCTGGTTTGAAGATGTCTCAATAGAGAGATGATCTCTGAATGGAGGCTCACTGCGGTCTCATTATAAATGATTGGGTCCAGGAGAAACAGTCACATCATAGAGGAGGTCTTATTGTTAAGGTGGTCTGAATTGGAGTTTTTACTGTACTCTTAGTGTAAAACGATTTATCGAGTGACCGCGGCATTGATAAAAGCGGCGCACCGAAGGTGTCCACTGAACGTCTATTGATTGTTTTTTCAACATCCTTGATCATCCAGATTTATCAGGACATGCAGGAGGCTGATCATGATAAGGTCTCGTGCAATCTACTACATACGGCATGTGTGATAGCTATGTAAAGATCTCACCCTGGAGCGTGCACATGACCCGAGTCTGTTACACATGTACATAAAGCGTGGTCTATAGATACTATATACTATTCATTTTATTCTTAACATACCACCATGACAATTAGAAAATTGCAGAACACTTAACTCAGAGTATTGTCGTGCATGACATTGTTATAAGTGTCTACAAAACATGCACACCCATATAAATGCACAATCACTGAGAGACAAGTTATAATTGCAAAGATTATACATGGTTTGAGCTTTTGGAATTGGGTCCAAGTGCACATATATAGCACACACCAAAATTGTGTACTCTGTTTAAAGCTCAAAGCACCATCTCTTCTTGTACATTCTTATGGCACCTTCCCTTCACCACAATCTATATATCAACTTATCAATATTAATTGAGTTCAAAGAATAGGGTATTATCACGTAGCTGTTGGATATGAGGGTTTTGAAGTATATGGGAAGCAAGAAAAACACCATTTTAAAGTTGTGATGACCATGAAAGAGTTCAGAACCTACACTCACAGATCCAGGTTTTCCCACAGACCAAAGACTGGGTATGGGGCAAAGCGGGGATTGGATGAGCATTCTGTTACATGCTCACGCGAACGTCTTATGACTAGGTGGGCAATGGTGGGTGATGGGACTGCGGCTATACTCCCACAGACCTTTCCAGACTATATACAACATATCCACCTATGGTACTGGTCTCAGGTGGTCTAACCCATAGAGGTTATCTCTGTATCACATAGATATATGGAGGTACGCGGTAGTCTATTCACGAATCAATAGGAATGTGATTTTTTATTGGAGGTTCTACTGTAAGCCATTCATACTATATACGCAGTAGAACCTCTCTATTAGGACCACCCAGGAGACTGAATTTACGTTGTTCAGGAGCCAGGAGTGGTCTCTTAATGGGGATTTGCAGTGGTCTTTATAGGGCGAATATGGGCCGTGAAATAGTATCTTATTTTAGAGTTGGTCGCTGGTTAGAGAAGACTTTAATTGCAGGTTGCACAGTAACTATATTTGATCTGCCCTGTCTGTCTTCAGGTGCCTTCTGGGTGGTGGAGACGGACTACGTGGAGTACGCCCTGATCTACGGCTGCTACAAGCAGAAGCCAGACGGCACCTGCCACAAGCACCATGAGCTCGTCTACGTCATGGGCAGACGACCCGAGGTCACCGACCGAATACGCATGCGCCTCAACTACATCATCGAGCACTACCTGTGTGTTGACCCCAGCGAACTGGTTGGAGTTCCCAACACTAGTGAGTGCATACTCTTGCAGGTTAAGTGAGCCACAGTATAGATTGATGCAAATTAAAATGACTAAAGTGACCGTGTTTATAATTTGGTAGAGACCTTCTGTTTAGTATCTATCTTAACGCGTTGGTCTTGTCTAAATTTATAGGTTGGTAGTATTTTGTATGACTAAATTTCATTCACATTGAAATTGCGTTGGTTACATCCCGCACTTGTTTCTAGTATTGGAACCAATGATCAACTATATCATATCAACGTTATGCTCACCAATATATGTGTTAATCTAATGTGACTACTGCTATCAGCTTATTAAGATTGCACCATTTTATCACCAGGGCCCTGCCCACCCGACCCTGACTATGACTGGACGCTGTGGGAGATGATAGGAGGTAACTTTGATGAGCATTTAACTGCATTTCTTTAGGAAAGCCAATTCTTGAGCATTTTTATTGACATGTTTATGTTAATAACTTGTGTAAACTTACTGTCCCCATTATAATGTATACTCATTATTCAAAATCTAAACACTAATCAAGTATTCATCGCGTTTGAATCTGTGTTCCAAATTTCCAAATGCGCTCGTATTTTGATAAAAGCTTTTGTCATGTCTGGCAGGACAGTGTAAGGGACCTGTTCATGTTTAGCAACAGAACTTTCAAGTTGAAAATATTTTTATTTTGTAGCCGATAATATCAGTCGTGCCCATTTTAGAGCATTAATTCTTGTTTGCCATTCTAGATGAGCCTGCAGAAGATAATGAAGTAGACCAGCCAGAAGAAATTGAAGTGAAAAAGGAGTCAATAGGGACTGGTAAAAATAAAGATAAAAACAAAATTTATAAATCGATTGTTGATCGGTGATTTTTAATATAAATTAGAACGATTTCAAATAATAATTTTACGCTTTCGTACACATACATTCATTTTACAGACCCTATGAGCTGTATCTTTGATGACCTTCCCACACAAGCTGATTTTGATGCTGAAAAATTCTCAGGGCGTTGGTACATGCTTGCCACTTATTCCAGGTATAATGAATGATTTACTACTATAATCATTATTTTAATGAAAACTCTTAGACCAATGTTGACGTGCACATAGTTTAAAATCATATTGTCAGCGTTCTATTTACATAGAAATGCATGCTACTCAATAGTCTGTTATTAATTTCTGAAATTTACGTGCTGTTTCAAAACTCCATTTTTCAGCTCTGGCTTCACTGTCGACTCGCCTACAGCTGACATACTCATCGCAGACGATGGATTTCATTCTTATTTTACGGGAACGAGAGACGGAAAATGTTTCCCCACTTTCTTTGGAAAGCTGAGCTATATAAACGACAACAAAGATCCTTCAATCTACTACGCCAACTATGCCTTCATGCAAGGTAAGATGCCTCCCAACAAAGTCTCTATTTCAAGGATGACCCTGAAGTAATGGTCGCAGCATGAGCTGTTTGTAGCCTCAGCGTGACTGAAGCCGGTCAATCCCGACACTCTTTGATTTGTATTGAAGAGACTAAAGTGTGTTTATATTTACATTAGTGTTGTGTTGTGACTCTTTATACAAGTACAAATCAAACCAAAACATGTTAAAGACATGGGGCCAGTTATTACATTTTCAGGTGTTATTTTTTTAATACTGAAGTTATATGACTGGTAATGGCCGATAACAAAACATCTCTACATGTATGGTGGAATTTCCAAAAATAAAATATTCTTTACAGCTCTTTACTGTACAAATAATAGATTGCCTATGATATGTGTAGATGTGGGTGCCATCAATTCTATACATATTTTTTATAGAGCAAAATGTGCCAAAATTTCGGTTTTAAAACAGATGTTGGATGGCGGCCGCATCACTTATTTTTTCAATCTATATTTATAAGTTATACAGTTATGCATCCCCTAGGTCCATTGAAAATGGTTCACATGAGTGACGACTATCAGTTTGGCTTGATGTATCAGTGTGGAACTCTGCAAACGGATGGAACGTGCTTGAAGGTACATATGAATTAAATTCCATGCCATCACTTTTGCATTAAAAATTCAGTTTCTTTAGATGAGTAGTTTCTACTGTGCTGATGTATATACATAATGTACCCACAGGACAGTTCTCAGTAAGTCATTCAGAATGCAGTTTTTGACATTTTAGATTTAAGCAGTACAGGTTCCAGTAAAGTATTTTTTCATGGCATTTTTACAAGAATCATGTTTCCCTCACTTTTGTTAGGTTACAATTGATGTAGTTGGAAGGGAAAGAAAATTAACTGAAGAAGCAAGGAACGAAATGGCCCCATATGCTGAACAGCTGTGTGTTACACTTGATATGTTCAACACAGTTGACCATGAACGTATGATTTACTTTATGTAGCAGTTGTTAATAATTACATGATATGATTATTTTTATTATATAAACAAAAATTGACATATATGTCAGCAGTTTGAAATGTTTTGTTATAATTGCTAACACTTTGCAATAGTCGAGTGTGAGCCTGAAGTAAAAGATGAGCATAGCTGTAAACTGGCAGATTTCAAAGGGGAATCTGACTTGGATTGGGACAGGGTAAGTGGTATCAGTATATGCTATAGTGCACATATTTTATCTTATTTTAATTGCTCTTCATGTATCCTGTATTATCAAAGCAAATTCTTTTTTGGTGTATATGTGACAATAATATATATGCCAGTCATTAGATATTCAGGGGGCTTCAACTTCTTTTTGTTCAATTATTAGGCGATGCAAACATTTTTTAAAACTCTATAAGGAAGACAATTTCTTTTTCAACCTTGCATATACATGTATATGTTATTTGTAATTTATTGAGAAAGAATTGTGACTGTAATCATCCTTTTCTTGATGTTTATATTTTTTCCAGTTTTCTGGGACATGGTACACTGTAGCACGCATCAGAGCCAGTTCTCAACTTTCCTCACCAACGTGGACTTTACAAAGAATATCCGAAAGCAGATTCAAACTTGATATCATTCATGAGAAGTATGTTAATTTGATATTTTTTGTAATTTTAAGATAAAATGTATTTTTGGTTTGCCACAATGAAGATGTCATATTAAATACTCAGAGAAGATAGAGATGATTAGAATTTAACAACAAAGATTGTTTTTTGCTGTATATATATACATGTACATGTATGTGGAGGAAACAGTTCAGTTCCTGACTAGGCAGCCAGGGACATCCTCAAATTGGGTATTAATTCAGACCTGTATACACACCAATTAGGGTAAATAGATATGTATGTATACTAAAGTGAAGAAAACTATTTCTCAGGAATGGAGAATGTGCAAAGTCACGCAGAAACGTTTACTTCGAACCGGTACCAGGCACTGCTTTTGTGAACAAGTATGACAATGACCATCAAACAGGTATGGCATGCTTCATGGCATGAATGTTTTTAACTTATCACATCATGAACAAAAATAGTTTATCACTATCACTTTTCATGGGTGCATCAGGAGAAAAGTATCTTACTACCAGTAATATTGAACAGCATTCAAGCACAATTTGTGATATCATGTGAATTGATTTTAAAATTCACCTCTGCAGATCTCTTCTGCATTACAACTTGCACCGTCCAACACCTTCATTGGAACATAAAATTTGATATGAAAATGAAAATTTAATATACTTGTTTTCAGGAGAAGGCCAGATCATGTACACAGACTACGATAAGCTTGCTGTTTTCTACGAGTGTGATCAAATCCTAGAAGATGGCACCTGTGATGAGAATTCCAGATTCTTGTACTTCTTATCTCGAAGCTATGAAGTCAAGGAGAGCTTGCTTCTTCAGTACCAACCACTTCTGAAAGAACTTTGTGTCCGGCCTGATGAGATGGCTCTTGTGAACCACCATTGTACGTACCTTATTTACATTTTTATTTGTTATTTTACTAGTTCTCAATTAGCAATTTTGGTTCAAACTTTCATCAGCAAAATATTAAAAATAGATGATTATTCTTTAATGAGAAAGATTGTGAATAAATTTGTTGAACTATTTTACACATCACATAATTATGAAATATAAACGCATGAAGATGAATTGTTTCAACACACAGAATAACATAATTTATAATGTGTAGAATGACTTAGATGTTGGAATGCTATGGATTTTGTGTTAGTTTGCGATTTTGATGTCATTGTGCAGTGGAATGTGATGGCTCTGCTCCATATGGATCTTGCCTGATGGAGGAACTACCAACAATCAGCATTGACACAGAAAAGGTATTAATATGTCTCAAATTGTGTATAGTTCTGAACACTTCACTATGCTCTGTATACACTAGGCATGACGGTATGCTCTAATGTACTCTAAAACGAAGGATGTCTGCTTCAACCTCACTGGTAAATAAGACACACATCTTGATAGATTTGAACATATTTGAGGCTTTATTCGCGTCTGCAATCATAGACATCAATCACAAATACCCCATACAGTCTACAGTGTCATTTGTCAATGGCCACAGTCAAAGAACGTAAAGCTGGGTTCACACTTCACAGCTAATCATAACAAGCTAATAATATTCAAAAATAGTGTCTAGATAAAGATTTCACAACTGGAGATTCCCCAGATCACCTTGTGATAATGTTAAAAGCTTTCTATGGCTAGGTGCATGTAGTACGTGGACCAAAGTGACATGACAATCTAACCTTAGGCTAGTGTCACTAGCCTGCCAGTAGAGAGGTAGCCAGCTGTTTTTCTGCAGGTCTCTGGCGACTGGTTCTGGGCGGCTCGTCTCGCATCATCAGCCACCAGCTCAATGAGCATCTCTTCGGGAAAAGTCCACATCGAAAAGGTCGATGAGGAACACTTCAGACTGCAGTACACAGCATCCATGTAAGCAGTTTGTGTATGAAGATGATTCTTGATATATAAAATTAAGAGCTGCAATTAATTGCCTTAAAATAAAATCATTGTTGAGCAATATTATCATTGTTTCCATGAAGGAGAATCTATTGAACATGAACTTGATAATGTTGTGATTGAGATTAACTATATATGCTTATTTAGTTTTCCAAACTTGAAAAAACATACTGTTTATTGTTTCCATGTTACTCTAATGTACAGTAGATGTTATGTTTTACTTTTATTTCAAAATATATTATTGAGTTTTACTGAGTATACGTTTCTATACTATTTATTGTTTCCATATTACTCTAATGTACAGTAGTTGGTATGTTATACTTTTATTTCAAAATATGTTATTGAGTTTTACTGAGTATATGTTTCCACTTAATTTGAAACATATAAGAATCTACAGTATCCTCAATTTAACATAAAAAATTGATACAAAAGAATTTGTACTCAGTAATATTAAAGTGATAGATGATTGGAGTGCAATCTTTGTATATAAAACATTTGCAAATTTCCAACAGAAATGGTGAATGTAGATCCACTCAATCTGTCCTCTACCACAAACATGATGGAGAGAACTGGAAGATGACATATGGCAGATATGCTGGTAAGTTCTCGTCTTTAAATGAAGTTCTACATAATGGGCCTGTGTTTGAAAGAGTTCGAGACCACTAGCACTGAGATGTGCATAGATACATGGTAATTAATGGACTTGGGTGTAAGTAGAGATATAAAGGATTCTACCTCCAAGTATACAGGACTATAACGGAACCTAGAGGCCAAGCACCATTACAGGCATATACATGTAAGACCACTTGGTCATTTTGACGCTACAAAAAACGCTGTTAATGTCTTATAGTAGCAGTGTTTACTGAAGTGTTTCACACATGTTGACCATTGGTTATACACATACAGCCCTGGCATATAGACTTGATGAAAGAAAACTTCTATGTGAGCACTAAGATATAATAAACATGATGTACTTAACAAAATGTCATTCAGTGATCATCTCTCTTCTATAATTTAAAAAAAAAAGCTTTAGCTTATCCGAATGATGTTACCCCAGTACTTCTTCATCTGCAGGTGAAGCCTTGATTGCATACAGTGATGGGGACTTGGCTGTCATCTACGAATGTCAAAAACAGGAAGAAGATGGATCTTGTGCTCCTAGTGCAATTGCTGTTGAAGTGATCAGTAGATCAAAGGACCCATTGACTGAAGAACAAATGGAGAAACTCTATTCTGTGGCCACAGAGCTTTGCTTTGAGAAATCAGATTTCATTTTGATAAAGCACGATGGTGATTATGTTTAACATTGTCTTGTTTTAAAATAGTTTAATTTGAAACTTATGAATTTAGCTTCTTAAAACAGTATATCCAAATATTGTAGTGTTTGTTGTTAAATGATGATATACATGTAGTGTGTTTGTTTATACAATCAGTTTATTCAAATTGTTTTAGTTGATTGTGAGGTTGCCCCATTTCCTCAACTTCAATGCAGTGTTGATCAAATTCCAAGTCAAGCTGACTTCAAACCAGAGCAGGTAAACAGTAATAAAAGTAATAGAAATACATGCCAACATTTTATTCTGAAAATCTCATCTTGTGTAAATTCTACATTGTTATTAATAAAATGCTATAAACTAGGGATAGATATTCAATTTGAAATGAATTATTATTAAATTGCTTTCAGCTCTTCAAAGGCACTCTTTACATGTTGGCACGATTAAAAGGATCTGGAGAAATAAACTCCAATCAATACCGCTTTAGAAACCTGGGACCTGTCTTCGAAGTAGAATCCAATGGAGCAAGGTATAGTATAGAAGAAATTTTATAAATATCCTGTGGTACTTCAAATTGTCCTCAATACATCTCACAAAAGGAATTTCTTTGAGAATTTACAGTTTGACCTGTTAATCTCTAATTCTGATACATATACATTGTAGGGTAACGTAACCCGTTTTCGGCTCTCAGAATGCGGCCCCTGCATTAAAAACTGTACTTTTTTTTACATTATATAACATACAAATGTAAAGTAAGTTCAATTATAATTGGTAAAGGTCAGCTCTTCACATGTATCAATGATAGAATGTGTAAGATTCGTGTTCATGCACTATAGTACTAAATGTGCGTTCCAGTTTCCGGCCCTGTAGGTTTCAGTTTATGATCTCTCTACAATCTTCTAAAATCTATATGATTTTTACATTTTTTGTTCAGGATAAATGTGCAAAGCGAAGATTTCGGAGTTGTTTGTGTTTGATACTGAGAATTGGAAGACATTATTTAAAAGTTTGTGTTTTTTATGAGTCTTGTGTTCTGTATTGGAGTGGGTATGGATAGGATATTCCAAATTTTTGGGATGGGGTTTACATGTGAAGTTCATTCAAGATTTGATACTGGTATTATACAAACTATCATTGTATGTGTAATTCACTTTTATATGCTGTTAACAACCCTGGCCCCAGTCACAGACACTCTAACACACAACTGCCACTAAACTGAGCCCTGCGCATCTTATAATTGACTGCTGCCCTATCTGCTCATCATGTAGAATGAGAACGTTATGATATGATTTATTTTGTAATAAAAGGAAAGCAAAGAATAGTTATGTTTCTATTTGTGCCTTGTATCAGTTTCGGTTAATATATTGTGAAGGTTTCAAACATAATTACGAAGTTCTCATTCGAAAATGTAGGGGGTCCGAATATTGAAAGATGGTGGCCAGAATCTGAAATCACAGTTAAAATTGTTTCAGTCAATAACTAATCCATGTGAATTTGTTTTCTCATGAAATTAAAACCATATATCGGATTTAGCGTCCACTTGATACACACAAGATGATAATATTACCGAGTGTATTTGTGTTTAGCTTTTATGTCATAATTTCAGTTACCGGCCCTTAGGGGGCCGGAAACTGGTGACGTTACCCTATGTTCAATTAATGGATAACTTATGCAAATATTCCATTCTATAGATTTTTTTCATCATAAACACCTAACCACAAATATAACATAATCTATGGATCATGAGGATATTATTAACTCACTGAATTGCCAACTGTATTCAGACAAATATCATCTTACATTGTATGATTCATATTTTGAAGCTCAGTCTAAAACCCCTTTCACAAAGCGCGTAGGCCTCAGTTAGGACGTCTTTAAAGACAAAAGTACTTAACAATATATGTGATCATCATACAATTTTCGAGCATCCTATGGTTAAAATACTCGTCTTAACACACCGTCGTAGAGTATTGAACATGTTCAAAATTTACGTTCCTGTTATGCACGGACTTATGATTGATGGAAAGCATGCATCACGCCCAAGATGATCCTGAGACTGTTGTGAGCCTGTTATAAGGTTGGCATACGATTCTACTATGATTTTAGAGTGTCTTATGTTGTTAAATTTGTATGCTCGTCCTATGATAGATGTAGGCCGATCATACATGTATGACCGTCCTATGCTTGATCTACGATTTAACACATTCTCATGTGCATTCTATGCCCCTCTTGCGATTGGTGCAAAACAATCCTGAAACCCAAGTTCCTATCTAAGGTCAATACAAGTTTTGTTCCTAAATTCAATGTTAAATGAGATAAATGCAATTTTATCATTTTTTTACCCTTTGACCCCTGATTTGACCCCTTTAAAAGTCAAAATTCAGGTGGCTCCCAAGCTTAATTTTGAACCCTCATACCAACCACCAATCATGCAAAGTTTCATAAACTCTTCATTAAAGTGAACGATTGACCGATCTAGGAACTCTACTATAATGATTTGAAGGCAGAATCAAACTAAAGGGAGGCGTTGATAAATAAATAAACTGACGTAGGCGTATCACAGAACCAACGTAGGTATGTCATAGAACAGTCGTAGGCTGGCTGTAACATATAAAAGTCATAGCACAATCATAGACCAGGCGTTGGACGAGCATAGTAGAATCCTATGTCTAGAGCAGGACTTAACCACGATTATACAACTGAAGAGCATAAATCAATCGTAGATATAACAAAGCCTTTGTGACAGGTCTCGATGCAAGATCTGTTTTATGTTACGACGTTGCTATGATTATATTACGCTTCATACGCCTAAGAAAATCATAGGACTGTGGTGGCCTACGCGCTTTGTGAAAGGGGTGTAAAACAATGAAGCAATCACATGAATTTTAATATTTGACTGTAACTGATTATTTATTTTGTTTTACAGGAAAGGATATTGCTTGGAAACTGTCAAGTCCATGCTGAAGTCGACTGGTGGCGCAAACTTTGAATTCACTATTGCTGGACAAAAGAATGGCAAGGGTCAAGTGGTGTGGACCGACTATGATTACGCACTGTTATATGAATGCTCGAGACCCAATGTTGATGGAACTTGTGATCCTCAATATGTAAACTTGGCTATATATGGACACAATGCAGATCTCCCAGAGAGCATTAGAGAAAAGCTTGCCAGTTATCCACAATCTTGCGTTTCGAGAGAGCAATTCGAAATAGTTCCCCATGCAAGTAAGTACATTTACTGTGATCCGTGATGGTTTAAACGTATTTCATGGAAAGACATATGTGCCATTGAAGTAGGCAGTAGCTAAAATTGATGAGGGTCTTATGTGAGTTTGGAGTGTCTTGGTCATAGGGGGTGGGATTCAGGGGATGGGTGCATGGAGCTCGCGCCCCCCCCCCTTTTCCAAAAACCTGGATCTGCCATTGTTGCTGAATTAGTATCACTTATAATATGCGGCAGTCTTCTAATAATGTTTGTGTGTTGCCATCGATTTTATATTGTTTTTGTTTGTATTTATAGTCCATTGTCCACTGCGAAATGAGGATGGTCTTTGCAAATTGTCTGACTTAACAACAGCAGAGAATATCAACGCTGAAAATGTAAGTTTTACATATCAATAAATGAGATTTTTTAACTGTATGCCACTGTATATATACAATTACTAAAAATAAGGATAAAAATAAAAATAGGGACAAGTGACTTTAATTAGAGCATATAGATATTGCAAGTATTGGAAACAACAAATTGAAAATTTCAATCCATCTCTCTATAGCCAATTCTATAGTCAATTTTAATAAATGTATTTTAATTGATAGTCTTGATTGTGTTTAATAGTTTGTTGGCGATTGGTACAGCACAGGGGGAGACTCACTCTTTTTGACGCCTCGGTGACTTCAGGCAGAGTTCATGTTGAACAAATCGATGATGATCACTTCAGAGTACAGTACCGAGCTGCATAGTGAGTTATGTTTTTGTACTTATTTCATCAATGGAAAATATTATGAACTTTAAAGTATAACATCTAAATAAGATACCTCAATTAATATATTATCTATGTAATTCATAAGACCATTTTCAAAAACCCAAAATTAAACCGCTTTGAGAACCTTTACAATTAGACCACCACTGTGACCATTGGTAGTATGACCACTTGAAGCCTGCCCCATGGGTGGTCTTAATACCGGTAGATACAGATTATACAATGTAGTTGTATTAAAAGTTTGATTTGTGCCAGTAGAAATGCAGAACAATGAATCTTAACTTCTTAGTTTTTTAAATTCATCTGCTTATTGTATGTAATTAGAGTGGTCCTCAGTGGTTCAGTGGTTAGAGCGTACGACCTGAAAATGTGATTTGCCTGTATCGCAAGTTCGTGACCCGGCCATGGCAGACTTAGTGTCGCAAAACCGTTTCATCGTACGTCTGCCACTGCTAATCACCCTATGCTGATCACCACCAAGCATGTCGCCTCAGTCGAGTATAATACTAGATCGTGGTGATACCAAGGGTGAAGTTCGGAAGGCGTGCCCCATGTAGCGGACAGTCACCCTTCTGCATGTAAAAGAACCAGTCTCACCTAGTATGAAAACAATAGCTAGTGTGATCCCTTCACCCCGGGGTCAGTTGGCTACCTAGCCTGCCTCTGGAGGTCCATGTACCAACACCACATGGCCTCCAAACAAACAGGACCACATTGTAAATAAGCAATACTATATGTACTCTTTTATGTGTCATCCTAGGAACATTAATTCCTGGACAAACTTACTAACTAACTTACTAACTAACTAAGTAACTAACTAATTAACTAACTAACTAACTAAGTAACTAACTAACTAACTAATTAACTAACTAACTAAATTGCCATTGCAGTAAAGGAGAATGTCTTCCAACAAATACCATGGTCTATCATCGAAAAATAGAAGGAAACAATGCTGTTTGGGATTTGAAATTTGGAAAATATAATGGTATAGTTTATATTTCAATATCTAACAAGCCAGTAGTACATGTCTTAGGAACATCATAGTCTCCATTCATGGTCTTCTTTATCTGCATGTATGTCAGACATGTATGTCTTACAGTACAGTACAACCTCATTATCTTGATATTGTTATCTCCAATTTTCTTTTATTGTGTGGTTACTTTCATTTGGCCTCAACCACATTATGAGCATATATCAATTGGTTATTTTGAATCTTGGATAACCCAAGCATTGTACTTTTATCCCTACATATTCAAGATAAATAGTTTCTATTGTAATAACCTAGGAAATGAGACCAAAACTAATTATACTCACTTGTCCTAGGTGTTGGTGGCATAGCGTACGCTGACGGCAACTTGGCTGTGATCTATGAATGTGACCAAGTCCAGGAGGATGGCACATGCTTGCCAAGTGCAACAAATGTCGAAATTTTGAGCCGCAGTCCAAACCCTCTGTCTGATGAAAGCAAAGGAAAAACTGGCCCCAGTTGCTAGACAGTTATGTTTTGAAGCTGATGACTTCCACCTCATGGAACAAGATGGTAAGATACTTGAAAATTGCGTGCAGATTAGTCATCAGTTGTTATATATATGAGCAATGTAAAAATATTTTTCTATTCACACGTCTTTAAAGAATATGGGTGATATTATTTGTAGCTGACTGTCCTGTGGAATCTATGCCAGAGATTTCTTGCAAATTAAGTGACTTTGAGTTCCAAGAAGAATTTGACGCTGATAAGGTACTGTACTAGACTGTTGAAACATTAATTGCAAACCACATCTTTACTCAGAACTTTTATGTGGAACATTTTGAGATAGTTTTGTAATGCTCTGAAATATTTATCTGTCACATTAATGTTGCAGCTTTTTGATGGTTTAACCTACACGCTTGCTCGTCTTAAAGGCTCTGGAATCTACTACTCCAATCAGTTCAGGTTCACTAAATCTGGTCCAGTATACATGGTCGACTCAAATGCGGCAAGGTAGTAGATTTCTTTAAAAAAAAATATTTCTTAATTTCATTTGTTTGAGGATAAAATCAAGTTACTGGTAGAAAGCTACTAGAAAAAGGTCTTGCAACCAGTATTCATAACAGCTGTAGCTGCTTCATCTTAAATTTAGTGCAATGGACTTGCATTTTAATATTAAATGATGTGACTAGTTGGTAGATTTATGAATGCTTTGTTTACAGGAAAGGACATTGCTTGCCGACCAGACACTCAACTGTAAAAGCCGTTGGAGGTTCCAACTATGAGTTCCAAGTAGGAAATGCAGTAGGCATTGGCAAAGTTCTATGGACAGACTACAACTATTCATTGAATTATGAATGCACTCGACCCAATGAAGATGGAACATGTGATTCTCCAAACTTTAACATCTTAGTGTATGGAAAGACTAGAGAACTTTCAGAGACTGTGATCGAAAAGCTGCTTTCTTTGCCCACCATTGTAAAAGCACCTTGTATATCAAGAAGTGACTTTGAAAGGGTCCCTCAAGCTGGTAAGTGACACCAACATTTTATAGTAAATCCATGGAAATCCATATAAAGTTGTACTCTTTCATTTTAAACTCGAATGAAGATAATATTTGAAATTTTTAAGCGGGTTTTCATTTCCCGTCATGACACGTTTATTAAAGATCTCTTATAACTTGAAATTTAGGATGACTTGAAACTATTATGAACTTCATTCAAGTTAAATTGCAGTGAGTGACTCTGTTAGTGCTCCTGAGTACAGCAGAATCTGTTAAACTCGAACTTTTGTAATGTTGTGTGGCGTATGCTTATTGACATTTTATCTCTTACTTTCCAGTTGTGTGTCCTTTGAAAACAGATGAAGGATTGTGTAAACTCGATGAATTGATGACTGCAAAAGATATAGACACAGAAAATGTGAGTTATGATTACCACTGTGCACATATTATTGACTATAAACCACGTTCATATGTAAGAGATATCGCTAGAGATGCAGCAATAGGGCAAGAAGATATTATTTAGATCACATATGTTTGTATGGGAGTGTTCACATGGACAATGTCGCCTGAAGTTGCGCAGGCGACATTTTTACTTGAAGGAATTTTTAAATGCTTCCCCTATCTTGGGTCTGTCACAAGAAAAAACGATTGCAGAATCACATCATATTCTCTTTCAATATGAAAACAAAAATTACCAGTCACCATGTCATCTCATGGCATGAGTGATAACAGTGTGGCACATGTGAACTTACTGCTAGGCTGATGGTGTACATTTAATGTATTTTTATCTCTCATTAATGCAATTTTGATGGCATTATTAGATTGTTGAATCTTAGATGCTAGTTGGAGTTGAAGGGGACAAAAAAGGCTATAACGGATCAATAATCAATTTTCAGCTTTTATATAGACAATAATTTTTCTATTATAACTTATTTTGTGAATACTAACACTTTGAAACATTTGGTGACATTCAATCTTTGCAGGGCTATATCTTAAACTAAATTTCTGTAGTGAATGAATGTTTCGTACATGTACCAATTTTCTGTTTACCAGTTATACCAAGTACAAATGTGCATACATTCTTATTGAAAAATGTGAATTATTTTTTTAAAGTTCTTTGGAGATTGGTACAGTGTGGCTCGGTTAACAGCATGGGATGGATCTTTGTCATCTGGAAGGGTACACGTCGAGCCAATTGATGATGATAATGTTAAAGTGTCTTATACAGCTGCTTTGTAAGTACTGTACATGACATACAGTATCTATCACATACAACCATCTAAGGGCGCAAACCAAAAAAAATAAGTAGAGGTCCACCTCAAAAGTGGGTCCATATTAGAATCTCTACCCCTTTGAAATTTCAGTTGTAAATATACATTGAGCATGTTTCTTGCTAAATGGGTAAACGTACGAGTCATTATACATTTCAAGTTGAATAAGCAGATGAAAATCTAGACCAAAGGCAACTTTATCAGTGGATGTGATTTTCTAAAAATGTTTTGAATAGGGCTTTGAAAAGATATTTCATTATTTGAATGAAAGAAAGAACATTCTTTCATTTAAACTCAAATCTATGAGACTTATGTCAACTGATGCAGGTGCCTTTGATCTGGACACACATGTTCATAATAACCTCTCAATATTTGATAGCCACATTTTCTTACTTGGATAGCACTAATGATAGTTTTATGAAATGATTGAAATGTCAAAGCAGTAATTAACATTTTTAACACAAAATTATTACTGTTTCAGCAAAGGTCAATGTCTTCCGACAAATACCATGGTTTATCACAGAAAAATTGAAGGGAACAGCGCTGTTTGGGAACTTCAATTTGGCAGATACAGAGGTAAACATATGTTTGTTATTTTGTGCATGAAATTATTTGAATATGCAAAAGTATCATTATTGAATCATTCTATCAGCTCTTTTTATAAATTGATAACCTACATGTACCATCAACTAATAAGCAAGAATGGTTATGATTTTTCACTCATGCAAAATTACTTTTACCACCAGGCGTGGCTGGCATAGCGTACGCTGACGGGGACTTGGCTGTGATCTATGAATGTGATGAAGTCCAGGAGGATGGAGCGTGTGTGCCCAGTGAGACCAACGTGGAGGTGCTCAGCAGGAGTCCACGACCGCTCACTGAGCAGGACAAACTCAAACTCATCCCAGTGGCACAGAGACTGTGTTTTGGAGTTGATGACTTCCATGTTATGGAGCAGGATGGTAAATAATGTGCTTATTTTTTATGCAATGTGTGTCAAAGTACAATCTCACTATTAGGGAGACTAGTGAGAGGACGAAATATTATCTCTATTAATAAGATGTCTCCCATATATATAGCAAAACATTCTTAGTAACAATGTATAGCCAATGTAAGGATGAAATTAGACCTTAATCACTAGGTGCACCTATTAGTGAGTGGCCACTTGTTGCAAGGTTTTACTGTACATTTTTTTAATTGTAGCTGAATGCTCTGTTGAGTTCCTGCCTGACATTGAATGCAATTTGCAAGAAATCCCGGAGCAAGAAGATTTTGATTATGATAAGGTGCAATTATTTACTTTTTGAGAAGCTATGATAATTTCATTCCGTAATGTTTTTTCGATGTACAAAAAATAAAATTCCTCTCTCATAATGATCGTTACATCTGCAGTTCTTCTCTGGAACTTTATACATGATCGCCAGGCTTGATGGGTCAGGAGAGTTCAATTCAAACCAATACCGATTTACCAAAACTGGACCAATTTTCAGTGTAGAATCAAATGGTGCAAGGTGGGTTGAAACACAGTTGTAAAAATATTTGATATTTGCATATACTTTATAATTACAGATAAACCTGTTTAATTCCCTTTCAAAGTGAAAAAGTAAACATTTGAACTATATGAAAGTTTCAGTTATCAGTAGGAATTGACATGAGTCCTACTATTATGAATTACATGAATATATGTCAGCTTGTAAAATGTTTTTAATATTCACAGAAAAGGCCACTGCCTACCCACACAACATTCCACACTGACTCCATTATCCGGAGGAAAGTTTGAGTTCACTGTGGGCGATCATGTTGGAACTGGGAAGGTTCTGTGGACAGACTACAACTACGCTGCCATTTATGAATGTTCTCACCCCAATGAAGATGGCAGCTGTGACTCCCAGTATGTCAACCTGGCTCTTTACGGACATTCTAGAGACTTGCCGGAGTCTGTGATTGAAACTCTGCAATCCATGGCCACTTGTCTGAAGAGGGAGTTTTTCGAGCGAGTTCCACAAGGAGGTGAATTTATTACTAAATAACTGTAAAACAAAAACATTAATTTCTACTGAAAACATTTTCATATATATAAACTATAATATTATAGGCCTTAACAATTATGTATATTGTATGTGTGTTATTTATAGAGCACTATTGCATATTGTTATCATTTGTTAATTTAGTTGTTTGCCCGTTGAGGACTGAAGATGGTCTGTGCAGACTTGCAGATTTCCAACGCGAAGACAATGCCGATCTCGATAATGTAAGTTTGATGTGATTGAATACCGTAAAATCCTAAAAACTTTGTGATGATAATTATTAGAGCTATCAGGATACTAATTTCAGCTCTACTGCAAAACAAGAGTCAAACACTTCTACTACTGAATTATCATGTTGTTAGGCATTACATTTTAGATGAAAGCATGATTTTCTCTCTTTCTGCACAATCACCTCTTGGAGGCATTATCTTCATTATCATTACAAACATATTATATAACACCATCGCTTTTATTTTTGAAATGAGGCTTATCAGTTTAAGGCCCAGTTTTAAGTTAAAAAAAAAAAGCTTGAATTTATATTTCAGTTTGGAGGTCTTTGGTTCAGTGCTGCCAGACTAACCCGCTTTGATGGATCCGTCACGTCAAGTAGAATCTATGTCCGGAAGATCGATGATGACAACTATCGTGTACAGTACAGAGCAGCAGTGTAATTGCATTTTCTCTTATACTTGTGTTCATATCAGCTGGATCACATCATGTTGCTATATTCATAGGGAAAAAGTATTATTTAGTTGCGTAAGTTGTGACTTGGTTAAAGTTTAATGTTTGTGTAAATTTCCCCTTGCAGAAGAGGCCAGTGTTTCCCTACCAATATGATGACTCTTCATCGGCGTACATCCGAAAGTAATGCAGTCTGGGATCTCAAATATGGCAGATACAATGGTATGTTTTTACTTGAAATTTTGTATAATGTTGTGAAATATACCACAGATACATGTACACGTAAACTAGTGCTATCCAGTGGACATCAAACCATTGATCCTACAAAAATACAAATCATTTAAGTGGTAATACCAATTATGATAACTTTCTAACCTCTCTCAAATCACACTTACTACCAAGCATATGTCTTTCACAAGAGACTTACATGTAGTTGAAGACATTTTACAACTCTAAGCTTTCTTTTTAACAAAATGAAGTGGGCCTGGATGGACTTGACCTGATTGACTGATTGACCCCAAATACATGTATAATGATAAGAAGCATGTTTTTGTTTCGTAAAGGAGTTGGAGGTCTAGCGTATGCTGAAGGCAGGCTCGCTGTTTTCTATGAGTGTGATGAAGTTCAAGACAGTGGTGCTTGTGTGCCCAGTGAGACTAATGTGGAAGTCCTGAGTCGCACCCCAGAAACTTTGACTGAAGAGGAAAAGCTGAAGCTCGTGCCTGTAGCTCAAAGACTGTGCTTTGATCTAAATGACTTTCATCTCATGGACCATGATGGTAAATAGCACATTTAAAGCACGTTGAAATATTCTGAGATAAGATTTTTCTAATTAATGGGACTGTTGTTGAGAACAAATTAAGTAGATTTGAGAGCTGTGTATGGATTTGTCAAATATTGGCAAAAATAAGAGCTAAATGGAGAAGACAATAAATTCTCTTTAAAATAAATGTAGTCTGCTTGAAGTTGTACACGAAAATTAATGATTAAATATCATGAGGAACTAATATATGAAAGTGTTATTTTACAGTTGACTGTGGTATTGAAAGACTTGCCCAACTGACCTGTGA